>SKCR01026245.1:0-401831 GCA_019454045.1 Zanthoxylum bungeanum | reverse complement strand
TTTGATTTAATCCAATTAAATCAAGACAATCATTGGGAAATGGATTAGTTCAATGTTTGCCACTTTGATTTAATCCAATTACATCAAGGCCACCTATTATTACATACTTATAATTACCATAATATCCTCAAATGGTAGAGATAATTATGATTTTACTATTAAACCCTTGTGTAATTATTGAATTAATCCAATTAGATCAAAGTAAATAATCATTGTTATCCAATAACATTTGATTATCTTAGTTGATAATTAGAATATCGAATATTATCTTATATCAAAATTAATCGGCTACCCAAGTGCTTAATAATTACCTTTCATATTGGGACTCTCTAAGTTCAGACACGTTCGTCATATAAGCTTAACTAATATGTACACAATTCGGCCATCTCCGAATTCGTGAAGAACACGAACGACCTTTATGAACTATACAAGTCGAGGTCATCACATATGTTTAACAATCCATCCGTTGTAGGCTATCCAAGTTGTGCTTAGGAAACATAGAATACACCGTCAAGTTTCTGAGGCGCACATCTCATGTCAACATGTCCATGATTCTTCATAACTGATGCGATCCACCCTAGGTGATTGACTTTGGCCAAAGCTTTAATAATCGCGACTTTACTTACATGGATACCTAAACCCCTTAAGGCACATATACGTACTGACGGATCCTATCTTGCTTCGTACTTTATTACTGAGTGCATCGGTCCACACCCAACGAACATCTAGAAACCAGACCATGAATGATTTCTGAGATAAATGGCATCAAAGTGTGGATGATCTCACATAAAATCAATGTTATCTTATAGTTAAAGGATTACATATGCTACTCGACTCGAGGACATTACTATTGACGGTGGCATGTACTTCCAACTATTAGGAATCACCTATGAGTCATTCAATATTCACCTCAACGAATACCCACATGTCTATACGAGTTTCCAAAACTCATGGTACATCAGGTTAAACCATTCGCACTCCAATTCCAATATACGACATGTGCTAGTCTTATAGGTTATAGTAATTCAACCGTATTCCAAAACCAACGACTAGGAATATATATACTTTAAGAATAATTTACAATAGTAATACTTATACAAATATTAGACCACCTAGTGTCTAGTATTACTACAAGACTATTCTAAGGTCGATGTCATTCTTAACATATCTATACATCAATCTAATACGCATAATGACAATACCATTAATAAGGTATGAAATGAAAATATAGTTATTTTATTAATAAATAATAAAATGTACAATTTAGATTGGCACTCCAAGTACCAACTCCAACAATATATTTACGCCGTGGTGCTTGTATAGGGGTTTGTCCAACTACAATGGACCGACCCAACCCTCTATCGACAGGGGATTGTTTTGTTCATTGTCCAATCTGTGGGCGCGATTTGGGCATTGGGTGCTTGTTATGTTTCGTCCAATTGAGTTATGCTGGATGCTCGATATGGATTTACAATGATGGATTTTGATATTGAATTTTGTTTACAGTAAAAGAGTTTTTCAAATGTATTTTCGAAATGATTTTTGAAAGAGATCGTTTTACGTATTCTATTTTAAATAATGACATAGACTGACAGTTTTAAGACTATCAACATCATAAGAGCATATAGGATTATATGTCACTTCTGACTGTGACAATAGATGTATTTGTTGCTATAAAAGATTATGTTTATTACAAGAGTACGTATGTAAGTTTATGGTTAGACACAGATCTTTTAGGTATTATAAAGGTTATGTGTGCTATGTTGTTAGTTATACAATGTTGTATATGAGATTGGATATGTACGTATCTAAACTTTGATATTGATGTCGTTTACATATATGTTATAGAATGACATTATATGAAATGAATGAGTTCCGTTTTGTATTGTGGATGAAATAGATAGTATGAAATTCATGTTAAGTTTCTATTTTGATACTGTATTGGATTCAGTGTAAAAAACATGTGCTATGTTCCTCATTTTAGATTATGTATGTGATTGGCTGTATAGAATTCATGTTCGACTTTCTTTTTCTGTTGATGGATGAGTTTGAAATGGTTTGAGCGTGTTTCTATGAATGAGTGTGAATTGAGATGATAAGTTTGATGTATTTTTGGTATAAAATATTTGATTCGATGTGTTTTGTTTTGAAATAGCAAGAGTTGTAATGATGTATGAAATACATGATTTTTGAAAATATGTAAAGGGAGAAGATTCCAAAAAATACGGCTAAGATTATAACATACATGTGTTTGATTTCGAATGATTAGACGTAAAGACGGATAAATTTCAAGGACGAAATTTTTATAAGTAGGGGAGAATGTAATATTCCGAATTTTGTAGAGAATATCTAAAATATTTTCGAATTAAAGTTAAAGATTTGGAACATGATGGTATTCGAAAATCAAAGTTTATGTGTTGGAAAATAGATCCGAATATCTTAAAGTGAAGTTTCAACGCGTTGGAAAACGTGTGATTTCGAGAACCGGTTACGCGATTTCTGATTATATCGTTATACACGTAAATATTTCTTTTTTCAGCTGTAGAAATAGAAAAAAATTCTGATTGAGCTGATTTTTAAACCACCGGACTCGTTTTTCCGAGACGAACAACTTTCGTATTGAACACTTTTCGAAATTTACATCAAAAGAGCTTCAAATATATGACTTTTCGTGAAGGTCCATGGGAGGGACCTATATTTAATTTTTGGGGGATTGTAATTTTTGGAAACTTTCCTATAAATACCTTGAAGTTTCCATTAATTGTCAACATGGTAAAACTTCCCAAATATTCCAAATCAACCCACCCTAAAAAAATTGTCCTTTGAACTGCTGGTCACGCCGACGGCCTGCCGGCCGACACGACCAGCCAGAGGGGGTACGCTGGCCACCCCTCCACCTTATGGTGGCCGACGGAAGCCCCAGGATGCCGGCGAAGGGCGAGCGAAATGATAGAGATTCGTGTGATGAGTTTTATCGATCTCAGCTTGTCATTTCGTTTCACGGCCGAGCCACCCTCCAAATCGAAGCTCTCTAAGATTACTACAAGTTAGCAGTGACAGATTTTCCGTTTCATGCACGGTTACGTGCAAAATGAGGAAAGAATATCCATATGAATAATGAACCATGGTGAATAGTATCTCCGATCGGAATTTCGTCGATTCCAGCGCGTTCGTGGGATCGTTTGGAGTCCGTATATGCCCTCGAAATCTTGGTAATACCTCCCTATAAAAATCAGCAAATTTCAAGTTTTTCGATAAATATTCAGATATATCCAGTAGTTTGTAGAGTAGCGTAATGATATAAAATGAATTGTTTGAGTATTAATATATTGAATATGTGCATTTGGTAGAATCTGAGTGAAAATGGAACGAGTTTGGTTGATCTGATAGAATATGAAAGTTTCCGATAAAAGTGAGTTTTTGCGTATAATGATGTGTTTTGATTTTAACGATAGTTATGAGTTATATATGATATTACGAACATGTTCGGATAAATCCAGGAAGGTTCGGGACCCTTCTGTAGCATTTGGAGAAACGTTTTCAGAAGAGTTTCCAAAAACGCATAAACTGAGGATTTAGGTGAAGTAGTGGTTTGGAATAGTTTGTAATGATATTTTAAGCTGAAAACATTGAAATCAGACTTGATTTGGTTATCCTGGAAAGATCTGGAACTTTATCAAAGTTAAGTCAAGAATTTCATAAGTTATGATTCTAACGGTGTTTCGCCATTTGTTTTGGCAGACTTGACTAGGACCTAGAGTGCTCGCAAAGCCATGTAAGTAACTCATGCAAAGAAAACTTGATTGTTGGTTTGCTTTCAATATATATGTGTGTGTGTGTTTGTGTCTATATATATATAGATGGTTGAAGTGTTTAGGTTAAGACAATTATAATTAAGAAATACTCTTGAGACAAGTTCGAGATCATATATAGTTAAGTTTATTGACCGCCACAAGTATGAATTGTTATAATGCTATAGTATAAAGTGAAATGTTGTGTGATATGAATGTCTATTGATGTATGTCAATGTATAAACATGTAATGGTATGCATAAGTCTATGTGAATGAATATTTATATGTATAAGTATATAAATATGTATTTGTATTTGTATGAAATGATAAGATAAGGTATGACTGGAGTATATAAGATCGGTAAGTGGGAAAAAGTTATGGTTTCTAAATTTGTATAAGCATGTGTTTGTGTACGGTGTTTTGATAAGTTCGTTATTCACTGATACATGTGATTTGTCTGTGTGGTGTTGGGGGATTAAGGGTGACATGAAGTTGATATAAACTAAGATTTTCCTAAATGGTTAAGGTACGTGGGGGAAAAGATGCATTTAATGAATAAATATGTCTTAACTAATAAGTTTCTATGCCATGAATGTTTCTTGATAATAACTCTTGAAAGGAAATATGTTTGATCGATAAGTAAAAGACATGACGAGTATTATATGGGATAGTATCCGAATTCGAATATAGGTGTGTGTACGTATGTCTGAGTGTATGTATGTATATGGGTATTTGGAATGGTGACTTGAAGTGTGTGTCATGTATATACTTGCGTATGAGAAATCGTGTTATGAGTTATGTTTTGGGATATGTGCTCATGTCTGTATATTTAATTGGTTGATAGTTTCGTGGTATAGCAGTCGAGCTGGTTAGGAATCCGTTCGGACGACATTCATCTCATACCTATTCTAAAATAGGTAATGAGTCTCGTACGAGCATTGTATGTGTAAGTAAGCTCATGTGTGTGTTGCTTTGGTTGTTTATTCCTTGATGTTTTGACTGCTGTGTATGCTTCGTTATCAGTTACACAATGATTATATGTATACCTCTGAGTATATGTGTGTATGTTAGGATTGTTAATGTATGTATATATATATATTGTAAAAGAGATTGGATATGTTTGAAAGTCTTTGGTAATGGAAATGATTCCAAGTAAGAACTCTGAAATTATGGGATTTGCATGAATATAACATAAGTGTGCTACGGTATGTGTGAATGCAAGTGAAACCCCAGTGTTAAGTTATTGTAAAGTTATCGTGGTTAAAGAATGATGAAGTAAGTTGTTTTGGTATTGAGATAGTTTGTAACTAAATAGAAGAAAGTATGTTTTGAATTGAAGAAAGTATGTTTTGAATAGGAGAAAGTTTGTTTGACTTGTTAATTTGATGATATTTCAAATATGGATATTTGTTATAAAGTATAGATGCATGACCTAATGTTTCATGTTATTGAAGTGGAATTGATGTTAACGATATACTCTATGGTATTCGAGTTTTTCTTTGTATGCTTTGGATGTTAGCTATTAGATTGACACATATGTAGATATGTAAATATGAAAATTTGACACTGGTTAAGTATAAAGAATAATAACAAGTTAACAAAATATGAACTTGTAACAATTTAGTAATTCTGATAATCTGTTGATATGTTTGACTTCTTTGTTTGTAATACTAGCATGGTTGCTTACTGAGTTTTTAAAACTCACATCAAACCAGTTTGCTAGTTTTGCAGGTTGGCTTCCCGATTTGTCAACCCCGACAGCTTTGGAAGTCATGCTCGAGATGCGGATCACCCAAGCGGCAGTCACCCTCGCAAATGTCATGGGAAGAATTTTAGAGGTCTAGGATTTGTGATCAATATTTTATTTGTCGTGCTGAGCATGATGTTTTTATATATATTAAGTAAATGTTTTGATTGCTTATGATGTTGTGGCCACAGAGCTCTTGAGTGTTGATAATGATATGGGCACAAAGCTCTTAGGTGATGATTTTGATGTGTTGGTGTGGACCTAAGGTCTATTTTGACATATGATATTTTTTTTAGGTTCATTTTGATGCTGGACTAAGATCTAGGTTGTCAACTTTTAGGATATATCATGCCGGATTTTTTTATAAATTTAGAGGCTTATGGAGATGGGTCAATCATATCTCATGCCGTTAGCATCCTGCCTCTGGCAGGGTGTTACAACAAGCAAGGTTTCTTTCTTGATTCTGAGGGGTTTTCAAGGGTAGGTTCTTTGAGGGTCTAATCCGATCTTGGAAGGAGTTTTATTCCTACAAAATTGTGATTTGCGATTCTTGGGATTCGTTCAATTACATGGGATTGCCTAAGATTCAATTTTACGGTGGTTTCTGTCGGTTGGTATCGAAAACTCAAGGTTTCAAATGTCAGATTTTTCCTATCATTTTATTTTCTAGTTTCGATTATTTTTATTGTTGTTTCGTCAGTATCTCATCAATTCTCCTATTATTGTTTGGTTCTCTTGGCTGTCTTATTATTGTTTTGCGTGCATGTTAGAGTAGTTAGGCGTTATGCAAGGCTTTGTATGCAAATCAAGTTGATAGGATAGTCAATAAGTCACGCAATTGTTGAGTCAGAACCTTGACAGTTACGTGCAGTGTCTTAAGGCTTGTTACTTTGCTTGCAAATCAAATTTGAGGCCTCTTAGTTGTCGTGGGAACTTATTTTGCATGCATATTTAAGCAAGTCTTTAAGTCAGCCGTTGCATATCAATTTCGGTTTAATTTATGGGCAATGTTATATTTACTCACATTTTTCCCGAATTTTATCACAACTCTCTCACTGTACTCTACAGTGAGCTACAGTATCTCACTGTAGTTACAGTGAGAGAGTTGTGATAAAATTAAGTAAAAGTGTGAGTAGGATTATCATTTTTGTTAATTTATTGTTCCTTTGAGTTTGTCAAAAAAACATCTTGACAACTTCCGAAAAAAAAAATTATTTTTTTTCATAAATATAGTGCTCAGGGTAATCTTGTTGTGCAAGTAGTCTTGTGATACAATGAAAGCAATTAAGCCCCTTGGGAAATATCCCTTGTTTATTTTTGGTTTCTTGATTAGTTAAATTAGTTAGTAGTTACACCTTTAAAAAAAAAAAGAAAAAAAAAGCATAAAACCAAAAAAAAAAACAAAAAACAAAACAAAGGGATCATTAAAAAAAAGAAAAAAAAAAAGAAAATCAAAAAAGGGTTAATGTGTATTTACTTGCATACTAGGGTTCTCCTAAACACTATTTTTCAACCTTGCAATCTAACTCTAGGTTTTTCTTGATGAGTCTCCATTATTGTATTCTTGTGTCATTTAAACTATCTGCATTAAATCCTTGGTGGAGTTTGCTTGGTTGATGACTACATTAGCCAAACCTTTTTGGTTAGTCTATAGTTCTTCACTGAACTCGAGGTAATTCACTGAGTGGTAAAAGACAGAGTGTGTGAGCACAATATTGATTAAAAGCCAATTGAGTGTAAACACGAGTGAAGTGACATTATGAGTGTAAATAAGTGAGCTTGGTGAGGTTTTATTTATTGCTTTATTTTCCCTTGTTATTACTAATTCTTCTGTTGAGTTGGTATAAATGAGATAAGTGTTTTAGAAAATACTAATACTTTAAAAAGAAAATTCACAGAGATGGTGGAGAACATGAATACAACAATGGGGAGGCTTTCTAGAGAAGTAGCTAGTGTTCAGCTATCCAGTGCTAAAAAAAGACCTGTTGAGCCGCGGCAGTCTAAGTTAGAACAGACAAAGCCAAAGCCACCTAGGGCACCACTTGATGAGTATGAGGAAGAAAATAACTATGAGTTTGATGATGTGGTGGGACACAGAGGATAGTAAAATATATATAGACCGATAGACAGAGGAAATGAGAGAAGTCATGAAATGAGGGACATGAGATTAGATGATACACCAGATAAAAGAAGAGAAAATATGAGAGTTCGAATGAGAAATAATATGAGGTACGATGATAAATATGAAGATGATGAGTGGGATTACCATGATCGAACAAATTATGCCAGACGATATTATGTAGATAGGGATTTGAGTAATATCAAGATAAAGATTCTGTCATTCCAAGGGAGGAACGATCCTGAGGCATACTTATAGTGGGAAAAGAAGATTGAACTGATCTTCAATTGCCTCAATTATTTTGATAAGAATAAAGTGAACTTGGTAGTAATTGAGTTCACGGACTATGCCGTTATGGTGGGATCAGCTTGTCACTAATAGGAGGAGAAACTATGAGAGACCTGTCATTACGTGGGTAAAATTAAAAGCTATAATGAGGCGAAGATTTATTCTTACCCACTACTACAGAGAATTATTTCAGAAATTACAACACTTACACCAAGGCTCCAAGATATTAGAGGATTATCATATGGAAATAGAGGTTGCAATGATAAGGGCTAATGTAGTGGAGGACAATTTGGAAATTATGGCTCATTTCTTGGCTGGACTGAATAGATTGATCGCCAACATAGTAGAGTTACATCACTATGTGGAGATAGAATATGGTACATATGGCCATCTATGTTGATAGCTAGTTGAAAAAGAAGTCAACATCATATAGATTCTCTTTGCATACTACTTCAGCTTGGAAACGTAAGTGGACTGGAAATGAAAAGAGGGATGAAGGCTATAATAGGCTTAGGGCCGAGAGTACTGTAAAAGGAAAGAGCCAGCAGAGCCAAGCAAAATGAGGTTGAAGTATGAGGTTGTAGCACCTAGAAATAGAGATATAAAATGTTTTAAGTGTTTGGGAATAGGGCATATTTTGTCTCAATGTCCAAATAAGCGCAGTTTAGTCTCTATAGATACAAGAGAGATGGAAACTAAGGACGAAGAAGATATAGAAAATGAAATGCCAGAATTTGAATATGCTAGTGATCATGAGGGAGTAGCATTCCTTGAAGAGAATCTATCTCATATTGTTAAGCATTATTTGAGTCCACATTGATGAACATTAAAAAATATACACTTAATAAAATAGAAACGAATCATTTTACACTTATAATTTCATTAATTCCTATAATTTAACACATTTATAAAATAATAATTAAATTTATGTTTTATATAT
This sequence comes from Zanthoxylum bungeanum, assembly GCA_019454045.1. Lineage (NCBI taxonomy): Eukaryota > Viridiplantae > Streptophyta > Magnoliopsida > Sapindales > Rutaceae > Zanthoxylum > Zanthoxylum bungeanum. Next base: position 392,945 of record SKCR01026245.1, on the reverse strand, counting down.
TTTTATTGTGATATTTATTTCTTATGTAGGTGAAATAATACTTTAGACGTATAACTATAAAAATGGACGTGACATTTGGATTTTGGAGGCCGAAAACTTGAAAGGGCGTTCTAACAGTGTACAATTTCGGAAATTTCAACTTTGCGCAATTTTTGTAATTTGGACATAACGTTTTACTCCAATATCGGATTGAGCCTATTCTAATTCCAGATGAAAGAAGACTCAAATATCTACAATTTTGATGTTTACAAGAATTTTCAGTTCTGAGGTTTTCAAGGTTGAAATTGGTGAAGACGTCAATGTGTGTTGCATGTAATTTTAATTATTAAAAAATAAAGTAAAAAATAAAAAAAAATAAAAAATAAAATAAAAGTTGAAATGTCAAAATCCACTTTAGGTGGATTGAGATCATGTTTGCAAAATTATCAACAAAAAATCAAAAAAAATCAGAAAAGGAAAAAGAAAAAATAAATTAGTAAAACTTTATTGTTTGTATTTGATTTGGAAAGTTGTAATTAATAATTGAGAGATGAGTACTTCTACTATTGTAACATCCCCGATCCGAGAGATATTACCGGTTGGGAATAGGCCGTACTATCCCCCTAAGTCGCTAACTTTCTATCCGTGAAACTTATCTCATGTATAAACTCAAGCACGGGACCATTGCCCAATTATCATCATAAATGCATAATGCTTTTCAGACTAACTACTAAAATTCATGATACATTACAACTTAGTAATGAACACTTATAACTCTTTACATGCATATTATTTACTAAACAAACTACATACTACATGGCATTCTCTGACACTGTATGAATCGAACTCTGACTCGACCTGGTGGACCAAACCCTCTAGTAACTACAATCAGTATCCATCATCTTGAGCTCGTCCTTCATGAACCTGCAAAACAGACCACTGGGGGGATTAGATCGTTTGAACGATCTAAGTGAGTGGACGGTTTTTATAATGAAAACTGAAACACTTGAAGAAACTCATGTTTTAGAAATCAATTCGAATCTTTTCTGAAACTTGTCTTTCATGAAAGAAATTCTCTTTCTGAAAACCTTTGTGAAGATCTTTTCTGAAAGTCTCTTATAAAACTACTATTTCTGAAAACTTTCCTTTCTAGAAAACTTCACTTAGGAATCTATTTCTAAAATCTGCTTTTGAAAATCTGGTTCTGAAAACATGTAACTGAAAGATCAGTTCTGAAAACTATTTCTGAAACGTCTGTTTCTAAAAACTATCTCGGAAAACTGTGTCTAAAACCTGATGCATGGGGGCGTTACGAATCGTTGTCCCCCCATACGCCTAACTAGAGCCAGGAGTACAAAACCATGACATTGTGGCGTAATGTATCGCCATCCCCCAAAATATGCCACTACCAGTCCCTGAACTAGAGTCAAGAGTGCGAATTCATGCTACTACTTGACCCTGAAACTAGGATCTATGGGCATCTGTCATCCCTAGTCCTGAACTAGGATCTGGGGGCGTTACGTATCGCCGTCCCCCCAGTCCTCTAAATTTGCACATGTGTTGTCCGTCAATTCCATATCTGAATCAAGTTATATAATGAGGTGGCTTTTTCCCCCATGCCTCGGAAACATAAAATCATGCTTCTGAAATCATTACTTTCTAAATCATTTCTCAAAACATTCTTTATCAAAATATCTGAAAGTAAACTCGGCTAACGCCCTAAAGGCGGAAAATTAAGTCTGATGTTAAAAATAATAAAATGAAAATCAACTTAAGGAAATAGTATCCACTCACTGATTCAGAATTTGCTGGTGATGCCTTGCGATAGTGGGGGAACCGCATCTTCCGGTGATAATATAGAATTAGCAAAATTCGTTAGTATCAAGGTTGCGAAATTATATCATTACTTAACAATTTATTCATTAATCATATAACTCATCCACGCTATGTTACTAATATTATGATAACTCATCCATGCTATGTTACTAATATTTTAGGGTGGTCTAAATTTTTTTACTAAGCTCGTTCGAGGATCTCACAAGCTACTTCACAAAACTCCATATTCTGCCCTCTTTCCGGAAATTTCAATGCACTAACGCCGAATTTGAAAATTTGGTACGCTTAATCGGGGTTAAATGGGGCTTAAATCTTAATAGAATAATAGCTTATGTGTCTATTTTATGTTGGTTTTACGGATCATGATTTTGATCCCTAGAACTTAAGTTATAAATTTTTATTTACACCTTGTTCTGTTACCATAGAATCAGTAATTCACTGCAGTGCGAACAAGTTTGAAAATTTGGTGCGACTCCGTCTTAAGTCTAAAAGTTCTAAATTTTTGGTATGTTATTTGAAATCATGTATAGTTCACTCAGAATTTTATGATTTGGCAATCGGATGTCTAAAACCCAAGTTAGAAGCATAAACACACAGCTTGTCCAGGTTGCCCTGTAAACCGGGTTCGCTGCCTAGCTTGGGAATTATGCCTCCCTTCCGATTTTATTTAATTTAGCCACAAACCCCAAATTTTATAGTGCCTAAACATATATTACCTGGCCTCAAATTTGTCTGATCAATTATCTTTATTCATTCAGATATTTCACCGAACACTTGATGTGCGAAACCAATTATATTTCTTATTCTCAATTTTCTTGTTTCTCTAACCTTCCTATCACATATATTACACCCCATTACTTATTCATTAACCAAACAACCAAAATCAGCCCATGTTCTACTATAAGACTGAATCTTCATCTTCCAAAATAGCCAAAAATCTTCACCCATTCGCTACACTAAATTCACATTCATTAACTCCATCACCAACAACAAGACTTATCATCATTCATCATCTAATGTGTATTTCACCATTATTTCTTTATCAAATAAAATGAAACAGCCCCTTAATAGACCATGAAGAATTCGGCCAACCCTTGTTCATAAGGGAAAAATTGGGCATTTTAACATCCAATCCTAATACATGTTCATATCATCAAGAAATACATGAAGATAACTTTTAGCATGCTTAACTATGCAAAACAAGCTAATTCCACTTCTAGGGTTCATGTTGGGCGAATTGGGGGAGCTCAAAATACTTGACCAAACTTGAAAAATATGAAAGGAAAGGGAGTAAGAAGCTTACTTGACTAAGAGTAGCTTCAAAATTCACCATCATTCCTCTAGATTTTCATGAAGTTGAAGAAAATTTTAGGGGAAGCCATTGGAGTTCCATTGCACACGTTTTTCTTGGCTTGCAAAGATGAATGAATAGTGCTCTATTTATAGAGCAAGAACTGATTTTTTTTGTTACAAATGAATGGCCCACATTTTGCCACATCACTTAATTCTAGCTTATTCCCGAATTCACTGCAGCAGTCCCGGAAATTGCGATTTTGACCTATTTATGCTTCGAATTTGGACAATAGTTCAACACAGAAGTTGTAGCTCTCAGTCTAAGCTTTTCGAGATATAAACTTCATAAAAATAAGAGTTTGTATGAGAAAGTTACGGCCCGATTACTAAAGAATGTTCGGAACGAAATATAAGATAAGTTTCGCTTTAGAATTTCAAGGGACTTACCGAATGTCCCAAATTCCATTTTATGAGCACGTACTTGCTCAAACATAATTTATATCAAGTATTATGCCTCCGAACTGTAATAATCGTTAGACTCCGGTAGAGTACAAGTCACCGGGATCACCAGATGTTACAAATTCCCCCATAAATGGGATTCATCCTCGAATCATCTTTAAAGCTGAAATTCTAGAGTCTGTCTAGAGCTGAAATTCTCGATACTAAACATCTTATCGCAAGTCACAAACTAGCATTCATCTCCATAACTTAACTATTTAACTATATATTTCTTACTAAGTTTCAACTACTTAGGGGTTCTGTTCTTCCATGATCTCATTTCTCTGGCTATCTATGGAGCTTAGCATTTTATAATTGCAGGGTTATATTCTTTATGTAATTTTTGCTTATTAGTGTTATCTACTGAATGGCTTGTACTAAGGAGGTCAATTCTGAGTAGCTTCTTTGAGATCCTTCTCAATTGGCTTCTGACGTAAAAGCACAGTTCTTAAGCTGAACTTAACTTTATGTATACTTTTGCTTAAACTATATTCCTTGTTTGATGTCGACACTGGCGATTCGATTTTTGTTACAGTTCGTATTTTGTCCATACTCTTACTTCCATTATCGCTATAAATTTGGTTATGATGTCCTTAACTTGTTCTCCATACATGGTTGCATCCTGGAATTCCTCTGTTTTATTGTTTCTATATTCTTGCTTTATCAAGTGTTGTTGATCATGTATACGCAAATATAAACAAACTTATGGATTTTATCTTTATCCGATAACCGTTTATGTAAATTATACCCCGATAACTCATACAATTGACCGAATGCAGCATTCTCTTTTGATCTTATTCTATACATGAGGGTTTCGTGATCTATGTCTCTGTCGTCCTTACCAGAAGGATATTATCTTTGGCATGCCCCTATCCAAGTTTAACGCTATTCTTTTATAGCATCCCCATTACTGCTAAACTAATACTTTATCTATGCATCGCTTCATCTAGTCAACTTCTGTTTTAAGTCTCTCACTTAGGGTTATTTTCCTTTCCCATTCTTCTTGTACTATAAGCAAAGGCTTTATATTTTCGAGCTCCTTCCTTGTTTCTGAGGGTATTTCGAGGCGAACATCGAGATTCATCTTTGGTGCTATTGTCTAACAAGGGTTGGGAGGGTGGGATTTTATCATGGAGTCTTCTGGTTTCAGTGTTCTTACTAGCTATTCATGTTGTGGTTGTGGGTTCTGTTCATCTATAAATCCAGGGCTCCCGTGTTTGCTAGTGTCGGCTCCAACACTAAGATACTCCTACTAGGTACAATATGAATTGCCTCCTTTGTCAACTTTACTCTTGCTTTGCTTCCCAACTATCAATCACACTACCTTTTATTATGAACCTCCTCTAGAATCATGCTTTCTAAAGACTTCATCATGTTACTTTTATACTCCTTCCTAAGATTTTCTTTTCATCTTAGTTCTTTGAACTCCCTATATCTTTCCTCCACCGAGGAATTCATCAACATTGATTTCTTAGGACATCTAAACTATATTTTCTTGATTTGGGTGCTACTCTGTTCTAGTTCCTCCATCCCAATACTATGAGACTCTTATGAGTTATATGTTGTATTCTTGAAAGTCGCTCCCTCTAATTCCTTCGTACTTTTGAGTCTTTACTCCCTTAAGATTTCCAATTCAACAATGGCTTTTATATTTAGGCTCGACTTACTGTGACTCCGAACTATCCTATCTTGTGTATTTTATCCATATTCCTTTTGTTGGATAATTATGACCCATAGCATCACTATTTTGTAAAGAACATCGTGTTCTTGTACAAAATTAACTATGTGACAAGGGAAATTGCTCTTTTATCATTTGTAATTGGATTACCTGGATATATAAATGATAAAAGTGCATATGATTAGTACCAGATTAATAAGATATGAGACAATATTAATCCACGTAAGGTTTAATCATTAAATATCCCTAGTTATAGTATTATCTAGACTGGACATCGATAATATGGAATAGGCTAGTATCACACTTGTGCGCGTTATGGAAGCTTAATGGCATAGTTATCATATATTTGGGTATTAGATACTTATGCAAGTGTGATATGAGGTTATGTTTTCCGATGGTACGGGAACAACTTCGATGTGGATAGACCCATCGAATCCCATTGGTAGTATGACTATGTGTCTATGGGAATCCGAAAGGGTAGGTGTATATGGTCTTAACCTAAGACTTGCATCGCTAATACTTGCGACAATCAGTACGCTTTGGTTTTGGTCATCAGGGTCTTTAACAGTTCTATGTACGCCTCTTCTGGGTTAATGAGAATCGTAGTGTATTGGGTGTGATGTCAAGATAGAAGTATCACTTCAGTCATATGGAGATGATGATCACGCAGTGATACAGAACTGGTACTCTATATTGCTATAGCCATCAGGAAAGTATGACTAGGTCATGACTTTCCGATCATAAAGAGACTAGTTACTAGTGATCCGATATATGCTCCGTACGGGGCAGACACAACTCCAGCCCCAGGTCTAGCATGTGATATCCGATACTGGATCGTAATACGCAATACTATGTATACTACGCCGGATATAGATTATATATTCCTAAAAAGAATATTTCTGGAGAATTGGGTTGGCATGGTGTTTTGCTAGAAGCCAACCATGTCTTGTAAATTGATAAGAATGTGGTACCGGTACGCACGTATTCGGATAGTCCGATGACCACATTTACTACCAACATATCCAGGGATCTCTTGGGTCGCCTCCCAAAGATTCACCGATGACAATTGACTCGAACAGAATTAATCTGGGATTAATTATGAGAGAGAGAGAATTAATCTGGGATTAATTGCGGCAATAATTTATCTGGGATAAAATTTGGATGGAAGAGAGAGACCGATTAATTTAGAATTAATCGATTAAATAATATATTGGATATATGAAATGAAATCAGATTTCAAAGCGGAATTAAAATTGGATTTTAATTCGGGCGAACGAATTAATTTGGAATTAATTCGTAAGCGACTTTCGTAATAATTTTACTAGGCATTATTATTTAATTAAATTGGATTTAATTATCTCACAACGACAAATTGTTTATTCGGAATTAAATAAATCTAGGCCCGAGTGAAGTTACGTGTTGGATTAGCCGACTTAAATTTGGAATTTAAAGTGGTGGAACCCACTTCACTTACATCAATTTGGACATTTGATGGAAGTGGTTAGGCTTGATTTTGGGTTTGATTTGTTGGCAAGTAAGGCTTGACTTTGCTTATACTACACTCAAACCAAATTAAACACACAACCTAAGTATAAATTAACTTGTTGACTTTGGAAGTGTAATAAGGTTACTATTCACAACATCTTTCCTTCCTCTCCAAAGCTCAAAACCGTGAGCTTCTCTCTCCATGGATTTTTTGTTGCGAAAAATTCAAGTAAGCTAGCACTTCAATGAGTCAAACAAGGTGATAGGAAGACTCACCCAAGTGTTGGAAACACTAAAAGAAGGCTTGAAGCTTCCATCTACAAGAAAAAGATTTGAAACTTCTCATCCAAATCAATGTAAGTATTCTGCAACTTTCTTGATTAATTCACAGAATAATCACGCTTAGAGATCCCGTGGCATGTCTAGGACACTAAAAATGGTATCAGAGCGAGATCTAAGCTTGATTTGATTCTAGGGTTCATGACTTTAATTTGGCATTTTTGCTTGGAGCATGAAAATGCAAAATTGGATGTTTGGTTATGCTTGGATGATGATGACTTGGAGTTGTGTATCATTGGATTGTAAAAAATTAATTTGATCAAAATTTCCCAATTTTTTAGCTTGGTCGAATGGTACCCTAGATATAGCTCATAGTGATTTTTTGAATTTTAACAATTGGATATGTTGATTCACATGAAATTGAATGTTATTGTTGATTTAATTGATTGAAATCAAAATTGGATATTAATTTCATGTATTGCCGTGAGTGTGAAGCATGTTAGAATGAGTTGTTTTGCTTCAATTTGTGTTAGACATGAATTGGAATTAATGAGCATGATTAATTGGATTAATTAGTATTTTGGAAACATTAGATTAATTGATTAATTATGTTAATTACACTCCAATTGGATTAATATGTAATTTGAAATAATGTATTAATTTGATCGTGGGCTATTTTAGATTTACCACATCAATCTTATTGGTGATAAGACAACAAGAAGCATTAAGCTTAAGACTTAATAAGTAAACCTTTAAATTACCCAAACTATAAAATAACCCCTTATAAACCGGTGATATTAAAATTCACAACCCCAGATAACTAACTTAGTTACAACACATAACTAGGGCTAGAAAAAACTTAAAAGTAAAAGACATAAATGTGGGACACAGGAACTGGGCGACGCATGCTGTTCTAGGCTTGCGGCCTAGTCGGGAGTACGGAGTAGCCACGGGAGACTAAACCGGAGAATAATGGAGTCGCCACCCGGTGTGAACCGGGAAAATGAGATTTAAGGCACACTCACCCCTCGCAAGGGAAGACCTCAAACCGTTGGGTTCAGAATGGTCCCTTACTTATGTCACTTGTAATGAAAGGATTTGTGTAATAATTTAATCAAGCTTAAGTAACACTTATTTCCAAGAGTATCATGCTTCTAAGGTCATATGCGCAAAATAAAACTTACACCTAAATTTGCATATATCTTACATCTAAGATTGCAGGCTTGAAAGTACGTCAAAGTAGCAACGAACATACAACTTCATTGGCATATTGTATTCATGGAAACACAAGCACACACTAACCACGCAAGCACACATAAAAGCGAATCAAATAATGGCGAACATGTGATTTCATAGACATATCATACTTATACGTGCGGAAGCATAAACAAATAGCCATTACATGTCCATGCGTAAATAAAAGAGTCAACTAAGTACATAATGCAAAAAGACAATTATGGATGCAATTAGACATTAAAGTAAGCATGCTATGACGTGGTGCAAAAGAAGATAACTAATATGGACACAAACACACATGTGAGCACTTTTCCAAGTGGTACGTGGAATTGTATCCCAAGTACAGACCGCACTACCGTCCATTCGGAATCGGCTACAGAATTTATGTCTGGGTTTCCATCCGATATACCACAAGAAATAATACTCAAATGCTATCATAACATGGATATATGGATTGTAATACGTTAAGCCAAGACTAAGGTAAATGATGCAACCAATGAAATAAATGTGCTTTTCATTATAATGCGTACAAAGATAAGGATGACTATATGGGATTTCATAATACATGCGTGAATAGAGCAATGATGTGCTAAAAGATAAATGCCATGGCAAGAAGCGCGGCAAAACATCGTGGGAAAGGCTTTTAACCCCTCGATATAGAGGACCTTTAATCCCACTTATTAAGCCCATGTGCACATAATACAATGCATATATAAAGAAAAGAAAATGATATCGGGCTTCGCGTATCCGATTGAACACATCTCACACTCAATCGAATACACCTTATTCGGCACGGCAAAGCATCGTGGTAAAGGATTTTAACCTCTTCAATTAGAGGACCTTTCATCGCACTTACTAAGCCCATGTGCAATTAACACAACGCATATATATAAAACAAAAGTGAATACAAAGATATCCGGCGCGGCGAAGCATCGTGGTAAAGGATTTTAACCTCTTTAATTAGAGGACCTTTCATCCCATTTACTAAGCCTATGCGCAATTAACATAATACATATAAAAAATAAAGACCATAATATCGGCTTCGTATACCCGATTGAACACATATTACATTCAACCGAATATACATCAATCGGCACGGCAAAGCATCATGATAAAGGATTTTAACCCCTCAAAATAAGGGCCTTTTAATTCAACTTACTAAGCCCATGCGCTCGATCACATCATGCATAAACAAATAACGTGCGGAATTTAAATGACAAATAACATGTAAATCAAAGCAACATAAAACAAAAGAATGTGCCGTTTACTCAAGCGGTACGTGGAGTTGTATCCCGAGTACAGATCATACTACCGTCCATTCGGAATCGGCTATGAAATTTATGTCCGGGTTTCCATCTGATATACCGTGAGAGTTGACACATCTTTCATTTTATTCCAAGGCCACAACATACAATATTTCGTAATACATGCATATTTATCTACTCAAGGGCCACAACATGCATTTTAACATAATAATCATGCGAACAATACTCAATAAATAATAAAAATAAAACAGAAAACGAATGTGGAAAATACCTTCAGGTCTAACCTTTCTTGCCGACTTTCGGACTTGCGTTTCACGGAGATCGGAAGGGTAAAGCTCCTCAACTTCTCTGGTTCACTGGTTTAGCGTCTTAGCTCACTGTTTTGCTGTTTTGCTTACTGTTTGGCCTCCGTTTTGCTGTTGTTTCCTCTGTATTTTCTGCTCACTGTTCGGGTCACTGTTTTGGCGTTTCAATGGACTGTTTTGGGTGTTCTTTTAAAGGTTTTAAGTGCAGTTTTTTGTGATTATTTTAAGGGTTATAAGTGCAGTTTTTTGTGATTATTTTAAGGGTTATAAGTGCAGTTTTTTATGTTACTGTTTTAAGGATTTTAGGGACTGTTTTAAGGCTAATTCGAGGACTGTTTCGGACAATTTTGGCACCGTTAGGGGACTATTTTGTTGGCAGTTTTTGGTCACGGCTAGAGTAGGTTGTTTGCTTCGGTTCTGGTCAGTGAGGCGTCAGTTGCTTGAGGGGTTTAGGTACGTGGGCAATGACTGTAATTGGGTTATAGGTGCGTGGAGCTGAGTGTGGCTGAAGGGCGTGGAATCTTGGCTGGTGGACGTGTGGCTGATGAGGGGCGTTTGCTAAGGACGTAAAGATAGTGGCGTGGCTGAAGAAGGATTATTTGTCTCGACTGTGTGCTTGTTTAGTTTAGGGCATGTGGCCTTTTTGAGAGGAGAAGATGCTTAGGTTTTTTTGTATTTTGCCGAGAATCAATAATGTGTGAAGGGGGAATGACTTGGTTAGGGGTTGTTTATATAGAGAAGGGCTAGGGTTCCCCTTGTCTCACAAGGAAAAGATATTTGGTATTAAAGAGAGATATGATTTGGTGTTAGACAAGGAAGCAAGGGATTTGATTTGGTGTTGGATAAGGAAATCAATGGATTGAGGGGGGACAAATTTTGGTGAATAAGGAAGGTTGAATATTTGATTGGTGTTCATTAGGCATTTAATTTGTTAAATTAGGAAGTCAATATTTTTAATTGGTTATGATTGATTTTAATTAGGCATAATATTTCTTTAATTTAGTATATAATGTTTTGGATTAGGAAGTTACAATATGTGATTTATCTTAATTAGGTATGACTATATTTTATGTTTTCTTTAATTTAGTAAATGGTTTAATTATTTTATTTAATTCAATTACATTATTTAATTAATATTTAATTTAATTTGGATGTATCTTAGGGTGATGGGCGTGTGGGCCTAGGTGGTGGTGGTGTGGGCTTTGTCTTGGTGGGTTAGGTGTTGTGTTGGTTTGGTGAGTGGGTTTGGGCCAAGGTTATATGGTTCTGGGTTTTTTAGGCCAAAGGTGTTTTAAAACGGAGGTCCAACGAGCGAGCTTGGAGCTAAACATGCGGATAAAATTTAACAAAATGCTGATTCCCTTCCGAAATCCGTTTCCCGCAACTTCCTCGACTAAAAAGGTAGTGCCTCCAAATGAGACTTATCATAGGGACTCACATGCAAAAATGCAATGCCTACAGTCTCCCCCACTTTGATGAGACTTGTGCAGTGTGTGACAGTGACAATACTATCAAAGTATATGCAATGCATTTTTACTTACCTGGCTCGCCAGCTGCCACTTAACTTGCCATGTAGCTTCGAAATGAGTGGATAAGAGGTTGTTCATTCTCGAACCGCCGAGTGGGTCTTGTTCCCAAGTTGAATTGAGTTGTGTTATGGGTCTTGTTCCCGATTTGAGTTGAGATAAGGGTCTTCTTCCCTGAACTGTGGGTCTTGTTCCTGATTTGAGTTGAGGTAAGGGTCTTCTTCCCTGAACTGTGGGTCTTGTTCCAGATTTGAGTTGAGGTAAGGGTCTTCTTCCCTGAACTCTGGGTCTTGTTCCGATTTGAGTTGAGATAAAGGTCTTTGTCCCTGAACAGTGGGTCTTGTTCCCGATTTAAGTTGAGATAAAGGTCTTTTCCCTGAACTGTGGGTCTTGTTCCCGATTTAAGTTGAGATAAGGGTCTTTTTCCCTGAACTGTGGGTCTTGTTCCCAATTTGAGTTGAGATAAGGGTCATTTTCCCTGAACTGTGGGTCTTGTTCTCGATTTGAGTTAAGACAAGGGTCTTCTTCCCTGAACTGTGGGTCTTGTTCCGATTTGAGTTGTGATAAGGGTCTTCTTCCCTGAACGGTGGGTCTTGTTCCCGATTTGAGTTGAGATAAGGGTCTTCTTCCCTGAACTGTGGGTCTTTTTTCCAGAGTGCCATACCCGGCAAAATTGATTCTGATAAGGGTGTGGGCCTCGCCCCCAGATTGATGTGGGCCTCGCCTCAAACTGATACTGATATGGGCCTCGCCCCTGGGACTCATCCCCAAGACTGAAACTGATATGGGCCTTGCCCCAAACTGATACTGATATGGGCCTCACCCTCAGCTGATACCGATGTGGGCCTCGCCCCCAACTGATACTGATGTGGGCCTCGCCCCCAACTGATACTGATATGGGCCTCGCCCCCAGCTGATACTGATGTGGGCCTCACCCCCAACTGATACTGATATGAGCCTTGGCCCCAGACTGATACTGATATGGGCCTCACCCCCAGCTGAGACTGATGTGGGCCTCACCCCAAACTGATACTGATATGGGCCTCTCCCCCAAACTGATACTGATATGGGCCTCGCCCCAACAGCTACTGATGTGGGCCTCGCCCTCAACTGATACTGATATGGGCCTCGCCCCCAGACTGATACTGATATTGGCATCGCCCCAAACTGATATTGATATGGGCCTCACCCCCAACTGATACTGATGTGGTCCTCGCCCCCAACTGATACTGATATGGGCCTCGCCCCCAGACTGATACTGATAAGGGCCTCGCCCTTGTGATTCATTCCTGAAAACTGCTGACATTGTACTATTGCCGTTTCTAGTTGGCTTGCATTTGACGCATTCTCTTTTTCCCCTTTGAAACCTGTTATTACAAAACAGAACAAACACAAAAAGGATGCAAATATGTTACGTGTATGCATGCATGCATGATTGAGTTTCTTATCTCATTGGATTAGGTCTTCTACCAATTCCTCTGGTGACCATTCTTCCCTTCCTCAGGCAAAGTACAGCTTCAATCTGTCAACATTGATCGGCCTGGTGAACTCGTTCCCTTCCAAATCTGACAGTCTCACTGCCCATATTTCCCACTTTTTGAATGGCTATCTTATCTTTTCTGCTTGCTTCTTTCGAAGATTCCCCGTGTTCTAAATATCGCTGAGTATCATAGTACCGAGGTTTAATGCTTTTGTCAAATATACTCATGTTGCAGGAAGAGGCTCAGGCGAGTAAACGAAATGAACGTCTTTATTATCGTTGAGAAAAAAAAAGTTCGAACAAGCAAGCAAAATCAATGTCTTTATTTAAAAATGCTGGATCAAATGGACTAGGAGGAACAGCTCCATCATCCGCAGCACTGCCTTCTTCCTTGGCCTATGGTTCTTCGATGTCATCCATATAAGAAGCTTGGTGGTTGAGGGTTTGGAGGACAAAGGTTTCGGGTAGGCCAGAGTTGATCATGTAGGTGGGTGGTGGAACAAAGTGGTAGTTTGGTAGAGGGTTTATGTGTGTGTTGGGTTGTTCTTTCTCTGGGTCGGGTATTTTTTGAGAATCGATCAGGTTTTGGATTTCATGCCTAAGGCGGGAGCAGTTGTCAGTGTCATGGCCTTTTTGTTGGTGGAAGTGGCAATATTGGTTCAGGTCAAAGTAGTGTGGCACAGGGTTTGGGATTGGTCTAGGGTCTAAAGGCTTCAGGAGTCCTTATCCTTTCAATTTCTCAAGCACCTTTGACATAGGTCTACCAAGATTGGGGAATCGCCTATTTCTGACGGTAGCGACCTCGGCCGTAGTGGGCTTGGTCTCAGAATGCCCCCCACAATTCTTTTATTCTGGCCATAAAACTTTCTGTTTTCAGCCTCCTCTTCTTCAATATCCATAACAGTCTCTCTCAACTGTCGAAAATCCAAAATCATGGAGGTCATCCTCCTCAGCTTGCCATAAATTGAGGGCTTAGTACCCTTGATAATCATCTTAATCTGGTCCTTCTCTGAAGGCCGAGTCTGCATTTTCAAAAGTTGACCTCTCCAGCGGTCTACATACTCTTTGAAGCTCTCCTCCGGCTTCTGCTTAGTGTTCTCCAAATCTCGGAGTGACAAATCAATCTCCAAGTCCGTAACATACTGTTTTAGAAATGCATCTACCAATTGCTTCCAATCTTCTTTAAATTTTTTTCTCAAGGCTGTGATACCACACTACGGGTGCCCCCTCGAGCGACATCCCGAACATTTTCTGGACCTGGCACATGGATAAACCCACTGAACTCATAACTGAAACATACTGACGAAGATGGACCCTCGGATCCCCATTCCCGTTAAATTTGGCCATGTTGGGCATTCTGAACTGAGCAGGCAACTGTTCCTCAAAGGTCATCGCCTCATAGTCTAGTAAGTCTTCATCCTTACCCTTCATCTTACGGGTATCAGACTCTACCTGGTCACGAAATTTCTGCAATTCTGCCTGAGACCCAACTGTTCTCCCAGTGGCATAATCAGCCATATCATCATCAAAAGTGAGGATGTCATCCCCCAACCCATTCGGAGGCTCCTTACGTCTTACATTCTCAAAGTTTCCCCCAGCACGGGGCACAGCCATATTTGTCATGGTAGTAGTCAAGGCTTGTAATTGTTCAGTAACCTTGGCGAAACCATTCTCCAACTGATCTATCTGGGATACCTCATTATCGGATGTACTCATATATGTTACCGGTCTTTTAGTGAGTCTTCTCTTTTCCCTAACCCAACGGGAATCTTTGATGTCGTTTATAAAAATAGAGGGTGTTAACATGATGTATGTATGTATGAGGTGCATGAGATGCATGTAACATATAAAAGATACTAAATCAATTAAAATTTTCAAACAAATCGGCCCATTATCATTTTAGAAGCTTTTGGGCTAACTGTCATAGGAGTGAACCCGTCCCAGTTTAAATGGCCCAACGAGTTCACATCTCATGGCAATGAGTCCAACTAAATCCAAATGGTAATGTTCCGAACACAAGCACAAAATGGCCCATCAATATTAAGAAGCCTTTGGCCCAATCGTCATAAGATACGTTTTGTCCCAGTTTAAATGGCCCAACAAGCCCACATCCCATGAAAAATGGTCCAAATGGATCCAAACGACGATGTTCCCAAACACAAACATAAAGAAAGGTAATGCAAACATAAAATAATAATTTCTATAGAGTGGCCCATCGACATTTCAGAAGCTTTTGGCCCAATTGTCATAGGATACGAACTGGTCCCAGTTTAAATGGCCCAACAAGTTCGCATTTATGACAAGAAGTCCAACTGCATCCAAATGAGGATGGCCCACAAACACAAGGAAATAGTTGCTAAAGGTCATACAACCCCGGTCTACGTGTGGGTTCGTAAGAATGTAGAAAAAGGCTCTCACCGGCGAAGGATGGCCCACAACTAGGTCTCCCCACTCAAGGGTTCGAGCGACCAAGTGAGCGCACCCTTTTTTATACACTAAGGTACGTGCCAACGAGCTATAGTGTGTGACTGACTACCAAATGGACTTCCCGTTATAGATTCCCCAGAGGGAGGGTGGAGCGAGGCTCACTTAAATACTCAAGCCTCTTAAGCTCTTATCGCTTGGTGACAAGAATAAGCAACGAGTACTCTAAATTAGTCCATCACAATAGGCTACGGGTAGATGGCTATATAGGTGCCTTCACAGCTTTTCCTTCTAGAAAGGTAGTGAATGAATGAAGACACCAAACCATTACCTAGCCTCAAAATGCCTTTGATTAAACCCCCATTTTATCCACTATAGACACGGTCAATTAGAACATAAATCCAAACATTACAAGAAAATATTTCGGGGCTGATTCTCTATCCCTAGTGGAGTCGCCAGACTGTGGGACACAGGAACTGGGCGACGCATGCTGTTCTAGGCTCGCGGCCTAGTCGGGAGTACGAAGTAGCCACGGGAGACTAAACCGGAGAATAATGGAGTCGCCACCCGGTGTGAACAGGGAAATGAGATTTAAGGCCGCACTCACCCCTCGCAAGGGAAGACCTCAAACCGTTGGGTTCGGAATGGTCCCTTACTTATGTCACTTGTAATGAAAGGATTTGTGTAATAATTTAATCAAGCTTAAGTAACACTTATTTCCAAGAGTATCATGCTTCTAAGTTCATATGCGCAAAATAAAACTTACACCTAAATTTGCATATATCTTACATCTAAGATTGCATGCTTGAAAGTACGTCAAAGTAGCAACGAACATACAACTTCATTGGCATATTGTATTCATGGAAACACAAGCACAAACTAACCACGCAAGCACACATAAAAGCGAATCAAATAATGGCGAACATGTGATTTCATAGACATATCATACTTATACGTGCGGAAGCATAAACAAATAGCCATTACATGTTCATGCGTAAATAAAAGAGTTAACTAAGTACATAATGCAAAAGACAATTAAGGATGCAATTAGACATTAAAGTAAGCATGCTATGACGTGGTGCAAAAGAAGATAACTAATATGGACACAAACACACATGTGAGCACATTTCCAAGTGGTACATGGAATTGTATCCCAAGTACAGACCGCACTACCGTCCATTTGGAATCGGCTACGGAATTTATGTCTGGGTTTCCATCCGATATACCACAAGAAATAATACTCAAATGCTATCATAACATGGATATATGGATTGTAATACGTTAAGCCAAGATTAAGGTAAATGATGCAACCAATGGAATAAATGTGCTTTTCATTATGATGCGTACAAAGATAAGGATGACTATGTGGGATTTCATAATACATGCGTGAATAGAGCAATGATGTGCTAAAAGATAAATGCCATGGCAAGAAGCGCGGCAAAACATCGTGGTAAAGGCTTTTAACCCCTCGATATAGAGGACCTTTAATCCCACTTATTAAGCCCATGCGCACATAATACAATGTATATATAAAGTAAAGAAAATGATATCGGGCTTCGCGTATCCGATTGAACACATCTCACACTCAATCGAATACACCTTATTCGGCGCGGCAAAGCATCGTGGTAAATGATTTTAACCTCTTCAATTAGAGGACCTTTCATCGCACTTACTAAGCCCATGCGCAATTAACACAACGCATATATATAAAACAAAAGTGAATACAAAGATATCCGGCGCGGCGAAGCATCATGGTAAAGGATTTTAACCTCTTCAATTAGAGGACCTTTCATCTCACTTACTAAGCCCATGCGCAATTAACACAATACATATAAAAAATAAAGACCATAATATCGGCTTCGTATACCCGATTGAACACATCTTACATTCAACCGAATATACATCAATCGGCGCGACACTCGATCACATCATGCATAAACAAATAATGTGCTAAATTTAAATGTCAAATAACAAGTAAATCAAAGCAACATAAAACAAAAGAATGTGCCGTTTACTCAAGCGGTACGTGGAGTTGTATCCCGAGTACATATCATACTACCGTCCATTCGGAATCGGCTATGAAATTTATGTCCGGGTTTCCATCCGATATACCGCGAGAGTTGACACATCTTTCATTTTATTCCAAGGCCACAACATACAATATTTCGTAATACATGCATATTTATCTACTCAAGGGCCACAATATGCATTTTAACATAATAATCATGCGAACAATACTCAATAAATAATAAAAATAAAACAGAAAACGAATGTGGAAAATACCTTCAGGTCTAACCTTTCTTGCCGACTTTCGGACTTGCGTTTCACGGAAATCGGAAGGGTAAAGCTCCTCAACTTCTCCGGTTCACTGGTTTAGCGTCTTAGCTCACTGTTTTGATGTTTTGCTTACTGTTTGGCCTCCGTTTTGCTGCTTTTTCCTCTGTATTTTCTGCTCACTGTTCGGGTCACTGTTTTGGCATTTCAAGGGACTATTTTGGGTGTTCTTTTAAAGGTTTTAAGTGCAGTTTTTTGTGATTATTTTAAGGGTTATAAGTGTAGTTTTTTATGTTACTGTTTTAAGGATTTTAGGGCCTGTTTTAAGGCTAATTCGGGGACTGTTTTGGACAATTTTGGTAGCGTTATGGGACTGTTTTGTTGGCAGTTTTTGGTCACGGCTGGAGTGCGTTGTTTGCTTCGGTTCTGGTCAGTGAGACGTCAGTTGCTTGAGGGGTTTATGTACGTGGGTAGTGGCTGTAATTGGGTTATAGGTGCGTGGAGCTGAGTGTTCTTTGAGAGGGGGACATGTGGCTGAAGGGCGTGGAATCTTGGCTGGTGGACGTGTGGCTGATGAGGGGCGTTTGCTAAGGACGTGAAGATAGTGGCGTGGCTGATGATGGATTATTTGTCTCGGCTGTGTTCTTGTTTAGTTTAGGGCGTGTGGCCTTTTTGAGAGGAGAAGATGCTTAGGTTTTTTTGTATTTTGCCGAGAATCAATAATGTGTGAAGGGGGAATGACTTGGTTAGGGGTTGTTTATATAGAGAAGGGCTAGGGTTTCCCCTTGTCTCACAAGGAAAAGATATTTGGTATTAAAGAGAGATATGATTTGGTGTTAGACAAGGAAAGCAAGGGATTTGATTTGGTGTTGGATAAGGAAATCAATGGATTGAGGGGGGGACAAATTTTGGTGAATAAGGAAGGTTGAATATTTGATTGGTGTTCATTAGGCATTTAATTTGTTAGATTAGGAAGTCAATATTTTTAATTGGTTATGATTGATTTTAATTAGGCATAATATTTCTTTAATTTAGTATATAATATTTTGGATTAGGAAGTTACAATATGTGATTTATTTTAATTAGGTATGACTATATTTTATGTTTTCTTTAATTTAGTAAATGGTTTAATTATTTTATTTAATTCAATTACATTATTTAATTAATATTTAATTTAATTTGGGTGTATCTTAGGGTGATGGGCGTGTGGGCCTAGGTGGTGGTGGTGTGGGCTTTGTCTTGGTGGGTTAGGTGTTGTGTTGGTTTGGTGAGTGGGTTTGGGCCAAGGTTAAATGGTTCTGGGTTTTTTTAGGCCAAAGGTGTTTTAAAACGGAGGTCCAACGAGCGAGCTTGGAGCTAAACATGCGGATAAAATTTAACGAAATGCCGATTCCCTTCCGACAACCGTTTCCCGCAACTTCCTCGACTAAAAAGGTAGTGCCTCCAAATGAGACTCATCATAGGGACTCACATGCAAAAATGCAATGCCTACAATAAAGTAAAAATGCTGAAAAGTTATTGCGGTAAAGTAAAAGCTGAAAAGTAAATTACAATAAAATAAAAATGCTAAGGTAAAATGATCAACTTTTACTATTTACTATTTAGATATCTCCCTTAATATAATATATTAACTTGTGATTATCTTACCAACCAGCCATATAGGCAGTAACCTGATTAAGTCAAATTAAGTCCTACCAGCCATAAAGGCGGTACAAAAATAAACCTGCCATATAGGCGGTAAGAAAATTTAATTACCAACCGACCAATCTGGCGGTATCCTTGCTTAGTCAGGTTTAAACCAGATTAAAATGAATTACCAACTGACCAATATAGCGGTATCCTAATTAAGTCAATATTTTAAATAGTGAATATATTATATTTATGGGAGATTAATCTAAATAGCAACAGTAAAAGAATTACCTTTCACCCTAGCAGGGGGAAGTTACCTCCTCATGGTGAATAGTAAAAACTGTAAAAAGTAGAGAAAGTAAATTACTATTATTACAAAACGTAATTAAAATTAATTAGAAAACTAAAATTTAAAAGAAACTAGATAGAAAACTCTCTATTTACATCAGAGAATTCAGAGAGGAAGGTACATCTGAAACTGAAATTTCGAGCTCTATTTATAGGCGTCAGTAAAGGTTCGGCGTCGCGATGCGCAGCTCGCGTCGCGACACGGGTGATTGTCGACGTGGCAGCTTCTAGTTTGTCGGCTTCAGATTCTGGATAAGGTGATAAGGTGACACGTGGCAAGGCGGCTAGAGCTGAATGATTGAGCTGACGTGGCGATGATGTGGCGGTGACGTGGCGACACGTGGCGAAAGTGATTGTCGGCATCATAGAATGATGACATATGGCACGTTGTGATTGGTTGATGATGACGTGGCACGTTGACTCGGTCAACTTGGGATGTGGACGATGACGTGGATTGACACGTGGCGGCACGTGGCGATGGCGACTGTCGGAACCGTATGATGATGACACGTGGCACGGCGCACGTTAGCAAATTCAAACTTCTCAGATTCTGACTTGTGGACCCGGCGCATGTTAGCAGGTCTTGGTGCATGTTAGGCGTCGCGACGCGTAAAAATTACAAAAATGCCATTTTCGTCCTTTTTCACTGTTTTGGCCCCAAATCACCTCCAGAATGTCCTGAAACTTTATTTATCTACAAAATATTCACAAAACTCAAGACATTATACAAAATATTAGGTTAAATGAGTGGGAAATAGTGATATATTTACCACTCATCATTGGGCCAAGTTTGGTTTTGGTCAATTGGGTTGGATCCAATTGGGCCTAAAACCATTTCCATAAAGTCCAAAGTATGACATTGGGCCTTTAATAATTAATTGGGCCTAATGGGCCTAAATTGATTTTATGGCATATGGTGATTCCTAACTTGGGCCTTGGCATTTTGGGTTTGATCCATAATGGCCAAAGCACATGCCTAAATAATCAATTGAAAGCCCATTGGACTTTAATTGAATAATATTGGATGATAATTGGGCCTTTGAGGCCCAATTGGATTGGATTTGGAATCCAAGTCCTTAAAGGCACTATTGAAAGTGTAATCGTTTAATTTGGAATTAAACATGAATTAATATTGGATACAATTTAAATTGGATTTGAAATTGTAGTTCGATATAATTCAAGAATACATACTTTGAGTATTTATTCTTAAACGAGTCAGACTCTCGCAAATCAAATCGTTGTTTGAACATTGGATGTCATTAATTCAAAGATTAATTAATTGGATTAGATTGATTGAATAACATGCTTTGTGTGAATACTTGGATGTATTTGTATGAATAATGTATATCGGATGAATATTAGAATGATGAGGGTAATTTTGGAAATAGTTTTAAGTATGGTACTTATTTATTAAATTGGACCTGCGTGTCCAGCCTATTATCTCTATTCTTTTTGTATTTCTCTTCTCACCAATTCCCCTCAATGTAAATGAGGTTTCATATTAGTGTTATGTAATTGGGTAGAAGTAAGAATAGTGCTAGCGGGAGAGAGGAAAGTGAGAGATTTGTTCTAAGAACAATTTGTTATATATCCATCTGTATATCATTATTAAATTTTATCGCGCCTTATTATATTTTTAGAATGCATGTTTAAGGGTTTATGATGAGTCCTAATCAAAGATAATAAATTGTCTAATTTACGTGAAAAACCCTCAAACAATATTAAGCGTTTTTCCTTCCATTAAATGGTTCTCTCTCAAGATCCAAGATTGACATTGGTTTGTTGGCCAAAGTCAAGACCTTTGTCTATCGCAGATGTGTTTGAATCGCGTCACTTCTAGTTCATCGACTTCGATTATGAAGCTTTCCCACTGTCAATGGGTCACGCTTAACTGGAATCATTAAGTTTGTTGAGCCAAAGCCAAGGCTTAGTTGATTCAGAGGAAACAAGTTAGGAAATATATTGGATATATTTACATATATTGGATATATGTTTCGGACTAATACACGCTCATTTTATTTTTCGTCATTAATTATATATATATATATATATATATATATATATGTATATTAGTTGGACTAATATTCAATTGTTGTTTTAATTGAACAGTTGGACTGTATTCAAACTGCTTCATTTGTAGTTGGTTATATAGTTAGACTATAGTAATCAATATATTTGAATTTAACCAATCATTTATAGTTGGTTATATAGTTAGACTATAGTAATCATTACATTTGATTATACCCGAAATCGTTGATTGGATAGTTGGACTATAGCAATCAAGATGACCTGAAAGATTAGCGTCAAAGAACATAATCCTGGGTGAAAATGTCTTTAACAGCTCAAATTTTCAAATTGGGAATTGAATCTAAGGACAGTCCTGGGAGCTGAGAAATTACTCTATGTAATAGAGAAACCTCTTGGGCCTGAGCCCGGAGTCGAGCAAATAAGTAGAGCATGAGCTTTGGAAGACTCATAACTTTAGTACTCAATCTGTCATGCTTGCTGCAATGACTCTTTAATTTTTTCGTCAGAACTAAGGATTAGATCCTTATACCATGATGTTGAAATTAAAGGATCTTCATAGATCTAACCTTAGATCTTAGAAGTACGAAATGCAAAAGAAGCTCTTTCACTCGCACATGTCAGAGGGTACATCTGTCGAGCACTAGATGTCTGCCTAAACTGTGGCAAACGGAGTCACTGAAAGCGTGACTGCTGTATGGACAAGGCAGACATGAAGGAAGTTAAGGTGGGGCAAGGCTCCGGCTTCAAGTATGTTTGTTATAAACATGTCCACTACTAGTTTTAAGAATTGGATTTTGATACTGGAGGTGGTACATAAATATATGTACTGATATGCAGAATCTGCTGATTAGCGGGAGACTGGCTTCAGATGAGATCGACCTGCGAGTCGGAAACGGGACGAGAGTCGCTGTTTTGGCCGTAGGAACCTAAGTTTTGGAACTTCTATTGGGCCATGTACTTAAATTAGGAGACTGTTATAATGTACCTAGTTTGACTAGAAATATTATCTTTATATCTAGTTTAACCCGTTGCGGGTATACCTTTGTATTCCGAAACAGCAGGTGTTTTGTTTATAAAGATGATATTGAGATATACACATTAGATGTGAATAACCGTCTTTATATTTTGAATATAAATGAATCTCAAACATATAACATGACAAACAAAAGGCTCAAACTGAGTAAATCAGATGAGACTTATTTATGGCATTATTGTCTGTGACACATTAACAAGACTCGTATATCCACACTTTCGAAGAATGGATACTAGGACGGATTTGATCTTAATTCAAATGATGTATACGAATCTTGTTTATTAAGCAAAGTGCCTAAAACAATTTTTACATGGTAAAGGTGCAAGTGCCACCGATCTGTTAGCCATCGTTCATAGTGACGTAAGTAGGCCCATGTCTAGCTAGGCTAGAGGTGGATATGAATACTTCGTAACCTTTACGGATGTGGCATCACGTTATGGTTTTGTGTATCTTATGAAACACAAGTCGGAAACTTTTGAGAAATTGAAAGAGTTTCGACATGAAGTAGAAAAACAGACCGGTAAAAGTATTAAAACATTACGGTTGGACCATGGTGGATAATACTTAAACATATGAGTTTCAAGATTACTTGAAAGAGTATGGTATTTTTTCACAGTGGACTCCTCTTGGAACACCTCAGTTGGACGGAGTGACCGAACGGAGAAATCGAACTTAGTTGGACATGGTAGGTTAATGATGAATCACTATGAGCTACCAATTTCCTTCTGAGGATACTCATTAAACAGTGCAATACTTATTTTGAATAAGGTTCCATGAAAATCTATTAGACAGACTTCATATTAGATATAAACAGGAAAGAAACCAGGTTTCTCATTCCTTAAGATTTCGGAATGCTGGGCATACTCTAAACGTTTGGATGATACCAAACTAGAACCCAAATCGGATAAGTGCATATTTGTAGGTTATCCTAGGGAAACCAAAGTATTGTACTTATACAACTCACAAGAGAACAATCTATTTGTTGCTCTCCATGCGGTTTTCCTCAAAAAGGAATTCCTAAATGCAGTGGTAAGTGGGAGGAAAGTATAACTCGATGAAAATCAGAGTGATACTATTCCAGGAACTGATCCCTTACGAAACATGAACAGTTCATCAGGGATGAAACTGTACCACAATCTTCGAATACACAAGAACCGCGTATGTCGAAGAGAGTCAGAAAACAACCTGGGAGATATGGGTTTCTGATCTAACCTCATGTAGATATTAATATTATTGAGGAAGATGGACCGACTACGTATGAGGAAGTGATACAATGTATCGACTACTTTTATGGCAAAGTTCCATGAAGTCCGAAATGAATTCCATGTATACTAACCAAGTTTGGATACTGGTTGATGTACCAGAAGACATTGTGCCTATTGGTACTAAATGGGTCTTCAAATAAGACAAACATGGATGGCAACATACAAATGTACGCAGCTAGGCTTGTACAGAAATGGTATCGTCAACGATGAAACTTTTTCACTTGTTTCCATGATTAAATCCATTCGGATAATGCTTGCTAATGCTGCATATTTCGATGATGAAATATGGCAACTAGATGCCAAAACCGCTTTCCTTAACAAAGACCTTTTAGAGGATGTTTGTATGTAACATCCTGACGGTTTTATCGTGCCAAAACATGCAAACAAGGTTTGCAAGTTAAATCAATCCATTTATGGATTGAAGCAAGCATTGTGTTCTTGGAACCAGCGTTTTGATGTAATCATAATGGTATATGATTTAATTCAAAACGAAGATGATTCTTGTGTATATAAGAGGGTTAGTGGGAGCGCACTAACAATCATTGTCCTAAATATTGATGATGTATTGCTTCTCGGCAATGACATTCCAATGCTATAATCGGTGAAAGCTTGGCTTTCATAAAATTCTCCATGGAATACCTGGGAGAAGTAGGCTTTATTCTGGGAATAAAGATCTATTGGGATAGATCTAGAAAGTTGCTGACACTCTCCCAGAGTTTGTACGTTTTGATATGTACTCAACTTGATGTCTCATATGCTTTGAGCATATGCAGTCACAATCAGGCCCATCCAGGTGATGGTCACTGGATTGAGTAAAGAACATCCTTGAGTATCTTGGATGAACTAAGGATGCCTTCAAAGAATATGAGGAAATGAGAACTTAAGGTCACTGGGTTCACCGCTGTAAGTTTCCAAACCGATAAAGACGACTGTAAGTCGCAATAAGGGTACATATTTAGTTTGAATAACGGAACAGTGAGCTGGAAATCTTCCAAGCAAGATATTGTTGCCGACTAAACAATAAAAGCGGAATATTGCTGCAGCTGAGGCAGCAAAAGAAGCATTTTGGATCTATAAATTCCTAATTGGATTAGGAGTAGTTCTGTTAGCAGCTGAGCTAAGCTACAACATAGGCTAAAGAACCGCGGTCTCATCAACGATCCAAGTATGTACTTCGACTAATTCATCTGATTCGTGAGATCATACATCGTGGCGATGTGATGATCGAATAAATCATATCAGATGATAACCTTGCAAATCCGCTGATGAAAGGTATGTCTCAGCAGAAGTTTGAGCGACCCGTACATAGTTCAGGTGTTGGACACTTGAGTGATTGTCTATAGGCCAAGTGGGGGATTTTTGGATAATTATGACCCATAGCATCACTATTTTGTAAAGAACATGGTGTTCTTGTACAAAATTAACTATGTGACAAAAAAATTTGCTCTTTTATCATTTGTAATTAGATTACCTGGATATAAATGATAAAAGTTCATATGATTAGTACCAGATTAATAAGATATGAGACAATATTAATCCACATAAGGTTTAATCATTAAATATCCCTAGTCATAGTATTATCGAGAATGGACATCGATAATGCAGAATAGGCTAGTATTACATTTGTGCGAGTTATGGAAGCTTAACAGCGTAGTTCTCATATAATTGGGTATTGGATACTCATGCAAGTGTGATAAGAGGTTCTGTTTGCCGATGGTACATGAACAGTTTCGCTCGGGATAAACTCCTCGGAATCCCATTGGTAGTATGACTATATGTCTATGGGAATCTGAATCAGGGTAGGTGTATATGGTCTTAACCTGAGACTTGCATCGATAGTACTTGCGACAATCAGTACGCTTTGGTTTTGGTCGTCCGGGGCTTTAACAGGTTATGTGTACGCCTCTTCTGGGTTTACTGAGAATCGTAGTGTATTGGGTGTGATTTCAAGATGGAAGTATCACTTCAGTCATATGGAGATGATGATCACGCAGGGATACAGAAATGGTACTCTATAGTGCTATAGCCATCGGGAAAGTATGACTAGGTCATGACTTTCCGATCATAAAGACACTAGTTGCTAGTGATCTGATATATGCTTCGTACGGGGCAGACACAACTTCAGCCCCAGGCCTAGCATGTGATATTTGATATTGGATCGTAATACGCAATACTATCTATACTACGCCTGATATGGATTATATATTCCTTAAAAGAATATTTTCTGGGGAATTGGGTAGGCACGATGCTTTGCTAGAAGCCAACCAAGTCTTGTAAATCGATAAGAACGTGGTACCGGGTACACATGTATTCGGATAGTCCGATGACCGCATTTACTGCCAACATATCCATGGATCTCTTGGGTCACCTCCCAAAGATTCACCGATGACAATTGACTCGAACAGAATTAATCTGGGATTAATTATGAGAGAGAGAAAATTAATCTGGGATTAATTGCGGCAATAATTTATCTGGGATAAAATTCGGATAGAAGAGAGAGACCGATTAATTTGGAATTAATCGATTAAATAATATATTTGATATATTAAATGAAATCATATTTCAAAGCGGAATTAAAATTGGATTTTAATTCGGGCGAACGAATTAATTTGGAATTAATTCGTAAGCGACTTTCGTAATAATTTTGCTAGGCATTATTATTTAATTAAATTGGATTTAATTATGTCGCAACGATAAATTCATTTATTCGGAATTAAACGAACCCGGGCCCGAGCGAAGTTGCGTGTTGGATTAGCCGACTTAAATTTGGAATTTAAAAGTGGTGGGACCCACTTCACTTACATCAAATTTGGACATTTGATGGAAGTGGTTAGGCTTGATTTTGGGTTTGATTTGTTGGCAAGTAAGGCTTGACTTTGCTTATACTACACTCAAACCAAATTCAACACACAACCTAAATATAAATTAACTTGTTGACTTTGGAAGTGTAATAAGGTTACTATTCACAACATCTCTCATTCCTCTCCAAAGCTCAAAACCGTGAGCTTCTTCTTTCTCCATGGATTTTTTGTTGCAAAAAATTCAAGTAAGCTAGCACTTCAAGGAGTCAAATAAGGTGATAGGGAGACTCACCCAAGTGTTGGAAACACTAAAAGAGGGCTTGGAGCTTCCATCTACAAGAAAAAGATTTGAAACTTTTCATCCAAATCAATGTAAGTATTCCGAAACTTTCTTGATTAATTCACACAATAATCACGCTTAGGGATCTTGTGGCATGTCTAGGACACTAACACCTTTGAACTTCTTAAGTTTGGCTATCTAGTCATTTTTTTTATTCGTTTATCATGTCAAATACACGTATTTACTGGTTCTCATTTCCGTGCTCTGAGTGTAGGGGTGAATACTTAATTCCCACTTTTGATTGGGTGAATACATTCTTACTAAAATAAGGGTTACTAGAAGTAAAAATTGCTATTTGTTCTGTCGAGACCTGAATCGACTACTTCATGTCTCAGGGTTCCATAATTTTATCATCCGTTTTGTGGTCTCCACATACGTTGTTGTCTTAACACTATACTACATTTATCACCATCAGTACTGGATTCTCTTGTCACTTTCTATTCCATTCTTACTGTTTCCATATTCTTTTTCTTAGTTCTAAACTATACTATTTAGGCTAATGATGGTTTGTTCTTCTGGCTGCTTTTTAGACCTCTACTCTCTGTTCTAACTATAAGCCACAACTTTGCTATCAAATCTTCATGTCCGCACATGTACTCATTGTTAAATCCTGAGTCTCCATTATCTCATAAGTCTGCCCTTTTTAAACTTACGTGGACTTCCACTGGTGTTGATCTGATCTATGGATTTCTCACAGGTACTACTATTTATCTCTTCTTGACTTTGGTCAGGTTCTTTATTTTCCATCCCTTTAATCCTCATTAGTTCCTCCCTGGATGGTCTATTATTTAATGTTTTCTGTTTCTGACTTAGGTTAATTTTTCATCGAATTTCCCTTACAGTTATCCTCATCTAGGCTGGTATAGAGTGAGGCAAGAATTTATATCTTAATAAATAGCATCGCTCTTATTCTGATTCTTTGTGTCCTGAAATAGTCTATTACTCATGTAAGGTATGTATGAGATAGACTCCGTCAGGACTACTTCTTTGACTGGTATCACTGAGGAATGGGATTCTAGATAACCTAGGGTCGCATCTATGTCGGGTTTCTTGGGATAAAGTAATTAATCATCTACAATTACAACCTTCATTTTTTTACTTGAGAGCCTGAGTTTGGGGTCTAAAATCTTTTCATCCTCTAGGCATCTTTTATCTATTTGAATTCCCACATCTAATCTTGATTTCTTGCTTCTTTTATCTTTCTGTCTATTCTTCATTACTCGAGAGGCTTGCTACCTATAAGAGGTATTCAAAGCTATTGGATATTCTTAATGAAATTTTCGGATGAAAGGAGGAGTCTCACTAGAAAGGAAATAATCTTACGAGAAATGAAGGAACCGTACTTAAGTTTTCCTCTTACTCATGCTTATTTTATTCTCATTACTATTATAAGTTCTCACACGTCCTTAATTATCTGTTTCTATACCTTTATCTTTTGTTGACTCTGGTTGCTTGAACATCCATATATTTTTCATTACTTTTCTTTATAGCATTCTCGATCTCTTCCTACTTTCCTGGGTGGGTATCCTTAGAACTTTACTATTTCTTTATGTCCTTATATTTTTCTGTCTTTGACTACTTTAAACTCTGTACATCTTTTCTCCCTTTCCTATAACTTTCTTTTCCACTCCCTTAAGTAACTATTCATAGTACTTGTATTTTCTAGTTTCATAACTTAACTTGATATTTTACTAATAGTTTCGAGTAATCACAGAATGATTCATAAATAGAGTAAGAATTAGGATTACTTATTGGAAATAAATTCAAGTAGCCTTGAGAATGCTTACTAACCTGTCCATAAGACTTGAGGACGTACTCGAGGATCAGATACTAGAGAGGTAGTGCCTCATATACGGGTATCCCGGACATACTGGGTATATAAGACCCCATCACTATGCCCAATGCAGTCACTGACTCCCTAGACCATTCTCTGATACCATCTTTGTAACATCCCCGATTGGGGAGATGTTACCGGCAAGGAATAGGCCGTACTATACCCCTAAGCCGCTAACTTTCTAACCGTGAAACTTATCTCATGTATAAACTCAAGCACGGGACCGTTGCCCAATTATCATCATAAATGCATAATGCTTTTCAGACTAAATACTAAAATTCATGATACATTACAACTTATTAATGAACACTTATAACTCTTTACATGCATATTCTTTACTAAACAAACTACATAATACATGGCATTCTCTTACACTGTATAAACTGAACTCTGACTCGACCTGGTGGACCAAACCCTCTAGTAACTACAATCAGTATCTATCCTATCGAGCTCGTCCTCCATGAACATAAAAAATAAAACACTGGGGGGATTAGATCGTTTGAACGATCTAAGTGAGTTGACGTTTTTTTATAATGAAAACTGAAATACTTGAAGAAACTTATGTTTTAGAAATCAATTCGAATCTTTTCTGAAACTTGCCTTTCCCGAAAGCAATTCTCTTTCTGAAAGCCTTTGTAAAAATCTTTTCTGAAAGTCTCTTATAAAACTATTGTTTCTGAAAACTTTCCTTTCTAGAAAACTTCACTTTGGAATATATTTCTAAAATCTATTTTTGAAAATATGGCTCTGAAAACCTGTAATTGAAAGATTAGTTCTGAAAACTATTTCTGAAACGTCTGTTTCTAAAAACTATCTTGGAAAACTGTGTCTAAAAACCCGATGCATGGGGGCGTTACGTATCGTTGTCCCCCCATACGCCTAACTAGAGCCAGGAGTGCAAAACCATGACATTGAGGCATTACGTATCGCTGTCCCTCAAAGTAGGCCACTACCTACCCCTGAACTGGAGTTAAGAGTGCAAATCCATGCTACTACTTGACCTTGAAACTAGGATCTAGGGGCATCTGTCATCCCTAGTCATGAACTAGGATCTGGGGGCGTTACGTATCGCCATCCCCCCAGTCCTCTACATATGCACATGTACTGTCCGTCAATTCCATATCTGAATCAAGTTACATACTAAGGTGGGTTATTCCCCCATGCCTCGAAAATATAAAATCATGCTTCTGAAATCATTACTTTCTAAATCATTTCTCAAAACATTCTTTATCAAAATATATGAAAGTAAACTCGGCTAACGCCCTAAATACGGAAATGTAAGTCTGATGTTAAAAATAATAAAATTAAAATCAACTTAAGAAAAGAGTGTCCACTCACTAATTCGGAATTTGTTGGTGATGCCTTGTGATTGTGGCAGAACCGCATCTTCCGGTGATAATCTAGAATTAGCAAAATTCGTTAGTATCAAGGTTGCGAATTTATATCCTTACTTAAAAAATTTATTCATTATTCATGATAACTCATATGCGCTATGTTACTAATATTTTAGGGTGGTCTAACAATTTTTACTAAGCTCGTTCGAGGATCTCCTAAGCTACTTCACAAAACTCCATATTCTACCATCTTTCCAGAAATTTCAATGCACCAATGCCGACTTTGACAATTTGGTGCACTTAATCGGGGTTGAATTTGGGGCTTAAATTTTAATAGAATACTAGTTTATGTGTCTATTTTATGTTGGCTTTTACGGATCATGATTTTAATCCGTAAAACACAAGTTATAAATTTTTCTTTACACCTTGTTCTGTTACCACAAAATCAATAATTCACTGCAATGCGGCCAAGTTTGAAAATTCGGTGCGACTCCGTCTTAAGTCTAAAAATTTTGAATTTTGGATATGTTATTCACAATCATGTCTAGTTCACTCATAATTTTAATATTTGGTAATCAGATGTCTAAAAATCAAGTTAGAAGCATAAACACAAAGCCTGTCTAGGTTACCCTGTAAACTGGGTTTGCTGCCTAGCTTGCGAATTATGCCACCCTTATGATTTTATTTAATTTAGCCACAAACCCTAAATGTTATAGTGCCTAAACATATATTACCCCAGATATTTCACCGAACACTTGATGTGTGAAACCAATTATATTTCTTATTCTTAATTTTCTTGTTTCTCTAACCTTCCTATCATATCTATCACACCCCATTACTTATTCATTAACCAAACAACCAAAATCAGCCCATGTTCTACCATAAGACTGAATCTTTATCTTCCAAAATAGCCAAAATCTTCACCCATTCGCTACACTAAATTCACATTCATTAACTCCATCACCAACAACAAGACTATCATCATTCATCATCTAATGTGTGTTTCACCATTATTTCTTTATCAAATAAAATGAAACAGCCCCTTAATAGACCATAAAGAATTCGGACAACCCTTATTCATAAGGGAAAAATTGGGTATTTTAACATCCAATCCTAATACATGTTCATATCATCAAGAAATACATGAAGATAACTTCTAGCATGCTTAACTATACAAAACAAACTAATTCCACTTCTAGGGTTCATGTTGGGCGAATTGGGGGAGCTAAAATTCATGACCAAAACTGAAAAATATGAAAGGAAAAGGAGTAAGAAGCTTACTTGACCAAGAGTAGCTTTAAAATTCACCATCATTCCTTTAGATTTTCATGAACTTGAAGAAAATTTTGGGGGAAGCCATTGGAGTTCCATTGCCCACGTTTTTCTTGGCTTGCAAAGATAAATGAATAGTGCTCCATTTGTTGGAGTTTGCTAAGGTCCCAAGGATCAATAAACAAGCATGAAACATAAGTGAATACAACGAGTGAGTTGCAGAATACTCACATCGATCGGTTGAGCGATGCGGGAGGCAACAAAAATTTCTTTTCTGCTCGGTAGTGGACTGCTCGCAACTCACTGTTTTGGCGTCCTCTGTACTGCATTCGGCAGTGAGCTTCTGGTTGGGCTCCATTTTCGGCCATTGTTGGTCATCTTCCAAGCTCCAAGCTTCGTCAAACGATTCCCGGCTCATGGGTGGACTTCCCTATCACCTTCGCATGTCTCTCAGAGTTCTAGCTCTCTTGATTTTTGCCATAAAAACCAAGCACTTGATTCCCTCTCTCACGGTTTTGCCCAGCAAACCAGTGAAGAAAATGGCGTGAGAGAGATGAAAGAAATTGGCTCCAATTCGTGAGCAAAGAGAGAGAATGAGTGAAGTTTTGTATTAGTTAATTTGATTTCCAAAATCAAATAATAAACATATACAAAAATTGTGTAAAAGCTTTCCAAAAGTCAACACCCAAATTTTGGCTCCAAAATAAAATTAAATGCTAGCCATCAACTCACATCAATCAATCAATCAATTGTCACATCACTCAAAGTGACATGATTTGACGCTTGATGTGACTAGCGATTTGACTTGCGTGCCGCACTCGAATTCGAAATGTGAATGCGCTCGCAAACAATCCCGGGCTCGGGTTCGCTAATTCCAAATTAACGAATTTTCCGTTGCGACGCAATTAAATGATTACGCCTAACGAAGTCACTATTCACATCGCTAATGAATTAATTCTAAATTAACTCGTTCGCCCGAATTAAAATCTAATTTTAATTCCGCGTCGAAATCTAATTTCGTATAATATATCGAATATATTAATTTTATCGATTAATTCCAAATTAATCGATTTCTCTCTTTATTTGATTATTTTATCCCAGATAAAATATCTCCGCAATTAATCCCAGATTAATTTTCTCTCTCATCTAATTAATCCCAGATTAATTAAAGTGCGAGTCATACGTCATCGGTGAATCTTCGGGAAGCGACCCATGAGATCCCCGGATATGTTGGCAGTAAATTCGGTCGTGGGACTATCCGAACACGTAAGTACCTCGTACTACGTTTATACCGATTTACAAGACAAGGTTGGCCTCTAGCAAAGCGCCATGCCTACCCAATTCTACGGAAATATCCTTACAGGAATAAAGGATATGTATCAAGAGTAGTATACCGTAGTATTGCGTATTTCTGTCCAGTATCGAATGATCACGTGCTAGGCCTGGGGCTGGAATTGTGTTTCCCCCGTACGATGCACATGTCAGATCTCTGGTAACTAGTCTCTAAATCGGATAACTATGACCAAGTCATATTATCTCGATGGCTGCAGCACTAAAGAGAACCAGTCTCGTATCCTACGTGACCATCATCTCCATATGACTGGAGTGACACTTCCATCTTGACATCACACCCAACACACTACGATTCTCGATATACCCAGAATCGGCGTACACAGAAACCGGTTAAAGCCCTGGACGACCTCAACCAAAGTATATTGATTGTCGTATGTATTAGCGGTGCAAGTCTCAAGTTAAGACCAAATACACCTACCCTGATTTCGGACTTCCATAGACACATAGTCATACTACCAATGGAATTATGAAGGGGGTCTATCCAGAGCGAAGCTGTTTCCCGTACCATCGGTAAAACACAACCTCATATTACACTTGCATGAGTATCATATACCCAAATATATAAGAACTATGTCGTTGTGTCCTCACAACGCGCACAAGTGTAATACTAGTCTTTTACGTATTTATCGATGTCCAATCTCGATAATACTGACTAGGGATATTTAATGATTTATCCTTCGTGAACTGATACTGTCTCATATCATTCTCAATCCAGGAACAAATCACAGGGACCTCCTATCATTTTTATATCTAGATGATCTAATCACAAATGATAAGAGTGCAATCTCCTGTCACATAGTTAATTTGTACAAAAACACCATGATATGTACACATAGTGACGCTATGGGTCATAATTGTCCAACAATCTCCCACTTAGCCTATAGCCAGTCACTCGAGTGTCTGACACCCGAACTATGTACGGTTGGCTCAAATTGCTGAGAAATGCTTTCGTCAGTGGATTTGCATGATTATAATCTGTTGCGATTTATTCGATCATCACATCGCCACGATGTATGATCCGAACGAATCAGATGAATATCGAAGTATGTATCTGGATCGTTGATGAGGCCATTAATTCTTTAGCTTGTGCTCAAGCCTAGCTCAGCTGCTAACAGAATTATATCTAATCTAATTAGATTTGTTGTCGACCCAAATGGCTTCTATTACTGCCTCAGCTGCAGCAATAATCCGCATTTGTTGTTTATTCGGTAACAGTATCTTGCTTGGAAGATTTCCAGCTCACTGTACCGTTATTGAAACTGTATAGTACCGTTTGTGACTTTTAGTCTTTTATCAGTTGAGAAACTTGCAGTAGTGATTCCAGTCACTTCAAGTTCTCATTCTCCACAGATTAAAACATCATTCCTAGTTCTCTAAGATACTAACGGATGTTCCTAACATCAATCCAGTGACTATCACTTGGATTGGCCTGTTTGTGACTTCATATGCTCAAAGCGTATGAGACACCAGGTCGCGTACATTTTTCAATGTATGATTTCTCGGAGAGTTTTCTCGAAAGCCTAGCTTTCACCGATTGTATTATGGGAATATCATTTCCAAGAAATGACATATTATCATTATTTTATAGGACAGCCACTGTTAGTGCGCTCCCACTAACCCTCTTATATACACAAGAATCATTTCGTTTTGAATTAAATCATAAACTATTATGATTACATCAAAATGATAATTCTAAGAACCAAATGCTTGCTTCAATCCAAACATGATCGAATAACCTGCAAACCTTGTTTGCTTGTTATGGTATGACAAAATCGTCATAATGTTGTAAACATCCTCCAAAAGGTTTCATTTTCAGGAAACCGATTTCCCGTTAAGCTGTCATATTTCATAAATGAAACACGCAGATTTAGCAAGCATTATCCAAATGGATTTACCGGTGCAACAGTTAAAAGGTTGAATCATAATCAACACAATGTTGATAACGATACATTTCCGCTCAAAGCCTAGCTTTATACGTTGGTATATTGCCTTCCATGTATGTCTTCCTTGAAGACTAATATAGTACCAATAGGCACAATGCCTTGCGGTACAACAACTAGTATATAAACATAGTTGATATACATGGAATCCATTTCGGACTCATGACACTTTGTCATAATAGGGAGTCGATACCTTGTATCACTTGCTCATACGCAGTCAGTTGGTGTACCTCAAAAGATAGACATCTTTATGAGGTGAGATCGGAAACCCATACCCCAGGTTGTTTTCTGACTCTCTCCGACATACGCGGTTCTTGTGTATTCGAAGATTACTAGTATAGTTTCATCCTTGATGAATCTATTTGTGTTCCATTAGGAATCAGTGCCTGGAATAGTATTACTCTGATTTTCATCGAGTTTTACTATCCTCCCACTTACCACTGCATATAAGTATTCCTCTTAGGAAAGCGACATGGTGAGCAACAATTACATTGTTCTCTTGTGAGTTGTATAAGTACTACACTTATGGTATCCCTAGGATAACCTACAATTGGCACTTATCCAATTTGGGTTTTAGTTTGGTATCATCCAAACATATGCCTAGCATTCCCAAATGATCAGGAATGAGAAACTTGGTTTCTTTCCTGTTCATATCTAATATGATATCGTCAAACAGATTTTCATGGAACCTTATTCAAAATAAGTTCTGCACTATAAATGTTTATCCGTTGAAGGAAATGGTAGCTCAGAGCGACTCATGATTAACCTTATCATGTCTAACAAAATTCGGTTACTCAGTTCGGACACACCGTCAAATGACGTGTTCCTGGAGGAGTCCTCATTGAAAGAATACTATACTCTTTCAAGTATATTAGAAACTTACTGCTTAAGTATTTTCATTACGGTCTTACCGTGACGGTTTAATACTTTAGCCGATCTGTTTGTATATTTCGTGTCGAAACTTTAAAAGTTTCAATTTGTGTTCTAAAAGAAACATATAACCATAACGCTATGCCACATCCGTAAAGGTCACGAAATATTCATATCCACCTCTAGACTAGCTAGACATGGGCCCACTTGCTTCACTATGAACTAGGGCTACCAGATAGGTGGCTTTTACACTTTTACCAAGTAAATGTGTTTTAGGCACTTTGCCCAATTAACTAGATTCGTAGACTTTATTTGAATGGAATCAAATCAGTCCTAGTATCCACTCTTCAAAAGTGCGGATATACGATTCTTGTTTAAATGTGTCCTAGACAACAATGCCACAATATGTTTCTTCTGATCCAATCAGTTTGAGCTGTTTGTTTGTCATGTTTTACGTTTGAGATTTATTTATATTCAAAATATAAATTCTGTTATTCACATCTAATGTGTTTATCTCAATATCATCTTTATATAATAAAACACTTTAGTGTTCTAGAATATAAAGGTTCACCCGCAGCGGGTTAAACACTGATATAGAGATAATGTTTCTAGTCAAACTAGTTACATTATAACAGTTTCCTAATTTAGGTACAAACCCGAGGGTAGTTCCTAAAATAGGTATCTACGGTTGAAACAGCGATTTTCTTCCCGTTTCCAATCGTAGATTAATCTCTATTGAAGTCAGTATCATGTTCATAACAGAATCTGAACATCAATACATATATTTTATGTATCACACTAAGTATTTAAAATCCAATTTCAATACTAGTAGTGAACACAATCTTGACAAACATATTTGAAGTCTGAGCCTTGCTCGTCTTCAATTCCTTCATGTCTGCTTTGTCCAAACGGCAGTCACGCTTCCGCGATCCCGTTTGCCACAATTTAGGCAGACATTTTGGGATATGTCTTTTATCTTCCTAGAAGATTATAATGATTTTGCCTTTGCCCTTTTCTACACTCCGGAAGCCTTTGGCAAAGCCTCGGGTTTCTAGAATATCAAGGTAAGGTGTGCCTTGCGCTACTTACCTAATTGCAAAGTTTGACTTTGTCTCCTTGAGAATAGTCATTAATTCTCCAAGAATTATTCATTGCAATTTAGTACTTCTAAAATCTAAAGATAGATTTATGAAGATCCTTCAATTTCATTATCATACTTTAAGGATCTAATCCTTAGTTCTGATTCAGAAATTAAGGAGTCTACTACGACAAGCTTAATGGATTAAGCACTAAAGTTATCATTACATAAATCTTCCAAAGATTATGCTCTACTATTTGCTCAACTTCGGGCTTAGGCTTAATATGTTATTTTATCCAATAAAGTAACTTATTAGTTTTCCAGGACCATCCTGAAATTATTCCCAATTTGAAAATTAAACCATTTAAATATATTTTCCCTAGGATTATGTTTTAAATGTTAATCTTTCAATTTCTATCTTGATTTTAATAGTCCAACTATTTAATCAACGATTTAGGAACTATTTATTATAATGATTACAATAGTCCAACTATTTAATCAACTATAAATTTATAGATTAAAATCAATTATATTGATTACTATAATCCAATTATAAAATCAACTATAAATGAATAGTTTGAATATAGTCCAACTATTTATTAAAACAACGTTTAAATCTTAGTCCAACTAACATTTAATTTATTTGACGAATGATATTTGTTTGAGCGCGTATGGCAAGTAATTAAACGAATATTGCAAATTCAATTCTTGCCTCCCACTATTTTTCGGCGAGCCTCTAACCCTCTGTCGAGTACTCGGGAAACCGTGTTTCCTAGCGGGCTAGGATCCTGTTAAATATCACACAATCTTGACTTTGGCCAACAAATTGTATGATAATTAACTAGGTAGATCTCAAAGATCAATGGATCCAATCCAATTCCTAGATCCAGTAGGGGGACGTCCAAGTCCAAAACATATATGTTATATATGCCAATACATCCAATGTATTGCCTAACCTTTTTCCTC
Organism: Zanthoxylum bungeanum; assembly: GCA_019454045.1. Classification (NCBI taxonomy): domain Eukaryota; kingdom Viridiplantae; phylum Streptophyta; class Magnoliopsida; order Sapindales; family Rutaceae; genus Zanthoxylum; species Zanthoxylum bungeanum. Next base: position 355,296 of record SKCR01026245.1, on the reverse strand, counting down.
TGAATCAACTAAGCCTTGGCTTTTGCACTACAAACTTAGTGATCCCACTTAAGCGCGACCCATTGACCATGGAAAGCTTCGTAATCAATGTCGATGGACAAGAAGTGGTCTTGACTTTGGCCAACAAACCACAACTTGGACAAGACACCAATATGGAACAAAGCTCTCGGGATTCAAACACATCCTCGACGGACAAAGGCCTTGACTTTGGCCAACAAGCCAATGCCAGTCTTATATCTTGAGTAAGAATCACTCAATGGAAGGAAAGACGCTTAATATTTGTGAGGGTTTTTCGCATGCAAATTGGCAACCAATTTATTATCTTTGTTAAGGTCTCATCATCATACACCCTTAAACATGCATCTAAACACATAATAAAGCGCATATGAATAAAGTAATAATGATATGCGGATGGATACTTTACACATTGATCCTAGATCAAATCTCTCCATTTCTCTCTCCCGCTAGCACATGTATTACTTCTACTCGTTACACTACACTTCTAAAGAAACCTCATTTACATTGAGGGAATATGTGAGAAGAGAATACAAAGAATAAGGAGGTAATAAGGCTGGACACGCATGTCCAATTTAATAAATCAAATTTATTACAACAATTTCTAAAATTGTCCCACCCATATAATATCCATCTGATATACATTGTTCATGCATCGCAACCATGTATTCACACAAGCATGCTATCAATCAATCTAATCAAATTAATTAATCTGATAATTAGTGATCATCCAATGTTCAAACAACGATTTGATTTTTCTCGAGTCAAACTCGTTTTGCGAATAAGTACTTAAAGTACGAATTCTTGAGTTAAATTAAACTACAAAATTAAATCCAATTCAACGTGTATTTAATTCTAATTCACTATTTAATTCCAAATTAAATACTACACTTTATTTAATAAACCTTTTACGACTTAAATTCCAAATTTAATCGTTACGGGTCTCAAAGCCCGATTAACGTCCAACGTCAATTTAATTAAAGTCCAATGGGCTTTTAATTAATTTCTTGAGGCGTGGACTTTTGGTCAACTCGGGTCGAACCCAATAACCAAAGTCCAATCCGGGAGTTACCCCATAAGCCCAGAAATCAATTTAGGCACATTAGGCTCAATTAAACTTTAAAGGTCCATTAGTCGCATTTGGGCTTTATGGAGGCGGTTTTAGGCCTAATTGGATCCAACCAATTTTTCCTAAACCCAACTTGGTACAACCAAGCCCAATAAGCCCAATTACAACACAACAAGCCCAAATCCAATTTAAGGCCCAACATAATTAAATTACAAAATCCAATTTCACATTTAATTATCCTAAAGTGTATAGCATTATTAATTACCCAAATCAATATTTCAAAAACATCAAATTAGCCTAATTAATCATGCTTAATTACAACAAAACATGTCCAACACATTTCATCAAAAATCAAACCCAATTTTACATGCTAAAGCTCTCGGCCAAGGGGAAATTTTGTGTCCAAATCAAATTCAATCCAACATTAAATCAACATCCCCAATTGTTTTCAAGTCATCCAATGAATCAAAAAACAAAATTCCAAGACAATTAGGGCACTTCACATTTTCGGCAACACCAAAATTTTGGGCAAATTTGTTCCAAACAAAATTTCAACAAATTGATCCAATCAATCTTCAATTAAAACATATTTAAGCATACTAATTCATCCAATTTCATTAAAACTTTACTATTTCTTTATGTCCTTATACTTTTCTGTCTTTGACTACTTTAAACTCTGTCCATCTTTTCTCCCTTTCCCATAACTTTCTTTTCCACTCCCTTAAGTAACTATTCATAGTACTTGTATTTTCTAGTTTCATAACTTAACTTGATATTTTACTAATAGTTTCGAGTAATCACAGAATGATTCATAAATAGAGTAAGAATTAGGATTACTTTTTGGAAATAAATTCAAGTAGCCTTGAGAATGCTTACTAACCTGTCCATAGGACTTGAGGACGTACTCGAGGATCAGATACAAGAGAGGTAGTGCCTCATATACGGGTATCCCGGACATACTGGGTATATAAGACCCCAACAATATGCCCAATGCAGTCACTGACTCCCTAGACCATTCTCTGATACCATCTTTGTAACATCCCCGATTCGGGAGATGTTACCGGTAAGGAATAGGCCGTACTATCCCCCTAAGCCGCTAACTTTCTAACCGTGAAACTTATCTCATGTATAAACTCAAGCACGGGACCGTTGCCCAATTATCATCATAAATGCATAATGCTTTTCAGACTAAATACTAAAATTCATGATACATTACAACTTATTAATGAACACTTATAACTCTTTACATGCATATTCTTTACTAAACAAACTACATAATACATGGAATTCTCTTACATTGTATAAACTGAACTCTGACTCGACCTGGTGGACCAAACCCTCTAGTAACTACAATCAGTATCCATCCTCTCGAGCTCGTCCTCCATGAACATACAAAATAAAACACTGGGGGGATTAGATCGTTTGAACGATCTAAGTGAGTGGACGTTTTTTTATAATGAAAACTGAAATACTTGAAGAAACTTATGTTTTAGAAATCAATTCGAATCTTTTCTGAAACTTTTCTTTCCCGAAAGCAATTATCTTTCTGAAAGCCTTTGTAAAAATCTTTTCTGAAAGTCTCTTATAAAACTATTGTTTCTGAAAACTTTCCTTTCTAGAAAACTTCACTTTGGAATATATTTCTAAAATCTATTTTTGAAAATCTGTCTCTGAAAACCTGTAATTGAAAGATTAGTTCTGAAAACTATTTCTGAAACGTCTGTTTCTAAAAACTATCTCGGAAAACTGTGTCTAAAAACCTGATGCATGGGGGCGTTAATTATCGTTGTCCCCTCATACGCCTAACTAGAGCCAGGAGTACAAAACCATGACATTGAGGCATTACGTATCACTGTTGTGGGAACACAGGAACTGGGGCGACGCATGCTGTTCCGGGCTCGCGGCCCGGTAGGGAGTACGGAGTAGCCACGGGGGACTAAACCGGAGAATAATGGAGTCGCCACCCGGTGTGAACCGGGAAAATGTGATTTAAGGCCGCACTCACCCCTCGCAAGGGAAGACCTCAAACCGTTGGGTTCGGAATGGTCCCTTACTTATGTCACTTGTAATGAAAGGATTTATGTAATAATTTAATCAAGTCTAAGTAACACTTATTTCCAAGAGTATCATGCTTCTAAATTCACATGCATACATCAACAAGTTCATCACAACATGCAACATCACATGGCAATCTCATGAACATATTTCAATCATATGATATGGAAAACTAAGAACAACTTAATCATGCTTGAGTACTATCTTATGAATACATCGAATGGATAAATGCAGGAATACAAGTAATATGATTGGCTACATAATGAAAGGGAGATCACCCAAGAGGCAATTGTGCATGAAATATGATAAGACAGACTCAGTTCAGTGTGTGCGCATTCGTGTAGCGTTCGTAAACGCGTTCGAACGGTAAACAGAAGGTTCGCGTTCGTGTAGCATTTGATAACGCGTTCGAACGGGACCAGACCTGAAGATACAAAATGCATGCGCATTCGAGTAGCGTTTGATAACGCGTTCGAACGGTAAATAGAAGGTTCACGTTCGAGTTGCGTTCGATGACGCGTTCGAACGGGAACTGGCAGATTGCATACATTCATATGGTTTTAGATACCGCATTCAAACAGGATCACAACAACGACATATCTAATCACATGGATATCTAAATAATGCATAAATATTAACATACTAAGGACTAAATCATGCTTAAGAATAAATAACGCACTAGGCCTAATCAGGCTAAGTAAATAAATAACGTACTAACTACATCATGCTCTAATACAACTTTGGATGAAACAGAATATATGTATCTCTCAAGTGGTACGTGGAGTTGTATCCCGAGTGCAGACCGTACTACCGTCCATTCGGATTCGGCTACGGAATTTACGTCCGGGTTTCCATCCGATATACCACAAAAGAGAACATGCATTCCGTTTATCCGGAATTCACATCATGCCTCGACAAAACGACTCTCATGCAATAAAAAATATATTATAATAAGTAAAAGACAAATGAAAGATAACAAATACAAGGTGCCCTCAGGTCTAACCTTTTATGTCGTCTCTCGGTAGTACGGTGTACGGTCGTCGGAAGAGTGGATGCTCCGCAACTCTTCCAGTTCACTGGTTCACTGCTCTCGTTCGTTGTCTTACTGTTTTGGGTCGTCGTTCTCCGTCTTTTGCTGCTGCTTCTGACTCCGATTCGCTGCCTCTTTGCTGGTGTATCTTAGTTACTATTTTTGGGGTGTTTTGGCTACTGTTTTGGGTATGATTTTCGGTGGTGTTATGGTGTGGTTCGGGGGCTGTTTTATGTGTGTTTTAGGGGCTGCTGTGTGGCTGACAAAGTGGGGGCAGTGTGTTGAAGGGGCGAAGGTGAGGCAGTTTGTTAATTGTGTTGTGTTTATGGCGTTGAAGGGCTGTGTGGCATGGGCAGATTTGTGAGGCTTATGGACGTGTAGGGCTGATCGGTTTGTGAAGGTGCTTTTAATGTGAAGGCTTGGGGTTATTTTCTTTTGTGTCTTGTGATTTGTGTGAGTTGTGTGTATATTATGTGTATGAGCTAGGGGAGGCTTTTCTTGTATGAATGAGCTAAGAGAGTGCATGTCTTGGTTAGGGGTTGTTTATATAGAGAAAGGTTAGGGCTTCACCTTGTCTCACAAGGAAGGGATTTGATTTGGTGTTGAGCAAGGAAAGTCAAAGATTGAGGGGGGACAAATTTGGTTTAGATTAGGAAGTCAATATATTTAATTTGTTATAATTGATTTTAATTAGGCATGACATCTTTTTAGTTTAGTATGTGATTTTGTTTAGTTAGGAAGGAATCTTGTGTAATTCGTGGGTGAATATCTTAATTAAGGAATTAAAATATTTGATTGATTTTAATGTTTATTTTAATTTGGTATGTGATTTTTAGATTTGTTTCGATTTCACCATGTGTTAAATATGTGTTTTAAGTGGGCTTGGGCGTATGGGCCAAGGCTTGGGCGAATTAGGCTTGATGTGAGGCTAGCAGCAAAACCAGAATTACCGACACCTTTCGAACGCTTCCTCGAACGCGGCACGAACGCCCGTAATTTGTTTGGCATTCGAACGTATACACGAACGCAGCACGAATGAAAACAATGAACCTTGTTTATTCTGAATTTCCCCTTCCGATGTCCGTTTTCCGTGACCTCAGTGACTTAAAAGGTAGTGTCTCCAAATGAGACTCATCATAGGGACTTATATGCAAAAATGCAGTGCCTACAGTCGCCCCCACTTTGATGGGACTTGTGTATTGTGCAACAGTGACAATCCTATCAAAGTTATGCAATGCATTTTCACTTACCTGGCTCGCCAACTGCCACTTGACTTTCCACGTGTTGAGTTGATTTGGGTGGTGAGGTGCTGCGACCCCTGGTTCATTCCCGAACCGTATTGTGATGTGGTCCAATCCCGAACCATTACCGTAAGGTGGTCCATTCCCGAACCGTTATTGTGAGTTGGTCCATTCCCGAACCGTTACTATGAGGTGGTTCATTCCCGAACCGTGCTGTGTTCTCGGAGTGCCATTCCCAGCTTGTTCATTCCTGAACTGTATTTGTAAGGTGGTCCATTCCCGAACCGTGCTTCCATTCTTGGAGTACCATTCCTGGCTTGTTCATTCCTGAACTCTGCTCCATTCTTGGATTGCCATTCTCGGCTTGTTCATTCTTGAACTCTGCTTCATTCTGGGATTGCCATTCTCGGCTTGTTCATTCTTGAACTTTGTTCCATTCTTGGATTGCCATTCTCGGCTTGTTCATTCTTGAACTCTGTTCCATTCTTGGATTGCCATTCCCGGCTTGTTCATTATTGAACTCTGCTCCATTCTTGGATTGCCATTCTCGGCTTGTTCATTCTTGAACTCTGCTCCATTCTTGGATTGCCATTCCCGGCTTGTTCATTCCCGAACTGTGTTTCCATGCTTGGTGTGCCATTCTCGGCTTGTGATGCAATGGGTCTCAACCCTAGGACTCATCCAAAACTGATAGTGATGTGGGCCTTGACCCTAGGACTCATCCCCAAAACTGATGCTGAAGTGGGCCTCGGCCCTAACTGCTACTGATATGGGCCTCGCCCCTAGACTGATACTGATGTGGGCCTCGACCCTCGGGATTCATCCCAAACTGATACTGATGTGGGCCTCGACCTTCGGGATTCATCCCCAAACTGATGCTGAAGTGGGCCTCGGCCCTAACTGCTACTGATATGGGCCTCGCCACCAGACTGATACTGATGTGGGCCTCGACCCTCGGGATTCATCCCAAACTGATACTAATGTGGGCCTTGACCTTCGGGATTCATCCCCAAACTGATACTGATGTGGGCCTCGACCTTCGGGATTCATCCCCAAACTGATGCTGAAGTGGGCCTCGGCCTAACTGCTACTGATATGGGCCTCGCCCCCAGACTGATACTGATGTGGGCCTCGACCCTCGGGATTCATCCCAAACTGATATTGATGTGGGCCTCGACCTTCGGGATTCATCCCCAAACAGATATTGATGCTGATGTGGGCGTCGGCCCTAACTGCTATTGATATGGGCCTCGCCCTCAGACTGGTACTGATATGGGCCTCGCCCCCCCAGACTGATACTGCTGATATGGGCCTCGCCCATGTGATTCATTCCTGAAGACTGCTGACATTGTACTGTTACTGCTTCTGGTTGGCTTGCATTCGGCGCTTTCTTTTTTCTCCTTTGAAACATGTTATTACAAAATAGAACAAACACGAAATGATGCAAAATGCGTTACGTGTATGCATGCATGAATGTTCCTATCCCGTCGGGTTAGGTCTTCCGTCAATTCTCTTGGTGACTGCTTAGCCTTCTCTTCCTCAGACAAGCTACTTTTTCAATCTGTCTGCGTTGATCGGCTCGGTGAACTAATTCCCTTCCAAGTCTGATATTTTCACTGCCTCTATTTCCCAATTTCTGAATGTCTATCTTATCTTTTCTGTTTGCTTATTTCGAAGGTTCCCCGTGTTCATCACTGGATTCCATAGTACCAAGGTTGAATACTTTTCTCAAATATACTCATATTGCAGAAGAGTTTCAGTGAAATGAACGTCTTTATTATCGTTGAGGAAAAGAGTTCGAACAAGTAACAAAATCAATGTCTTTTAAAAAAACTGGATCAAATAGACTAGGAGGAACATCTCTATCATCCGCAGCACTGCCTTCTTCCTCGGCCTATGGTTCTTCACTGTCATCCATGTAAGAAGCTTGGTGGTTGAGGGTTTCTTTTCATGGGTTGGGTATTTTATGGGAATCTATGAGATCTTGAATTTCATGCGTGAGGCGGGTGCAGTTGTCGGTGTCATGGCAATGTAGCTGGTGGAAGTGACAATAAAGGTTCACATTTATGTGTGGTGGTGGGGGGTGCGGAAGTGGTTTGCCTTCTAAGAGTTTCAAGATTCCTTGTCCCTGTAACTTTTCAAATACCTTCGACAAAGGTCTACCAAGGTTGGAGAATTACCGGTTCCTGATGGCAGCAACCTCGGCAGTAGCGGGCTTAGTCTCAGAATACCCCCCAAAAGTCCGCCTATTCTGGCCATAGAACTTTCTGTTTTCAGCCTCCTCTTCCTCAATATCCATGAAAGTTTCCCTCAACTGTCGAAAATCAGAAATCATCGAAGTCATCTTCCTCAGCTTACTATAAATAGAGGGCTTGGTGCCCCTGATGATCATTTTGATTTGGTCCTTCTCTGAGGGCCGAGTCTGCATTTTCAAAAGCTGGCTTCTCCAGCGATCCACATACTCTTTTAAAATTTCCTCTGGCTTCTGTTTAGTGTTCTCCAAATCACGGAGTGACAAGTCAATCTCTAAGTCTGTAACATATTACTTCAGAAAAGCATCAGCTAGTTCTCTCCAATCTTCCTTAACCTTCTTCTCAAGGCTATGATACCAAACCACAGGTGCCCCCTCGAGTGACATCCCAAACATCTTTTGGACTTGGCGCTGTGATAGGCCCACTGAACTCATGACTGAGACATATTGCTGCAGATGGACTCTCGGGTCTCCATTCCCATTAAACTTGGCCATGTCGGGCAATTTAAACTGAGCTGGCAGCTGTTCTCCGAATGTCATTGCCTCATAATCTAACAAATCCTCATTCTTACCCCTCATTTTGCGGGTAACTGTTTCAACCTGATCCCGAAGCTTCTGAAATTCTACCTGAGACCCAATCACTCTGCTTGCTGCATATTCCGCCACGTCATCATCAAAAGTGGGGACATCATCCCCCAACCCATTCGAAGGCTCATCACGCCTCACATTCTCAGAATTTCCCCCAGCACGGGGTACAGCCATATTTGTCATGGCAGTAGTCAAGGCTTGCAACTGTTCAGTAATATTGGCGAAACCATTTTCCAACTGATCTATCCGGGATACCTCAATATTTGATTCACTCATGTCTGTTCTCAGTATTTTGGTGAGTCTTCCCTTTTTTCTAACCCAACGGGAATCTATGATGGCTTTCAGAACACAAGGGTTAACATGATGTATGTATGCATGGGGTGCATGAGATACATGTAACATATATAACATACTAAATCAACTAAAATTTTCAAACAAATCGGCCCGTTATCATTTTAGAAGCTTTTGGGCTAACTGTCATAGGAGTGAACTCGTCCCAGTTTAAATGGCCCAACGAGTACACATCTCATGGCAAGGAGCCCAACTAAATCCAAATGGTAATGTTCCGAACATAAGCACAAAGAAAGATAATGCAAACATACAACAATAATTTCTACAGAATGGCCCATCAATATTTCAGAAGCTTTGGGCCCAATGGTCATAAGGTACGAACTCGCCCCAGTTTAAATGGCCCAGCAAGTCCGCATTTCTGACAATGGTCCAACTGCATCGAAATGAGGATGGTCCACTAGCACATACTCAAGGAAATAATTGTTTACTTTAACCATGCAAACCCGGTCTATGGGTGGGTTCGTAAGAGTATAGACAAAGGCTCTCACCGGCGAAGGATGGCCCACAACTAGGTCTCCCCACTCAAGGGTTCGAGCGACCAAGTGAGCGCACCCTTTTTTATACACTAAGGTACGTGCCAATGAGCTATGGTGTGTGACAGACTATCAAATGGATTTCCCGCTGTAGATTCCCCAGAGGGAAGGTGGAGCGAGGCTCACTTAAATACCCAAGCCTCTTAGGCTCTTATCGCTTGGTGTCAGGAATAAACAACGAGTCTTGCAAATTAGTCCATCACAATAGGCTACGAGTATATGGCTATATAGGTGCCTTCACAGCTTTTCCTTCTAGAAAGGTAGTGAATGAAGGAAGACACCAAACCATTACCTAGCCTAAAATGCCTTTGATTAAACCCCCATTTTATCCACTATAGACACGGTCCATTAAAACATAAATCCAATCATTACAAGACAATATTCGTGGCAGATTCTCTATCCCCAGTGGAGTCGCCAGACTGTGGGAACACAGGAACTGGGGCGACACATGCTGTTCCGAGGATTAGCGGCCCGGTATGGAGTACGGAGTAGCCACGGGGGACTAAACCGGAGAATAATGGAGTCGCCACCCGGTGTGAACCGGGAAAATGTGATTTAAGGCCGCACTCACCCCTCGCAAGGGAAGACCTCAAACCGTTGGGTTCGGAATGGTCCCTTACTTATGTCACTTGTAATGAAAGGATTTATGTAATAATTTAATCAAGTCTAAGTAACACTTATTTCCAAGAGTATCATGCTTCTAAATTCACATGCATACATCAACAAGTTCATCACAACATGCAACATCACATGGTAATCTCATGAATATATTTCAATCATATGATATGGAAAACTAAGAACAACCTAATCATGCTTGAGTACTATCTTATGAATACATCGAATGGATAAATGCAGGAATACAAGTAATATGATTGGCTACATAATGCAAGGGAGATCACCCAAGAGGCAATTGTGCATGAAATATGATGAGACAGACTCAGTTCAGTGTGTGCGCATTCGTGTAGCGTTCATAAACACGTTCGAACGGTAAACAGAAGGTTCGCGTTCGTGTAGCGTTTGATAATGCGTTGGAACGGGACCAGACCTGAAGATACAAAATGCATGCGCGTTCGAGTAGCGTTTGATAACGCGTTCGAACGGTAAACATAAGGTTCGCGTTCGAGTTACGTTCGATGAAGCGTTCGAACGGGAACTGGCAGATTGCATACATTCATATGGTTTTAGATACCGCATTCAAACAGGATCACAACAACGACATATCTAATCACATGGATATCTAAATCATGCATAAAGATTAACATACTAAGGACTAAATCATGCTTAAGAATAAATAACGCTCTAGGCCTAATCAGGCTAAATAAATAAATAACGTACTAACTACATCATGCTCAAATACAACTTTGGATGAAACGGAATATATGTATCTCTCAAGTGGTACGTGGAGTTGTATCCCGAGTGCAGACCGTACTACCGTCCATTCGGATTCAGCTACGTAATTTACTCCGGGTTTCCATCCGATATACCACAAAAGAGAACATGCATTCCGTTTATCCGGAATTCATATCATGCCTCAACAAAACGACTCTCATGCAATAAAAATATATTAGAATAAGTAAAAGACAAATGAAAGATAACAAATACAAGGTGCCCTCAGGTCTAACCTTTTATGTCGTCTCTCAGTAGTACGGTGTACGGTCGTCGGAAGGGTGGATGCTCCGCAACTCTTCTGGTTCACTGGTTCACTGCTCTCGTTCGTTGTCTTACTGTTTTGGGTCGTCGTTCTCCATCTTTTGCTGCTGCTTCTGACTCCGATTTGCTGCCGCTTTGCTGGTGTATCTTAGTTACTATTTTTGGGGTGTTTTGGCTACTGTTTTGGGTATGATTTTCGGTGGTGTTATGGTGTGGTTCGGGGGCTGTTTTATGTGTTTTAGGGGCTGCTGTGTGGCTGACAAAGTGGGGGCAGTGTGTTGAAGGGGCGAAGGTGAGGCAGTTTGTTAATTGTGTTGTGTTTATGGCGTTGAAGGGCTGTGTGGCATGGGCAGATTTGTGAAGCTTATGGACGTGTAGGGCTGATCGGTTTGTGAAGGTGCTTTTAATGTGAAGGCTTGGGGTTATTTTCTTTTGTGTCTTGTGATTTGTGTGAGTTGTGTGTATATTATGTGTATGAGCTGGGGGAGGCTTTTCTTGTATGAATGATCTAGGAGAGTGCATGTCTTGGTTAAGGGTTGTTTATATAGAGAAAGGCTAGGGCTTCACATTGTCTCACAAGGAAGGGATTTGATTTGGTGTTGAGCAAGGAAAGTCAAAGATTGAGGGGGGAAAATTTTGGTTTAGATTAGGAAGTCAATATATTTAATTTGTTATAATTGATTTTAATTAGGCATGACATCTTTTTAGTTTAGTATGTGATTTTGTTTAGTTAGGAAGGAATCTTGTGTAATTGGTGGGTGAATATCTTAATTAAGGAATTAAAATATTTGATTGATTTTAATGTTTATTTTAATTTGATATGTGATTTTTAGATTTGTTTTGATTTCACCATGTGTTAAATATGTGTTTTAAGTGGGCTTGGGCATGTGGGCCAAGGCTTGGGCGAATTGGGCTTGATGTGAGGCTAGCAGCAAAACCAGAATTACCGACACCGTTTGAACGCTTCCTCGAACGCGGCACGAACGCCCGCAATCTGTTTGGCGTTCGAACGTATACACGAACGCAGCACGAACGAAAACAGTGAACCTTGTTTATTCTGAATTTCCCCTTCCGATGTCCGTTTTCCGTGACCTCAGTGACTTAAAAGGTAGTGTCTCCAAATGAGACTCATCATAGGGAATTATATGCAAAAATACAGTGCCTACAGCTGTCCCTCAAAGTAGGCCACTACCTGCCCCTGAACTAGAGTTAAGAGTGCGAATCCATGCTACTACTTGACCTTGAAACTAGGATCTAGGGGCATCTGTCATCCCTAGTCATGAACTAGGATCTGGGGGCGTTACGTATCGCCATCCCCCCAGTCCTCTACATATGCACATGTACTATCCGTCAATTCCATATCTGAATCAAGTTACATACTAAGGTGGGTTTTTCCCCCATGCCTCGAAAACCTAAAATCATGCTTCTGATATCATTACTTTCTAAATCATTTCTCAAAACATTCTTTATCAAAATATCTGAAAGTAAACTCGGCTAACGCCCTAAATACGGAAAAGTAAGTCTGATGTTAAAAATAATAAAATTAAAATCAACTTAAGGAAAGAGTGTCCACTCACAAATTCGAAATTTGTTGGTGATGCCTTGTGATAGTGGCAGAACTGCTTCTTCCGGTGATAATCTAGAATTAGCAAAATTCGTTAGTATCAAGGTTGCGAATTTATATCCTTACTTAAAAAATTTATTCATTATTCATGATAACTCATATGTGCTATGTTACTAATATTTTAGGGTGGTCTAACAATTTTTACTAAGCTCGTTCGAGGATCTCCTAAGCTACTTCACAAAACTCCATATTCTACCCTCTTTCCAGAAATTTCAATGCACCAATGCCGACTTTGAAAATTTGGTGCGCTTAATCGGTGTTGAATTTGGGGCTTAAATTTTAATAAAATATTAGTTTATGTGTCTATTTTATTTTGGCTTTTACGGATCATGATTTTAATCTGTAAAACACAAGTTATAAATTTTTCTTTACACCTTGTTCTGTTACCACAAAATCAATAATTCACTGCAATGCGGCCAAGTTTGAAAATTCGGTGCGACTCCGTCTTAAGTCTAAAAATTTTGAATTTTGGATATGTTATTCACAATCATGTCTAGTTCACTCATAATTTTATTATTTGGTAATCGGATGTCTAAAACTCAAGTTAGAAGCATAAACACAAAGCTTTTCTAGGTTGCCCTGTAAACTGGGTTTGCTGCCTAGCTTGCGAATTATGCCACCCTTATGATTTTATTTAATTTAGCCACAAACCCTAAATGTTATAGTGCCTAAACATATATTACCCCAGATATTTCACCGAACACTTGATGTGTGAAACCAATTATAATTCTTATTCTTAATTTTCTTGTTTCTCTAACCTTCCTATCATATCTATCACACCCCATTACTTATTCATTAACCAAACAACCAAAATCAGCCCATGTTCTACCATAAGACCGAATCTTTATCTTCCAAAATAGCCAAAAATCTTCACCCATTAGCTACACTAAATTCACATTCATTAACTCCATCACCAACAACAAGACTTATCATCATTCATCATCTAATGTGTGTTTCACCATTATTTCTTTATCAAATAAAATGAAACAGCCCCTTAATAGACCATGAAGAATTCGGACAACCCTTATTCATAAGGGAAAAATTGGGTATTTTAACATCCAATCCTAATACATGTTCATATCATCAAGAAATACATGAAGATAACTTCTAGCATGCTTAACTATACAAAACAAACTAATTCCACTTCTAGGGTTCATGTTGGGCGAATTGGGGGAGCTAAAAATTCATGACCAAAACTGAAAAATATGAAAGGAAAAGGAGTAAGAAGCTTACTTGACCAAGAGTAGCTTCAAAATTCACCATCATTCCTTTAGATTTTCATGAACTTGAAGAAAATTTTGGGGGAAGCCATTGGAGTTCCATTGCCCACGTTTTTCTTGGCTTGCAAAGATGAATGAATAGTGCTCCATTTGTTGGAGTTTGCTAAGGTCCCAAGGATCAATAAACAAGCATGAAACATAAGTGAATACAACGAGGGAGTTGCGGAATACTCACATCGATCGGTTGAGCGATGCGGGAGGCAACAAAAATTTCTTTTCTGCTCGGCAGTGGACTGCTCGCAACTCACTGTTTTGGCGTCCTCTGTACTGCATTCGGCAGTGAGCTTCTGGTTGGGCTCCATTTTCGGCCATTGTTGGTCATCTTCCAAGCTCCAAGCTTCGTCAAACAATTCCCGGCTCATGGGTGGACTTCCCTATCACCTTCGCATGTCTCTCGGAGTTCTAGCTCTCTTGATTTTTGCCATAAAAACCAAGCACTTGCTTCCCTCCCTCACGGTTTTGCCCAGCAAACCAGTGAAGAAAATGGCGTGAGAGAGATGAAAGAAATTGGCTCCAATTCGTGAGCAAATAGAGAGAATGAGTGAAGTTGTGTATTAGTTAATTTGATTTCCAAAATCAAATAATAAACATATACAAAAATTGTGTAAAAGCTTTCCAAAAGTCAACACCCAAATTTTGGCTCCAAAATAGCATTAAATGCTAGCCATCAACTCACATCAATCAATCAATCAATGGTCACATCACTCAAAGTGACATGATTTGACGCTTGATGTGACTAGTGATTTGACGCTTGATTTGACTTGCGTGCCGCACTCGAATTCGAAATGCGAATGCTCTCGCAAACAATCCCGGGCTCGGGTTCGCTAATTCCAAATTAATGAATTTTCTGTTGCGACACAGTTAAATGATTACGCCTAACGAAGTCATTATTCACTTCGCTTATGAATTAATTCTAAATTAACTCGTTCGCCCGAATTCAAATCTAATTTTAATTCCGTGTCGAAATCCAATTTCGTATAATATATCGAATATATTAATTTTATCGATTAATTCCAAATTAATCGTTTTCTCTCTTTAATTGATATTTTATCACAGATAAAATATCTCCGCAATTAATCCCAGATTAATTTTCTCTCTCATCTAATTAATCCCAGATTAATTAAAGTGCAAGTCATACGTCATCGGTGAATCTTCGGGAAGCGACCCATGAGATCCCTGGATATGTTGGCAGTAAATTCGGTCGTCGGACTATCCGACCACGTAAGTACCTCGTACTACGTTTATACCGATTTACAAGACAATGTTGGCTTCTAGCAAAGCGGCATGCCTACCTAATTCTCCAGAAATATCCTTACAAGAATAAAGGATATATATCAGGTGTAGTATACGTAGTATTGTGTATCTCGATCCAGTATCGGATAATCACATGCAAGGACTGGGGCTGGTACAGTATCTGCCCCGTACGAAGCATATATCGGATGACGGGCAACTAGTCTCTTTAATATCGGATAATCATGACCAAGTCATATTATCCCGACGGTTGGAACCTTTTTAGAGAACCAATTCTGTATCCCTACGCGATCATCATCTCCATATGACTGGAGTGACACTTCCGTCTTGACATCACACCCAACACACTACGATTCTCAATATACCCAGCATTGGCGTACACAGAACCTGTTAAAGTCATGGACGACCGCAACCAAAGTATATTGATTGTCGCAAGTGTTAGCGGTGCAAGTCTCAGGTTAAGACCAAATACACCTACCCTGATTTCGGACTTCCATAGACACATAGTCATACTACCAATGGAATTCCGAGGGGGTCTATCCAGAGAGAAGCTGTTTCCCATATCATCGGTAAAACACAACCTCCTATTACACTTGCATGAGTATCCTATACCCAAATATATGAGAACTATGCCGTTGTGTCCTCACAACGCGCACAAGTGTAATACTAGTCTTTTACGTATTTATCGATGTCCAATCTCGATAATACTCTAACTAGGGATATTTAATGATTTATCCTTCGTGGACTGATACTGTCTCATATCATTCTCAATCTAGGAACAAATCACAGGGACCTACTATCATTTATATATCTAGGTGATCTTATCACAAATGATAAGAGTGCAATCTCATTTGTCACATAGTTAATTTGTACAACAACACCATGATCTGTACAAATAGTGACGCTATGGGTCATAATTTTCCAACACTATTTATAGAGCAAGAACTGATTTTTTTGTTGCAAATGAATGGCCCACATTTTGTCACATCACTTAATTCTAGCTTATTCATGAATTCACTATAGCAGTCCCGAAAATTACGATTTTTTACCCTCTTCTTCTCCGAATTTGGAAAAATGTTCAACAAGGAAGTTGTAGCTCTCGGTCTAAGTTTCCGACGATATAAAACTCATAAAAATCGGAGTTCGTATGTGAAAGTTATGGCCCGATTACTAATGACTGTTCGAAATAGAATATAATATAAGTTTCGCATCGGAATTTCAAGGGACTTACCGAATGTCCCAAATGCCATTTTATGAGCACGTACTTGCTCAAACATAATTTATATAAAGTATTATGCCTCCGAACTGTAATAATTGTTAGACTCTGGTAGCGTACAAGTCACCGAGATCACCGGATGTTACAACTATAAATAGAGGTACCCACCTCTCATTTTTCTTCATGATTTCTTTCAAAGTTCTCTTGTAAAATTTGGGAGAGAGTATCTTGTGTGTTTTATTTTTTAAGCTTTCTTATAATTTCTTTTTCTTTCGGTAATACAATTATGCATTTTTTTTTCTTCAAATCATAATAGCTAATTTCATCTTGCTGGGGTAAAGAGTGAACCTCTTAATATGAGAATATAGATTAATATTATTAATATTGTAATATATAAATTATAATCTGAATAAGTAATTTAGGGACCTATCCCATTCATTAACTCCACCACCACCACCAGAACCTCATTTGGCTCCATAGACCGCAATTCTCCCAGAGATACCAAATATTATAGCTCCTCAGACATGACCTTCTCAGGGACCTATCCCAGTGACAGCTCAGATGATTCAGCGACAGGAGCTTCCGGTTTCCTTACATGATTTTTGGAAACTTTGTCCACCTACATTTTCGGGAGTCGAGTCCTCTCCCAATCCATATGGATTCATTGAGGAATCATATCGTATATGTTTAGCCTTGGGGTGTTCAACAGAGAGAGCGGTGGAATTGGTTAGTTTTCAGTTGAGGGATGTTGCTACTACTTAGTTTATGGCTTTTCGAGGTAACCGGCGGCATGATGCTCCTCCTATGACTTGGGCTGAATTTAGTACAACATTTTTAACAGGTTTCTGCCTCGGAGTGTGAGAGATGTCAGAGCTCGGGAGTTTGAGCAGTTGGTCTAGGGAGATGAGATGATTGTTTCAGTGTATGACATACAGTTCACCCGATTATCCCGGTATGCCCCTCATTTGATCAGTACTGAAGAAATGAAGGTGAAACGATTTGTAGATGGACTTCGGGATTATCTATTTCGATCTATTCATCTTACAGGGACTACTATATATACACATGCTTTGGATGATGCTCTCAGGTTTGAGGCTCGGGTCAGAGAGAGATAGGCTGAGAGAGAATCTCGAAAGAGGCCGAGATCAGAGGAGAGAGCTAGACCACAGCAGAGTGGTCAGGGTAGACGTCCACATATATCTGCCATTTCCCCCTACACGACGTGATATGGGATTAATGCAGAGAGACTCAGACCGTAGACCTATTCAGAGTATTGTGTCTCATACAGTGTCTTCACCATCGGTAGCCCAGCCAGGGTGAGGTACCCCACCATGTGTGACTTGTGGGTGACCTCGTTCAGGAGCTTGCCGACTCGAGAGTAGGAATTGTTATCGATGTGGATAGATGGGTCATCTAAAGAGGGATTGTTCAGTACCCGCAGAGCAATTTCCATTTCTCTGTGCTACTTTGTCAGCGCCCCAGCCTCAGCAAAATAGGAATATGGTAGGAGAACAAAGATCTGTAGTGAGGGGACATGCGGCAGGTGGTAGAGGACAGCTAGTGGGTGATCGAGGACGTGCCTCCACTAGCAGAGCTCATGGTAGAGTTTATACCCTCACACCACAGGATGCACATGCATCTAATGTTGTTGTTACAGGTATATTGCTAGTTGGTTCAGTAAATGCCAGAGTATTATTTGATTTGCGAGCTACTCATTCATTTATATCACCATATTTTGTGACTTATCTGGGTAAAGATACATAGGCATTAGATTCACCCCTTGTTATAACTACACCAGTAGAAGGGCCTATAGAGGTTACACAGAGAGTGAAGGCTTGCCCAGTTGAGATTGATAGGCATATGTATTATGCTGATTTGGTGGTGCTAAGCATATTGAGGTTTGATATTATTCTGAGAATGGATTGGTTAGCTGCACATAATGCAGTGGTTGATTGCCGAAAGAATATTGTCATCTTGTATACCTCTGATTGGCCAGTTAGTGTTTATCAGAGAGATAGGAGTGTGGTACCCCATAATTTGATATCGGTAATGCAAGCATACAAGCTTCTTTGCAAGAAGAATGTGAGATATCTAGCTTTTATGACGGATAGTAGAGCAGAAGAAAAAAGTATTGATCAAATTCCAGTGGTAAAAGAGTATCCTGATGTTTTCCCAGATGCGTTACCGGGATTGCCACAGGATAGAGAGATTGAATTCTGCATAGATATATCAATTCCTCAGTATATGATGGCTCCTGCAGAACTTAGTGAATTGAAGGTACAATTGCAAGATTTGTTGGACAATGGGTTTATTCGTCTCAGTGTGTCTCCCTGGGGTGCCCCAGTGTTGTTTGTAAAGAAGAAAGATGGGACACTTCGGTTGTGTATAGATTATTGACAGTTAAATAAGGTGACAATTAAGAATAAGTACCTATTACCGAGGATTAATGATTTGTTTTATCAACTTCAGGGAGCTTAGTGTTTCTCAAAAATAGACCTCCGGTCGGGATATCATCATTTGAGGATTAGGGAAAGTGATGTACCGAAGACAGCCATCTGGACTAGATATGGACATTACGAATTCTTGGTAATGTCATTTGGTTTGACTAATGCCCTTGCAGATTTTATGGATTTGATGAATAGAGTATTCAGGCCCATTTTGGATCAATTTGTAATAGTTTTCATTGATGATATCATGGTGTATTCACATAGTGAGCAGGAACACGCGGAGCACTTGCATCAGGTGCTACAGACTTTGAGAGAGCATAAGTTGTTTGCTAAGTTCTCTAAGTGTGAGTTTTGGTTGTCCAGAGTGGTGTTTCTGGGACATGTGGTGTCAAAAGAAGGAATTGGTGTAGATTCTCAGAAAATTGAAGCTATTCAAAAGTGGCATAGGCCCACCAATGTGACAGAGATTCGTAGTTTCTTGGGGTTAGCGGGATACTACCGGAGATTCGTGGAAAACTTCTCTAGAATAGCTGCTACGTTAACTCAATTAACGCAAAAAAAATGTAAAATATGTGTGGTCAGATACCTGTGAGAGAAGTTTTCAGGAGCTTAAACAATGGTTGACTACCGCTCATGTTCTAGCTTTACCATCAGGATCAGGAGGGTTTATGGTGTACTATGATGCTTCTAGAGTGGGAATGGGATGTGTGTTGATGTGAGGAGGAAATGTTATTGCCTATGCTTCTAGGCAGCTAAAATCTTATGAACAAAATTATCCCACCCATGACTTGGAGGTGGCAGCCATAATTTTTGCCTTGAAGATATGGCGACATTGCTTGTATGGTGAAAAGTTTGAGATTTTTACTGACCACAAAAGTCTCAAGTATATTTTGAGTCAAAGGATCTTAATTTGAGGTAGAGGCAATGGATTGAGTTGTTGAAAGATTATGATTGTTCAATATAATATCATCCTGGTAAGGCTAATGTGGTAGCTGATGCCTTAAGCAAGAAATCTATGGGGATGTTACAAAGTTGGTATCAGAGCATCAATTTCATCAATCTCTCTATGGGCAGTTTAGCTCATCTACCAACTGAAAGGTGGCAACCAGCCAGACATGTGCAGAAATGCATTTCAAATGGAGTAAGCTTTCAAGTAACTGATCAAGGAACATTGCTGGCACAGATTCAGGTCCGATCTACACTGGTGGATGAGATTAGAACTGCTCAGGAAACAGACGATCAAATCCAACAGATTAGAGATAAACTAAAGCAAGGTGTGGATGAGGAGTATTATGTAGACAATGAAAATCTCCTGAGAAAGAAAGGCAGAATTGTTGTTCCTCTAATTCCTGAGTTGAGAAACTCATTGTTAGAGAAAGCTGACGCCTCATCCTATACAATGCACCCTGGAGTTACCAAGATGTACCATGATTTAAAAGATCTTTATTGGTGGGATGGTATGAAAAGAGATGTAGTGGATTTTGTTGCTAAATGTCTTACTTGTCAGCAAATTAAAACAGAGCATCAGAGACCAGCATGGAAACTTCAAATTTTGGATATTCCTGAATGGAAATGGGAGAAGATTACTTTGGATTTTGTAACTGGGCTTCCTTGTACCTCGAAAGGGTATGATTCCATTTGGGTGATTGTAGACAGGTTGACGAAATGCGCACATTTTCTGCCTGTAAAGACTAACTTTTCGGCAGCTCAGTATGCTAGACTGTATTTGGATAAGATAGTGTCATTACACGGAATACATGTCTCAATAATCTTTTATTGAGGTTCTCAATTTACATCCAGGTTTTGGCAATCATTCCAAGAAGCCTTGGGTTCTAAGTTACGTTTTAGCACAGCCTTACATCCTCAAACAGATGGACAATCAGAACGAACCATTCAAACCTTGGAGGATATGTTACGAGCTTGTGTAGATTTTGAAGGTAGTTGGGACCAACATTTGCCACTTATAGAATTTACCTATAACAATAGTTATCAGACAATTATACATATGGCTCCTTTTGAAGCCTTATATGGTCGGAAATGCAGGTCACCGGTGGGATGGTTCGAATTAGAAGAACAAAAATTCCTTGGGCCTGAATTGGTACAAGATGCAGTGGAAAGGGTGAAATTGATTAGAGGAAGGATGAACACGGCTCAAAGTCACCAGAAAAGTTATGCAGATCTTTGAAGAAAAGTTTTGGAGTTTCAAGTGGGTGATTCAGTGTTTTTAAAGGTATCTCATTTTAAATGAGTTGTGAGATTTGGCAAAAGAGGTAAACTTAGCCCTAGATATTTTGGGCCGGTTCAAATACTTCACCGAGTTGGAGGTAGAGCGTATGAGTTAGCACTCCCACCTAATATGGATAGAATACATCTGGTGTTCCATGTGTCTATGCTACGGAAATACTTATATGATGAATCTATTGTTTTAGAGCCTCAAACAGTTTATATATGTCGAGATTTATCCTATTTGGAATAGCCAGTAGCTATAGTGGATAAAGAAGCAAGGAAATTACGGTCTAGGTGGATTCCCACAGTAAGGTGGTTTGGCAACACCACAATGGTCAAGAGATAACTTGGGAACCATAAGCTATCATGAAAGAGCAATATCCTCATTTATTTGCTGAAGGTATGTCCGTTATAATTTCAGCATTTTGATTCGAGGACGAATCATTTTTAAGGGGGGAGAACTTGTAACGACTTGAATTTCATAACTCGATTAGAGTAGTAATTTAGTGACTGGGATTAAATTATTCGGGGGGGTAGCAAATAAATTTAGAGATGGCATAAAGGCCTGATTTTAGTTGCAGCGTTTATAATACTTGAGTTAAAGCTTTAGGTCTGGTAAGGATTATAAGAGTTGGGTCAATACCATTATGTTTATTTGTATATAGACTTGTGAACATTTGTTAACAAGGCTTGAAACCATTTGTCAAGTCTCATCAACAAATGTCCAGCATGCATGTTTTTGGTATAAAAACAACAACAAAAGCCCCCACATTCCACATTTTCCCTTTCTTTTCTTCTTTCTCTCATTAGACCCGGCCACGGTTCCGGTTCGGAACCGGAACCGAACCGGAACCGAACCGGTTGGAACCGGAAGGTTCCGGTTCCAACCGGTTCCGGTTCCGGTTCCGGAACCGAACCGGAATGGGACCGGTTCGGTTGGGGTTCCACCCCAACTCGAACCGGTCCGAACGGTGGAACCGTACGGTTCCACCGGTTCGGACGGTTCCAACCGGAACCGTTCGGTTCCGGTTGGAACCGTTCGGTTCCGGTGGAACCGTCGGGTTCCTGTTGGAACCGTAGGGTTCCAACAGGAACCCTAAGGCCCCCAACGGCTAGTAGCCGTTGGGGGCCTTATTAGTTATTCCCCCAACGGCAGTAGCCGTTGGGGGATGCAGGGAGCCGTTTGGCTCCCTGCCAAACGGCTCCCTGCCAAAAAAAATAAAAATAAATAAAATTATAAAATTTTTTTTATTATATAAAATAAAAATTACTAATGTACCCCTAATAACGGTAATAAAACGGTTATATTTAGGGGCATTTTTGGTATCAAAAAAATTCTAAAATTCTATAAATAGGATTCATTTTTCATAATTTCATCACACCAATTTCTCAACTCTCTCATTTTCTATAAATCTCTTATTCTCAATCTTACTTCAATACAATTCTCTTATTTTAGTTGTTAATTAATTTGTTATCACATTCGGCATTCGCATCGCAATTATTCAAATGGCAAGCTCATCCGAGAACATAATGTCAAATATGCCAACCCAAGAGAGCGGCCCTAGTGTCAGTGCACAATCACGGAGAAGAGAAGTTAAGGCTCGGTCCTCGGATATTTTCAAAATTCATTTTAATTTGGAACGCCTAGAAGATGATTCACAACGAGCAGTTTGCAACTATTGTGGGGTTATCTACAAATTTTCAGGTGGATATGGCAATATGATCAAGCACATGGAAAAACATCATCCGGTTGAATTTGGCATTGATACGACGCAAACTCAAATGGCCAGGTACGCATCATCAAGTAGAGGTACGAGTGCTTTAGATTTATTTAAATATTCTGATGCAAAAAATAGAGAGGAATTTGCGAAATTAACTTGTATGGCACATCTTTCTTTAAGCTTTGGTGAAAAACTTCATTTTACTAATTACGTGCATAATGCTTTAAACCCTTCTGCATGTAGAATGACTCGAAACACAACAAAACGTCATATTTTTAAATTATACAAAGATGGTAAAATTATTTTAAATGAAATATTTAAAGAGATGAAAGGTCGTATTTCTGTATGTTCTGATATTTGGAGTGATCATTGGCAAACACATTCATACATGGGTGTGACTTGTCATTGGATTGATGCATCATTTACCATGCAAAAACGACTAATTGCATTTAGAGTTTTTGATGACCAACATACTGCACATAATATTTATAGAATGATGAAGGTAATTTTTGATGAATATGGTTTAGGAGAAAAAATTTTAACAATTGGATTTGATAATGCATCTGCAAATACTGCATCCATCAATGATTTAAAAGAAATATGTCAACCAAATTTAGGGGGTCGGTTTTTTCATATTCGTTGTACATGTCATGTCCTCAACTTATGTGTGCAAGACGGTCTAAAATTATTATCACCTTTCCTTGATCCAATTAAAACGGCACTTAACTGTATTTGGTCATATTCTCAAATTAGGAGAGAATGGACCAAGTTTTGTAAAATAAATGGTATTAAACCGATTAAATTTTCAAGAGATGTTCCAACACGTTGGAATTCTACTTATTTTCTTTTATGTCAAGCATTTCAATACAAAGATGCATTATGTAGTTTTTTTTCTCAACATGTTCAAAATATCACACTTTATCCTAGTCAATGGGATATTTGTGAAAAAATTTTAGATATTTTAAAAGTTTTTAATGATGCTACTTTAGTTTTTAGCGGCGTTTATTATCCTACAGCACATTTATTTCTTCTTGAGAGTTTAAATATTGTTGGCACTCTCGATGAGCATGTTGACAGTAGCGATCCTAATGATATTGTTTTGTTAGAAGCCATTACTGTTATGAAGGTAAAATGGTTAAACTATTTTAGAGAAATTCCTTTACTTTATCTTATTGCTGCTGTTTTTGATCCTAGATTTAAATTAGAAGGTTTGAGTGGTGCTTTACAAGCTTATTATGGTTATTTAGGAATATTAGATGAAATTGACATTACTAGATTAATGACGAAATTAAGAAATGATTTAATTGAGTTATTTAATGATTATATTGTAAGATATAACTTAGGAACATTAGGTCAATCTAGTAGTAGCGAACCGGTAATTCAAACAAGACTTAGCGCAGGGGATCGTTGGTTATTGCAACGAAATAAAAAAGCTAGGGATACGACAACTAATAACCCTGAATTAGATAATTATTTATCTACAAATTTTGAGTTTTCTAATGAAAGTTTATGCAGTAAAAATTTTAAAATCCTTGAATGGTGGAACCGGCATCAAAATATATATCCTGTTTTATCTATTATTGCTAAAGAGATCTTGGCAGCACCTATTTCCACCGTTGCGGTTGAGCAAGCCTTCAGCTTGGGAGGTAATATATTGGAAGCTAGGCGATCTTCATTACATCCAAGCACTCTAGAAGCAACAGCTTGTGTGGATGATTGGACTCGAGCTGATCTGAGACAACAAGAAGATGCCCCCGATGATTGTGAAGATTTGTTCGATAATGCTTCTGCAACAAGTGCAAGCGGAACCGGAGCCGAAGGATCAACCGATAATGATGATTGATAATTGTAAAATTATAATTTACAAAAGGGGATATGTCTAAAAGACTAAAACTTGTAATGGAACTACGTGAGCTTTGATTCCTCTCACCCTTGGAGGATACGTAGGCAACTTAAATATTTAAAAATTTAAGCTCAAGCTCTTCAATGTAATAAAATTTTTTTTTTTAAATTTAATCTCATTTTTTTTTATTTAAATTAATCAAAAAAAAAAAAAATATTTAACCGAACCGAACCGGAACCGAAAGGTTCGGTTCCGGTTCGGTTTTCGGTTCCGGTTCCACTTAAGTGTGGAACCGGAACCGAACCGGATTTAACCGGTTCGGTTCCGGTTCCACACTTGTGGAACCGGTAATCGGCCGGTTCGGTTCGGTTCCGAACCGGAACCGAACCGCCGGCCGGGTCTATCTCTCATTCTTCAACTCAACTCCATAGTTAATGCAGTAGATCTTCATCTCTTAAAACCCAAAAACTTATGCTCCAAAGTCACATGTAAGTTTAGAAATGAAGAAAGGAAGATTAGGTAACTCAAATTGTGAACAAACAAATTGATTCAAGGTGAGGAAAAGGTAAACCCAAACTTTGATATATGGAATTTTAATGGATTGATGCTTGAAAGGATGATGATAGTTTGTATTTGATAATGTATTCATAATTTTTGAATTGGAAAGTGAATGGTTTGTGAAACCCCAAAGTTGTGAAATCCCTAAGTGTGAAATTGAGTTGGGGTGTATAAATAGTTATATGATGGTGAAATTGATGTTATGTTGTATATTTTTTTATGGTTATAACTTGGTTATGTGGTGGTATTAAATAGTGAAATTGATGCTAAGTGATGTATTTGTTATGACTGTGGTTTGTATGGTGTTGAAGAAATGAATTATAAAGTGTAATTAAAATTCTGGATCCTGGAAAACTGGTTCGTGTCGCGACACCAAAAGAGCGTGCGTCGCGACGCGTGAAGCAATATTTGGTTACTGGATTTTTGGTACGCGTCGTGACGCGCAGAGGGGATGCGTCGCGACGCCAAGCACTGTTCCAGGATTTGTTTTAAAACCTTTCCAGTTTAATCATAAGACGTTTAGGGGCACTCTATGGGATTTTTATAGATAAGTAACCACATGATAAGTCATACCATGGGCATGAACTTTTACCTTTGATTTTATATACTTTTCTCATTTATTACATGAAAATCTAACGGTTTCTTTGGAAATAGATCAACGACAAGCCACTCAGAGGTCACCGACGCCGCATACCACACTCGACTTGCCTTAGTACTTTGAGTGGAGTACTTATTTCAAAGTTTTTGAATGTGGTTTTGGTTAGGATTTTGCAGATCACTGATTTATTTGTTTTACTTAAAATGATGATTACATGTGAATGAGAAATATGATTTAAGCTTTGATAAAGCTTGGTTTCTGATAAATACTTTGATGATGAAAATGATTTCAAATATATGGATTTTGGAGGCATGGGGAAAAACCCACATCAGATGTAACTTGATATAGATAAGAAATTGACGGATATGGAATTGACGGACATGGTATTGATGGGTATCAGTATTGATACCAGATATAGACATGTGCACATGGGTTACAGGACTAGAGATGACAGATGCCTCTAGTTCCTGGGTATTGGGCTAGGGGGACTGTGAGTACAACGCCACTAGACCCGGATATTTCAGAGACAAGTTGGTGACACTGATAGCACCACTATTGTTTGGTTTAGTGGCTTGAGGGACTGTGCGTACAATGCCCCAAGACCACAGGATTATGTACAGATTGACCGGTGATATTTCTGATGATGATACTGATGTTTTTCATAGTTGATTTCAAAAGTTTTGAAAGGGAAAACTCTGGTTTATGATTTAAGAATTCTGAAAGTTATTACTCTAAATATGAGTATTTCTAATACTGTTTGTTTTCTGGTTTTATAGCTCCACTCACTGAGTTCTTTAGGACTCACCCCCAACCCTCCAGGTTTTACAGGACCTTTCTTTTGGTGAGCCAATGCTTTATTTTGAGAGGCATGGATCCGGAACAGGAGCAGCACTGCAGTCTCTAGTTTTATGGGTTCTTCATGTTGTGTCTACATTCATATATAATGTAGTTTCTTTTGAGTTTCTGTGATGTATAACCTAAGTATATATGTGTGGTTGTATCACATTTGGATTGTGTACGTGTCATGTTTAATGTTTCATACAGTTGTTCTACTTTGTGAGAAGATGTTTGCATGTATGGTTGATTTCTGGTTTCAGTCTGAGGCTTATATGATAGTGGAAATCTGTCGTCTGCCGGTAACATTCCCGGATTGGGGATATTACAGAGAAACCATCCAAACTTCAATTGGAGGATGATAACCAAATACAGCCATCACAACAACCTCCCCAAGTGCACCAGAATTTTCAAAACTCCCAGAATTATGCACCATATGTCCCATAGCCTAGGAAAACCCTTGAGGATATATTGCATGCATTTATTGAGAAACATGAAGCCATCAATAACCAAAATGTGCAAACATTGATTGATCTGAAAGATACTTTCTCCAAAATCACATATGTATTGACCATTAATGAGAAATGAAAGTTTCATGTACAACCACAGCCAAACCCCAAGAGTCATCAAAACCCTCACAAGGGTAGTTCTGGTAGTCAACACATAGACCAAATAAAATATGTTATTACTCTTCGCAGTGGTAAGGTCATCCACAGACCTATTATTGAACCTCGCGAAGCTAAAAATAAATTAGATTCAGAGAGTAAGGAAGTGGTTGATGAACCATTACCTATCATTGATGATAATAATTTTCTCATACACCTCAATTTCCCTAGGCATTAGATGTCATCCAATAAATACAATCTTATGCGAAATTTCTGAAAGACTTGTGCACCGTTAAAAGGAAACACCAGGTAAGAAAGAAAACTTTTCTAGCTGAACAGGTAAGTTTCATTCTCTCAGCCAATAATGCATTAAAATACAAGGACCCTAGTTGTCCAACTATTTCTTGTATTATTGGAAATCAATAAAATTTAACATGCTTTGCTTGATCTTGGAGCCAGTGTCAATTTGCTTCCATTTTCGATTTACCAACAACTTAAGATTGGTGAGTTAAAACCAACCTCAACTACTCTTTTACTTGTCGATAAATCAATCAAGGTACCGAAAAGAATTGTGGAAGACGTGTTATTACAAGTCGATAAATTCATATATCTTGTGGATTTTACTGTCTTGGAAACACAACATGTAACAGACAGTTATAAGCCAATTCATGTAATACTTGGTCGCCCATTTTTAGCAATAGCTAATGCTTTAATTAATTGCAAGAATGGAATCATGAATTTGTCTTTTGGCAATATGACATTGGAGCTAAAAAATTTTAACATGTGCAAACAACCATATGATGAGGACAGTGAGAATGAGAGCATGAAACTGATTGAACCAATTTTGGAGGAACATATTCAGGGGTTTATCAGATTCTATGGAAATTTATACTGTTAATTTTCTTGAATCAAGTATGTAATTAAATTCAGATAATCCTAATGATTTCTTACTTGATTCTACATAGGTACTGGAAGATGATGAAGAAAAAAAGAATTTGGAGGAACTAGGAACACTGGAAGAAGAAAAATATGAGGAAGCGCCCAAATTGGAGTTAAAGACTTTTCCAGAATGACTGAAGTATGCATTTCTTGCAGATGAACAAACTTACCCTGTTGTAATTTTTGCTTCCCTCACAAGCATCAAGAAGGTAAGTTGTTAAATGTGTTGAAAAAATATAAGATGGCTATTGGATGGACTTTAAAAGATATAAAAGGCATTAATACATTGATCTGCACACACATAATACATTTAGAAGATAATGCTAAGACATATCGTCAACCCCAAAGAAGATTAAACTCTCACATGAAAGAAGTGGTAAAAACATAAGTCTTTAAACTTCTTGATGTAGGCATTGTCTACCCTATCTCCGATAGTAAGTGGGTAAGTCCTACAGAAGTTGTACCTACAAAGTTTGGAATAACTGTTGTGAAAAATGATAAAGGAGAATTAATTCCAACTCGAATCCCATCTAGTTGGCGTATGTGCATTGACTATAGAAAACTAAATGACGCCACTAGAAAAGAACATTTTCCTTTACCATTTCTCGACCAAATTTTGGAAAGAGTAGCAGGACATCCATACTATTGTTTTCTTGATGGTTACTGAGGTTATTATCAAATTTTCATTGCTTTAGAAGATCAGGAAAAGACCACATTCACATGTCCCTTTGGAACATTTGTATTTAGGAAAATGCCTTTTGGACTTTGTAATGCACCAACAACATTCTGACGATGCATGTTAAGCATATTTACCGACATGGTTGAACATTGTTTGGAGGTCTTTATGGATGATATAACTGTTTTTGGGAATTCATTTGATAACTGCTTGAATAATTTGGAAAATATTTTGAAAAGATGTCAAGAAAAATGACTTGTGTTAAACTGGGAAAAAAATCCATTTCATGACTAATTCAAGAATTATTTTGGGACACGTTGTGTCATCTAAAGGTACTGAGGTTGACAAGGCAAAAATAGATGCATGATTTTATAGGAGATTCATTAAAAACTTTATTACCATATCCAGCCCCTTATGTAACCTCCTAGTAATAGATACAACATTTGAATGGACAGAAGAATGTCAAAAATTATTTGAAAAGATTATCAGTATTTTGACTTCTGCTCCTATCATGCAATCTCTTGATTGGTCTTTGCCATTTGAGCTAATATGTGATGCCAGTGATTATGCAGTTGGTGCAGTGATAGGACAGAGAATGGAAGGTAAGCATTATGCAATATATTACACAAGTATAACTTTAAGCAATGCACAAATAAATTACACTACCACGGAAAAAGAACTACTTGTTGTAATACTTACATTGGATAAATTTCGATCATATTTAATTGGTTCTTCAAACGTTGTTTACTCTGATCATGCTGCTGTTAGATATTTGATGTCTAAACAGAATATAAAGCCAAGATTACTACGATGGATTTTGTTGTTTCAAGAATTCAATCTCACAATCAAGGACAAGAAATGAGCAGAGAATGTAGTTGCAGATCATTTATCGAGACTCATAAATGAGTCATCAATTGACACAACTCCTATCAGTGACTCTTTTCCTGATGAATTTTTATTTTCTATAAATACAATGCCTTGGTATGCTAATATTGTCAATTTTCTTGCAACAGAAAAAATACCTCCAGATTGGAGCCATCAAGACAAGAAACCGAAGTCAAAAGATTCTCTACTGGGACGATCCATATCTGTTCAAGTATTGCCCTAATCAAATTTTTTGATGATGCATACCGGACATTGAGACAAGTGTTGTTATTCAATTTTATCATTCAAAAACATGTGGAGGTCATTTCTCATTTAAGAAAACTGCTGTAAAAATCTTGCAATGTGGATTTTATTGGCCCATCATTTTTAAAGATACCTATGTTTTTTGCAAAACTTGTGAAAATTATCAAAAGTTGAGATCCATTTTAAAAAGAAACACGATGCCTTTATATCCCATCATCAAAATCTTTGATTGTTGGGGGATAGATTTCATGGGTCCATTTCCATCGTCATTTGGATTTTTATATATTTTAGTTGCAGTCGATTATGTCTCAAAATGGGTTGAGGCGATTCCTTGTCGAAACAATGATCACCAAACTGTGATTAAATTTTTAAAAGAAATTATTTTAAGTCGATTTGGAATCCATTGGGCCATTATAAGTGATGGAGGTAAACACTTTTGTAACATGCCTTTTGAGTCCTTAATGAAAACGTATGGAGTTACACATAAAATTTCTACCTCCTATCACCCTCAGACAAATGGTCAAGTTGAACTAGCAAATAGGGAAATCAAATAAATTTTAGAAAAAATGGTCAACCCAAATCGCAAAGATTGGTCTCTTCGACTGACTGATGCACTTGAGCATTCCGATCAGCTTTCAAAACATCTTTGGGAATGTCTCCCCATCGTATAGTTTATGGAAAACCTTATCATTTTCCTGTAAAACTTGAGCATAAGGCATATTAGGCTATTAAAGCATTCAATCCAAACCTTGAAAATACCAATCATGAACGTAAACTGTAATTAAATGAACTTGAAGAGTTAAGGAATGATTCATATGAGAATGCGAAAATTCTTAAAGCTAAAACTAAGGTCTTTCGTGATAGTCGAATTTCACGAAAAATATTTGAAATTGGTCAAAACGTTTTACTTTATAATTTCCGTCTTCATTTATTTCTTGGAAAATTGAAATTCAAATGGAGTGGCCCATTTATTGTGTAGCACGTTTATCCATATGAGGCTATTGACATTGAGAATCCTATAAATGGTTATGTATTTAAAGTGAATGGACAACGTCTGAAACTATTTTTGGAGTGTTCAAATTTTCAAGAATCTCTTTTCCTTTCAAACCCAGTGTACTGTGATTGATGTTTTTTTCTTTCTTTTCTTTTGTATTTGTCTAATTTCCATTTTCTTGAGTTTTGCAGCATTTTTTTGTCCTTTCACTTTTTATCAGAATCTTACACCCCGGTTAAACAGTGGATAATGGTACTCCATGACTCTAAATCGGTTCTTTCAGTTTCCTAAAATTACTGATACCCTACAATCAAGGCATGGAAGAAACTCTTATAAAACTCCACAACCCTTCTCTTCCCCAAAATGCTCTGATGAAAATTTATAAAGCACGCACCGAAAGAATGAGGCTTCTAGTGATCCATGGTATTCCTAGTGATATTTATTGGGTAATTAAAGCAAGGGTTCGCTTGGTAGGTGAGTCATCTGACTCTTTTATTTCTTACATGTCTGGTTTAGGGAAAATCACATATGCTAAAAAATGAAAAGCTAAACAATTAGGTGTTTGTTATAAATGTGCACGTTGGACGTGCAACACTCGTTATCGTTATTTAGGAATGGTGTCTGACAATCACGAAGATAAAACTCAATTCATTAGAGATGGCTTGAGTAATGAGTCTTTAGATGATATATCATTGACTCTTAAGACGCATCCTAGTGGACATGTTCATCGAGTAATTCACAATTTGCATACATAATTAAAAAAAATACCAATACAGTCTCGAGAATCTGACTTTAAAAGACTATGTTTGCCAATTTATAAGAAAATTTGATGGGAAGCATATCCCCGACCCATAGAGGGCGTTCAAGCCGTTACTAGACGTAAAACCAGAGGAAGATGTGAGCCACAATTATAACTACCAATACAAATTTTTCAATTTATTGCTTTGATTTCCTTTACTTTAAATTACTGTTTTCATTTACTTTAATTTATTGTTTTGATTTCCTTTACTTTTGCCGACTGTATCTAAACTTTTTGACTTTCACGATATATTTTACTATTCATCTGATAATTATCATTTTGCAGGTACTATTACATTTATTACTTATCCTTTTTCAGGATCTATAAATTCAGCTCGTCATTTCTCTCTTTGACACATCTAGATAAGAGAGATAGCAAAAATGGAGAAAACTTTAAAATGATGAGTCACTAATATCTGTGTCTTTTGTGGAACTAGCTCTTGAACTAAACCAGAATTTGTTGAGGTTGCACAAGAATTGGGTAGAGTTATGGCGGGAAAAAACATGCACTTAGTATATAGTGGTGGCAATCTTAGATTGATGGGGTATGTTTCAAAGGTCGTACAAGAAGGTGGCAGTCAAGTTTTGAGGATCATTCCAAAACCTTTGACATAGGAAAATCTCATCGGAAAATCAAATGGAGAAGAATGCATCGTCTCAGGTATGTCTGAAAGACTTACTGAAATGATCAATCATGTTGACATTTTTGTTACTTTACTAGGTAGATTAGGCACATTGGAGGAAATATTCATTGTTGCGACATGGGCGAACTTGAACATTCACCAAAAACCCAGTGGACTACTTAATGTTGATGGATTTTTCGATTTTCTTTTAGTATTTCTTAAGGATGCCAGGAGAAATGGGTTTATTTCAAAACCGGTAAAAGATATCTTGCTAACTGCAAGAAAAGCCGATGATTTAATTGACCAACTTTTAGCTTATGACCCAAAATCGATCTCATTCTTTCCAAGTTGAACTGGTCTGGTAACGATCGTGGCATGAAGCGTAGAGTGGACTAGAATTTTAATTTGTAATTTTTTTTCTTTTAAATAGTCGTAGATTCAATTGTCAATTCCACACTAATCAGGTGATGTCTTCTAAACTCTATTTCTTCTTTTTCAGACATTGGGGATAATGTCTCAAATTGGTTGGGGGGAATTGTTGTTCAGAGTGGCTGTGTAAGGAGTTTTTATTTGGTTCTCTAAGAACATGCCTAGGATCAAATTAAGCATAAAACATGCAAATACTCGAAGTAGGATAGCGGAAAAATACTTACAACGATCGGATAAGTGGATGTAGGAAAGTTCAAAATTTCCTCTTTGAGAAGTGCTCTAAGCTCCCATTTGATTTGTATGGTTGAGCTCCAAGCTTGATGAATGAATTCCAAACTCAATGGGATTGTTTCCCTATCACCTTTGTAGACCCTTTAAGTGCTAGCTTAGAAAGAAATTTTGCTACAAAATTTCCCCAACAAGAGAAGCAACTCTCGGCAAAATGGAAGAGAGGAGGAGAAGTGATGAGTGGTAAATGTATCACTATTTCCCACTCATTTAACTTAATATTTTGTATAGTTTCTTGAGTTTTGTGAATATTTTGATGTGTTTTGTGTTATTTTGTAGATAAATAAAGTTTCAGGACATTCTGGAGGTGATTTGGAGCAAAACTGTGAAAATTGGCAAAAAATGGCATTTTTGTAATTATGCGCGTCGTGAAGCCCAAACCCTTGGCGTCGTGACGCCGAGCTGCTGCTAACGTGCGTCGGGTCCACAGGTCAGAGTATGCCAAGTTTGACTTTGCTAACGTGTGCCGTGCCACATGTCATCATCACAAGCGATCTGCTAACGTGCGCCGCATGCCACGTGTCAAAAATTCAACGAGCCGACTTCAGCCAGTCGCCTTGCCGCGTGTCAAAAATTCAACGAGCCAAAATTTTTCAGCCGCCCTGCCACGTGTCTGGTGAGATGCCAAGCAACCAATAAGGTCGTGCCACGTCATCGCGTAGCGACGCCAAAGCCCTTGGTGTCGCGACGCCCAAGGTCTACCGGGGCCTATAAATTCAGCTTCAAATTTCAGTTTCAAATGTACCTTTTCTTTGAAATCCTCTAATGTAAATAGGGAGTTTTCTTCTTAGTTTCTTTTAAATTCAGTTTTTGTAGTTAATTTTAATTAAGTTCTGAAATAGTAATAGTAATTCTATTTTTTTGAATAGTAATTTTATTTTTACTTTTTACCGTTTTACTATGCGAGGGTAACTTCTCCATGCTAAGGTGAAAATGTAATTCTTTTACTATTGCTATTTAGATTAATCTCCCTAAAATATAATATATAAACTATTTAAAACCTGACTAAATGAGGATACCGCCATACTGGTTGGTTGGTTATTCAATTTAAATTGGTTAAACCTGACTTAATGAGGATACCGCCATACTGGACGGTTGGTTTAAGTTTATATTTCTGTTCCGCCTTATGGCTGGTATATTTGAATTTGACTTAATCAGGATACCGCCATTCCGGACGGTTGATTTAAATTATCACAAGAATATATATTATATTAAGGGAGATATCTAAATAGTTAATAGTAGAAGTTAATTCCTTTTACCTTAGTATTTTATTTATTTTTCTGCATTTACGTTTTAATAATTTTTATGTCTTTTTTACTTGTCATAACTATGTGTTATAACTAAGTTAGTTTTCTAGGGTTGTGATGAAATCTAATATCACCGGTTTATAAGAGGTTATTTTATAGTTTGGATAATTTAAAGGTTTACTTATTAAGTCTTAAGCTTAATGCTTCTTGTTGTCTGATCACCAATAAGATTGATCTGGTGAATCTAAAATGAACTAGACATAGGGATTTTAGGTTTCAGCCTTAGACTTAATAGCCCACGATCTTCTTTGAGGATAGATAACCCTTTAATAGATTTCCTTACAGGATAGACATATACCTGTCGGGCGGGGGTAGCCATAATTGGAACTTAAACTTAATGAATCCAGGTAATTTGGTTGACATAGACATATGATTCAATTGGGTTAAACTGGGTATTTGTGTCTGATCAACGACAGATGCTTTCACATAAATTCGTGTTCCAGGTTAGTAATCTGATTTATTACACAAATATAAAATAATCACTTCATCTTTTAAAAAGATATTAGAATGATTCACAACCCTAGATCTTTGTGTCTTTTGTTATTTTCCTTAGTATTTTTTTTTGTCTTTTTATTTATTTATTTATTTAGCAAATCTACAATCAACCAAATCAATCAATCAAGCAATCAATTCTCTTCTCCCTCAATTAGATATTTGTAAATAAATAGTATCAACAATTAATAACAATAGTAGGAATTAAGTCCTCGTGGGATCGATATTTTTATACTACTTGAACGATACATGCGCTTGCGTTATACGTTTGTGTTTACGCCGATCAAGTTTTTGGCACCGTTGCTGGGGACTTATTTTTCTTGAGTTATTAATTTTGAAGCTATCTAATTTACTTATATATAATTTTCTTTATTTTTATATGTAATTTTTATTTCTTTCTTTTGTTTTCAGGTGATAAAAAATGGAACATTTTGAAAAATTACGAGCTTTACTAGAAAAAGATACACCCCACATCTGGGAGCAACAGTCCGGTTTTCTGAGGCCTGTTGTCCTGCTTAGAAACTATCACTGGATGTTAGAACCAAGCAATACTACATTTTCTCATCAAAATGAAAGGGGGAGATGTGTAATATGTGGTAACCACCCGAGCGATCAATGTATATACCTTTCAGAGTGGCAGAATTATTGGAATCATTCAAGGTATGAAAAATCATCACATTTTCCATCTTATCCACCATCTACCTACGATCTTCATCAGAAACCAGATCCATCAGAGGAAGATCAGTTGAATGACATGCTAAAAGATTGGCTCGAGAAACGAGAAGCTCAATTTGATGTACAAATTCAGAGTCAAGCGGCATCTATACAGAGAATGACAGATTAAGTTAGATAATTAACAGATAACCTGAATCACATATCTCATGGAGCAAATTCAAATAATACTGAAGAAGCCTTCGAATATCCCGAGATTAATCATGACATCATAACAGAGGACGAGGCTGAGCAATATCAAGAATCAGAGGTATCAATTCAGGAGCCTGCACCAACAAGGTCTCAATTTGATTTTTATTATTCTGACTCTGACGAGGACAAAGAAGCTGAGCTGTTTGGACCAACTGCACCAACAAATGAGGATGAAATTCTGTATCCTCAAAATGAAGATCTTGGAGACTGTTTTGCACTGATGTTTGAAGAAGATCTACCTGAACCAGTCAGATCAGAGATGAAGACCTAAAATCTGACAATTCTTTTCATCCTCAGGTTGACAATTTTGAAGCATGTATTTCACAGATGACAGATGAAGAGCTGAATATGAAAATTTTCAAATACATCTGTGAAGAAAATGTGGAGCAAGAAGCAGAGCAAATGGAGGAGCAACTGTCAGGCCAAATTGAAAATTCAGAGCATTCAGGAGAAACATCGCTGTATCGGGGAGTACAAATCAAAGATATCACCAAGAAGCTTGACAAAATGGAACTTCCATTCAAGGTCAAGTACCATACAAGACCTCCTGATTTTCTTTCTTTCTTTTCAGGAATCACTGGAGCAACAAAGGTTTGCCACAAGCACTGAATGAGACAAAATTCTTTTTACCACCTTACTGTTGGAAGAGACCCTTCAAAAGCAACGCACATGGGAATGTCTTTAATATGACATCCAAAACGACGCTGAAACCTTCTTGACAAATGGATTTCAGTCACGTCTGGCTGAAGACGAAAAATTTAGCGCTAACATGGAGGCAACCCAGCCAATTTGTTGTAATTTTTGTTTTCATATTTTGTGTATACATGTTGTAAAGTTTTTTTTTGTGTTATTTTTGTAGGAAAAGCACAAACGGAGCATTTTAGAACAGAAGGAATGGTGTTTGGCAATCAGAAAGATGAGAACCAATTCATTAGCGATGGCTGAGTAAGGAATGAAATCTTGAGACACATCCTAGTGGACTTATATACCAAACGAGTGGCGTATTGCGTACACAATTCCGTTGCCTTAATTATTGCTTTGTTTTGCTTTTCTGTTATAATTATTTTTAATTTCATGGACAGGATCCAGACTTTTTGACCTTTCACGATTCATTTTATTGTTTAGCTAACAAGCTTCCTTTGGAAGATACTAGTACTATTATTACTCACCCTTTTCAGGTACTATAAATTCAACTCATCATTGCACTTTTGAAGACATCCGGAGTAAAAAAAATGGAAGCCACTTCAAGAAGACGAGTTGAGAACATTTGTGTGTTTTGCGGTAGTAGTGTTGGTGCTAAGCCACAATACGTAGAAGCAGCACAGGAATTGGGTCGAGTCTTAGCTGCAAGGAATATGCACTTAATATATGGCGGAGGCAATCTTGGACTAATGAGGATCATTTCAAAGGCCGTACAGGAAGGAGGTAGTCATGTTTTGGGAATCATCTCACAACCTTTGGTAGAAGCAAATCTTATTGGATCATCAAACGGAGATGAACTGATCGTGCCATGTATGTCGGAACGATTGGTAGAAATGATAAATCGTGCTGATGTTTTTATTGCTTTGCCATGTGGCTTGGGTACATTGGAGGAAATTTTTATAGTTCTATCTTGGGTGAACCTGAACATACATCAGAAACCAATTGGGATGCTCAACGTTGATGGATTTTATGATTTTCTTTGTGTGTTTCTTGATGATGCTCGGAGAAATGGGTTCGTGTCAAAACCTTTGAAAGAACTACTCTTTACTGCCAGAACTGCTCCGGATCTAATTGCCCAACTCTTAGCATATGAACCACAAGTTGACCCTGTCCTTTCAAAGATAAATTGGTCCGAGACGATCGTGGTAAGAGGCGTCGTGTTAATCTGGATCTTAACCTTTAATTTCTTATAGAATTTCAACTAACCAGGTATTATCTTCTAAACTCTTCTTCTACTGTTTAGAGAATAGGTGATGGTTTGGTGTCTTCCTTCACTCACTACCTTTCTATAAGGAAAAGCTGTGAAGGCACCTAGATAATCATTCACCCGTAGCTCATTGTGATATACTAATGTGGAGGACTCGTTATTTATTCCTGACACCAAGCGATAAGAGCCTAAGAGGCTTGGGTACTTAAGAGAGCCTTGCTCCACCCTCCCTCTAGGGAATCTACAACGGGAAATCTACCTTGTTTTTAGTTTGTGTTGTTTTTTTTTTAGTCCAAAATTTTTCGAAAAATACAAAAAAATTGAAAAATTTTCAAAAATTACAAAAAAATATTTTGCGTTATTTTATTTTGACTAAAAAGGTAAATTTGGTAAGAGATAGCTGAGTAAGAAATTTCCACTCCTGAGACGTATCTCAAACCATTTTTGAAACTAGTTAATTTTTGTTTATTTCATTTTGAATTATTTAAATTGTGAATTCTCCATAAAACTGACTAAAATATATCTTCATATGCTCAGTTGACAGGTATTATCAACATACATAGTAACATACAGACATGAGCTAAAAATTGAAAAGTTTGTAATATTCAGTGCTCTAGTTTAATTGGAGGAAGCATCTCAAAAAGTGATGGAATAAAAAAAAATCTGAGATCCCAATTATTAAGTCTGTAAGGGTGTTTTAACACCTAGTGCCCTAAAACCAATTGGTTTAGGAGTCATTGGCCCAAAGCTCGCTACATGGATCAAAAAGATGACAGAAAAAAAAATATATATATCTGAAGTCTGAGTAATTAAGTCCGTAGGGGTATCTTAACACCTGGTGCCCTAAAGCCAACTAGTTTGGGAGTCATCGACCTAAAGCTCGCTACATAGATGGAAGATATTGTATATAAATAAAAAATAGAGAAAAAATCAAAGAAAAAATCAGAAAAATCAGAAAATTTATTCCATTACTACAAAAGGTGTGAATTCTGATAAAACTTTAGGACAAAAATATTACTCTCTTATCAACTATACTTATGACTATGTGGGCAAAAATGAGTTGATTAATATTTTGCTGCTGTGTATATGGAGAATGGTAAATATAATCGGAGAATTTACTTATTCAGTAATTTAGAATGAAACAAAACAACTAGTAACTTGGAGTAGAAGTTTCACCTAATTAGTCACTAACTTCTTTATTCTCTTTTCGCTTGTCTTTTTGCTTTTGTGTGCATTAGTTTTACTTTCTTTTTACTTTTATAAAATGTTTGTGGGTATCATTGCTGTAAACCCTCACGAGACTACAACTCGTCCACTAGGGACACCTAGGGGTTTAAAGGCTTGTTGCATATGCTAAATGCAACCGTGATCCCTACGAAAGTGGCTTAAATTTTATTATGTTATTTTATTTTGCTCGAGGACTAGCAAAATGTTAGGTTTGGGGGTGTGATGAGTGGTAAATGTATCACTATTTCCCACTCATTTAAATTAATATTTTGTATAGTTTCTTGAGTTTTGTGAATATTTTGATGTGTTTTGTGTTATTTTGTAGATAAATAAAGTTTCAGGACATTCTGGAGGTGATTTGGAGCAAAACTGTGAAAATTGAAAAAAAATGGGCATTTTTGTAATTTTACGCGTCGTGCGCCGAGCTGCCGCGCTAACGTGCGCCGGGTCCAAGTCAGAGTTTGCCAAGTTTGACTTTGCTAACGTGCGTCGTGCCACGTGTCATCATCACAAGCGATCTGCTAACGTGCGCCGCATGCCACGTGTCAAAAATTCAACGAGCCGACTTCAGCCAGCCGCCTTGCCACGTGTCAAAAATTCAACGAGCCGAAATTTTTCAGCCGCCCTGCCACGTGTCGGTGAGATTCCAAGCAACCAATAAGGTCGTGCCACGTCATCGCGTAGCGACGCCAAAGCCCTTGGCGTCGCGACGCCCAAGGTCTACCGGGGCCTATAAATTCAGCTTCAAATTTCAGTTTCAAATGTACCTTTTCCTTGAAATCCTCTGATGTAAATATGGAGTTTTCTTCTTAGTTTCTTTTAATTTCAGTTTTGTAGTTAATTTTAATTAAGTTCTGAAATAGTAATAGTAATTCTATTTTTTTGAATAGTAATTTTATTTTTACTTTTTACCGTTTTACTATGCGAGGGTAACTTCTCCATGCTAAGGTGAAAAGGTAATTCTTTTACTATTGCTATTTAGATTAATCTCCCTAAAATATAATATATAAACTATTTAAAACCTGACTTAAATGAGGATACCGCCATACTGGTCGGTTGGTTATTCAATTTAAATGGTTAAACATGACTTAATGAGGATACCGCCATACTGGACGGTTCGTTTAAGTTTTATTTTTCTGTTCCGCCTTATGGCTGGTATATTTGAATTTGACTTAATCAGGTATACCGCCATTCCGAACGGTTGATTTAATTATCACAAGAATATATATTATATTATGGGAGATATCTAAATAGTTAATAGTAGAAGTTAATTCATTTTACCTTAGTATTTTATTTATTTTTCTGCATTTACTTTTTAGTAATTTTTATGTCTTTTTACTTGTCATAACTATGTGTTAAACTAAGTTAGTTTTCTAGGGTTGTGATGAAATCTAATATCACCGGTTTATAAGAGGTTATTTTATAGTTTGGATAATTTAAAGGTTTACTTATTAAGTCTTAAGCTTAATGCTTATTGTTGTCTGATCACCAATAAGATTGATCTGGTGATCTAAAATGAACTAGACATAGGGATTTTAGGTTTCAGCCTTAGACTTAATAGCCAACGATCTTCTTTGAGGATAGATAACCTTTAATAGATTTCCTTACAAGATAAAAATATACCTGTCGGGCGGGGGGTAGCCATAATTGGAACTTAAACTTAATGAATCCAGGTAATTTGGTTGACATAGACATATGATTCAATTGGGTTAAACTGGGTATTTTTGTGTCTGACCATCGACATATGCTTTCACATAAATTCGTGTTCCAGGTTAGTAATCTGATTTATTACACAAACATAAAATAATCACTTCATCTTTTAAAAATATTAGAATGATTCACAACCCTAGATCTTTGTATCTTTTGTTATTTTCCTTAGTATTTTCTTTTGTCTTTTTATTTATTTATTTATTTATCAAATCTACAATCAACCAAATCAATCAAGCAATCAATTTCATTCTCCCTCAATTAGATATTTGTAAATAAATAGTATCAACAATTAATAACAATAGTAGGAATTAAGTCCTTGTGTGATCGATATTTTTTACTACTTGAACGATACGTGCGCTTGCGTTATACGTGTGTGTTTACGCCGGTCAAGAAGTTAGTTCACGCCCAAGGCAAGGAATGAGAGAGAGAGAGTGAAGTGTGAAGTGAAAATGATTTTCCAAAAAATCAAAGACATATACAAAAAAAAAAGTTAGTAAAGTCGTTCTCGCATTAATTCTAAATTAATATGTTCGCCCGAATTAAAATCCAATTTTATTTCCGTTATGAAATCTAATTTCATATAATATATCAAATATATTATTTTATCGATTAATTCTAAATTAATCGTTCTCACTCTTCTATTCGAATTTTATCCCAGAAAAATTCTCGCCGTAATTAATCCCAGATTAATTTTCTCTCTCTTCTAATTAATCCCAGATTAATTATGTTCGAGTCAAACGTCATCGGTGAATCTTCGGGAAGCGACCCATGAGATCCCTGGTTATGTTGGCAGTAAATCCGGTCGTCGGACTAACCGAACACGTGCGTACCCGGTACCACGTTTTTACCGATTTACAAGACATGATTGGCTTCTAGCAAAGCATCGTGTCTACCCAATTCTCCAGATATATTCTTTAAGGAATATATAATCTTTATCAAGCATAGTATACGTAGTATTGCATATTGCGATCCAGTATCGGATGTCACATGCAAGGCCTGACGCTGGAATAGTGTCTGCCCCGTACGAAGCATATATCGGATCACAAGCAACTAGTCTCTATAATCGGATAATCATGACGTTGTCATATTATCCCGATAGTTGCAATATAATAGAGAACCAGTTCTGTATCCCTGGGTGATCATCATCTCTTTATGACTGAAGTGATACTTCCGTCTTGACATCACACCCAATACACTACGATTCTCAATAAAACCAGAAGAGGCATACACAGAACCTTTTAAAGTCCCGGACGACCAAAACCAAAACGTATTGATTGTCGCAAGTATTAGCGATGCAAGTCTCATGTTAAGACCAAATACATATACCCTGATGCGGATTCCCATAGACATATAGTCATACTACCAATGGGATTCCGCGGGGTCTATCCAGAGCGAAGCTGTTTCCGTACCATCGGCAAACACAACCTCCTATCACACTTGCATAAGTATCCAATACTTAAATATATAATAACTATGTTGTTACGCTTCCATAACACGCACAAGTGCAATACTAGTCTATTTCACATTATCGATGTCCAGTCTCGATAATACTATGACTAGGGATATTTAATGATTAAACCTTTAGTAGATTGATATTGTCTCATATCTTATAATCCGGAACTAATCATAAGGACTTTATCATTTATATACTTAATCAATCTAATTACAAAATGATAAAATAACAATTTCCTTTGTCACATAGTTAATTTGTACAAAAACCACAATGTCTTTTACAAATAGTGACGTTATGGGTTATAATTGTCCAACAATTTTCGCTCCTGAGACGCATCTCAAAATAATTCGTAACAAGTTATATTTGTTCCTTTTTTTGAATCATTTAAATTTGTGAATTCTCCATAATATTGATTAAAATTGATCTTCATATGGTCATCTGACAGGTATTATCAACATACATGGGTTGTAAGTGAAAATTTTATAATATTCAGTTCTCTAGTTTGTTGGAGGTATCACCTAAAAGTAGTGGAATTTGGGTTTTTATTCCATATATATATATATAAAACCATGATTTTACTTAGTAACATGATATCTTGGCTTAGCAAGCAGTGATTGTTCGCGTAAAACGGTAGAACTTGAGTTAGTTTTTTTTAAAAAAAAATTATATTAATAATGATTAAGCTTAACTTAGTCACCGGACATCTTGCCTCAGCAAGCAGTGATTGTTCGCGTAAAACGGTGGAGCTTGAGTTTGTAAAAAAATGTGTGAATAAGTTTGATTTCATAGCCTCTCTAACTCGAGCAATTAAGTCCGTAGAGGTGTTTTAACATTTAGTGCCCTAAGGCCATCTGTTCTGAGAGTCGTTATCCCAAAGCTCGTTACATTAGTTAAAAAGAAAGCTTAAGGAAATTGGACACTTCTGCTTTTTAACATCTGAGATTCGAGCAATTAAGTCCATATGGGTGTCTTAACACCTAATGCCCTAAAGCCAACTGGTTTGGGAGTCACTGGCCCAAAGCTCGCTACAAATATTGAAGATGTATTATTACTAAAAAAAATTATTTTGTATTTATAAATAAACTTCCATTGCCAAAAAGGTGTGAACTCTAATATAATTTTAGGACAAAAATATTACTCATTTTCAACAAGACATGTGAATATTGTGGGACAATGAATTGATTGATACCTTGTTTTATGTGTGTATGGAAGAAGGGTCAAAAGTACAAGAGAAATTACTTATTTGATCATTTAGAAAGAAAGAAAACAATTATTAATTTGGATAAGAATTTGTCTTTTTAAAGTTTTTTGCTTAAATTACTAGGGACTAGTAATAAACAGGTTGGGGGTGTGATGAATATTAAAAAGTGTACACTTAATAAAATAGAAACTAATCATTTTACACTTATAATTTCATTAATCCCCTTAATTTATCACATTTGTAAAATAATAATTAAATTTATGTTTTATATATTTTTATTGTGATTTTTATTTTTTATGTCGGTGAAATAATACATTGGATGCATAACTAGAAAAATGGACGTGAAATTTGGATTTTGGAGGCCAAAAACTTGAAAGGGCGTTCTAACAGTGTACAATTTTAGAAATTTCAGTTTTGCACAATTTTCGTAATTTGGCCATAATGTTTTAATCCGTTATCTGATTGAACCGATTTCAATTTCAGATGAAAGAAGACTCAAATATCTACAACTTTGATGTTTACAAGAATTTCTAGTTCTGAGGTTTTCAAGGTTGAAATTGGTGAAGACATCAATGTGTGTTGCATGTAATTATAATTAATAGAAAATAAAGTAAAAAATAAAAAAAAATAAAAGTTTAAATATCATATTCGACTTTAGGTGGATTGTGATCATGTTTTCAAAATTATCAACAAAAAATCAAAAAAAAAAGTCAAAAAGGGAAAAAGAAAAAAAAATTAGTAAAAGTTTGTTGTTTGTATTTGATTTGGAAAGTTGTAATTAATAATTGAGAGATGAGTATTTCTACTGTAAATAGAGGTGCTCACCTTTCATTTTTCTTCATGCTTTCTTTCAAAGTTCTTTTGTAGAATTTGGGAGAGAGTATCTTGTGTGTTTTATTTT
This sequence comes from Zanthoxylum bungeanum, assembly GCA_019454045.1. Lineage (NCBI taxonomy): Eukaryota > Viridiplantae > Streptophyta > Magnoliopsida > Sapindales > Rutaceae > Zanthoxylum > Zanthoxylum bungeanum. The sequence goes on along the minus strand of SKCR01026245.1, from coordinate 311,311 downwards.
TTAAGCTTTCTTGTAATTTCTTTTTCTTTTGGTAATAAAATTATGCATGTTTTTTCTTCAAATCATGAGTAGTTAATTTCATCTTGCTGGGGTAAAGAGTGAACCTCTTAATATGGAGGTGGTATATCATGTTTCGGGTGTATATGACATCTCTCTTACAGCAACTGGGTCCCACACAGTTGTGGGACCCAGCTATTATGAGAGAGATGACATATACACCCGAAACATAATATAATTTTTCCTTAATATGAGAATATAGATTAATATCATTAATATTATAATATATAAATTATAATCTGAATAAGTAATTTAAATCTGGATTAATTATTGACAAACTTTTTTACCGCCTTTATGGCTGATTTTATTTATTTGGCATAATTGAGTACCTAACTGGACTTGGTATAGACAAATGGTTATCACCGCCTTTATGACTGATTTTATATGTTTTGGCATAATTAATTCCTGAAGTAAATTAACTGGGTAATAATGACAATTTGTATATTATAAAAAGTAAGATTTCTCTATATTTGAACTATTAAGAATGTATCTCATAACCCCAGTATTTTAATTTACTATTACAGTTCAATTTAAAATCTTCCATTACTTCAAACAAATCCAACATTTTTATTTCACTTGAATTTTTATTTTGTTTCACTAAATTTATTCCCTATGGATCGACCCCGGACTTACTGAGTTATTTTATTACTTCGATACTCTTATACTTGGGAGTAAAAGAACCACTTGTGAGTGTCACACATAGTATGAAGGATGACATGGAGCATCAAAGGGAGAATATTTTTCATACAAGGTACAGAGTGAATGGAAAGAGTTGTAGTATGATTATAAATGGGGGGAGTTGCATAAATGTGGCTAGCACTGCATTAGTAGAAAGGTTGGGATCAGAGTGCTTGAAACATTCGAAGCCTTATAGATTATAATGGTTTAATGAATGTAGAGAAGTGAAAGTTACTAAACAGATATTACTTACATTTACCATAAGTCCATACACTGATGAGATTTTGTGTGATGTAGTACCTATGCATGCATGCCACATTTTTCGGGTAGATAATGTCAATTTGATAAGAAGATGATATATGATGGTTTCAAGAATATGTATTCTTTCAATCATAAGGTGAAACCAATTGCGTTGATGCCTTTGACACCTAAGCAAGTCTATAAAGATCAAATTAAGCTGAAGCAAGAGAGATTTAAGGAAAAAAAGAGAGGTTGCATCTTTGGCGAGTAAGATCGAGAGTGGGGAAAAAGAAAAACCTAAAGCCATAAGTAATTCCAAGAAGGGAAAAACCATGAATGGGGGAGAGAAGAAATGAAGAGTGAAGAAGAGTTTTTACTTAGGAGAAGAAGAAATGAGGAAAGCACTTAAGGCTAGAGTTCATGATGCTTCTAGTCTATAAGGACATATATATTCTTTTAACTAACACTGCCTTTATTCTTCCCAGTGTTATTTTTTCCTTATTGTAGGAATTTAGCGACGTACTCATAAAGGACATCCCTAATAGACTTCCACCCATTAGAGGGGTTGAACATCAAATAGACTTCTTTCCTAGAGTAGTCATTCCTAATCGACCTAATTATCGAAGTAACCTCGAGGAAACAAAGAAACTTCAGAGGCAAGTCGAGGAATTATAGAGAAAGGATATATAAGAGAAAGTATGAGTCCGTGTGCAGTACCAGTTCTTCTAATACCTAAGAAGGATGGAACTTGATGTATATGTATGGATTGTCATGTTATCAACAACATTACGGTAAAGTATCGCAATCTTATTCCTAGATTAGATGACATGTTATATGAAATTATTAAAGAACACTTGCTTTCAGAATATGATTCCTCTTCATTAATATCATGCATCTATATAATTATGAAGTTTCTAGAAATCTGTCACAACGTCGCAACGTCAGAATTGGCGTCGCAATACCAAACTCTTAGGATTCTTGTGTGTGAGCATTCTGTCTAGGCGTCGCGACGCCAGGCCATTTTCCAGGGTATATGATTTCTCGCGTATTCTGTTTTCCCGCGTGGTTCATTTGCATCCGTAAGGTCCCAAAACACGTACATTTTCTCCAAGATCCATGTTCCAATGCTTCTTACCAATAAAACATAAAAGAAACTACAAAATACATTAAATGACACGAAATATAACAAAATAGTAAGCTAAGAATGCAAGAATAAGTGGGTATAAACCACACATATCACTCTTACACAACAACTCAATGAGCTCGCTTTTATGAGTCCATGCTGATGGACCCTCGTAAGCCTAGTGGAGGCAAATATTGCTCAATCTTTCGAATCTGTGAAGAAGAGGAATTAACCCTAGAAAGGCTATGAGTACAACTGCTTAATTCATGGTGAGACATTGCTGAAGGTAACTTTACTATAAGAGTTGGGAGAGAAGATTCCATTTCAGCAAGAGCAGTAGAAGTTTTCAGTTTTCAGTTTTTCAAATCATAGTTATTTGAATTTAAACAAAGTATTGATCAATCTTGGTTTTTTGCAGTAATTTGATTTTGGTTTTAAACTATTGCATGATGGTTTTCTTTTTCATTTAATAATAACAATTATTATTTAAAGAAATGGATTACCAATATGCACAGAGTATACACAGGGAACTTTAAAAACAACTTATATGTGTTAAGACTGTTAACATAGAACTCACTGCTCAATACTGAGATGTTTAAGATTGGAAAATCCAAAAATAAATGACAAAGGATTTCTCAAGATAACATATATATGTTGGCATCTTGGACTTGGTCACATTAACCTTGACATGATAAACAAATTTCTAAGTTAGTTAAAGAACCGCACCTTACCAGTCTGTGAGTTTTATCTATAAGGTAAAATGTCCAAGAGACCTTTTATTGGAAAATGGCTAAGAGCCAATCAACCACTTGAGTTAGTACATTCGGATGTTTGCAGATTGCTGAATGTAAAAAGAGTAGGTGGTTATGAATATTTCGTCACATTTGTTGATGATTATTCCAGATATTGGTGTAGACGTTGTATTTTTATACATAGTCCGAGGATGAGACTCTTACGGGGATACCCTCTGAAAATTAGGGAAGTGTGAATATAAGTGTCAGGAAAGAAATGAACTGATAAGTGGTAAATCTATCACTATTTCCCACTTATTTAACCTAATATTTTGCATAGTTTCTTGAAATTTGTGAATATTTTGATGTGTTTTGTGTTATTTTGTAGATAAATAAAGTTTCAGGACATTCTGGAGGTTGTTGGATAATATGACCCATAGCGTCACTATTTGCACAGAACATTGTGTTGCTGTAGCAAATTAACTATGTAACAAGGAAATTGCACTCTCGTCATTTGTGATTAGATCACCATAGATATATAAATGAAGAGAGGTCCCTATGATTAGTTCCTGGATTGAGATGATATGAGACAGTATCAGTCCACGAAGGATTAATCATTAAATATCCCCCTAGCCGTAGTATTATCGAGACTGGACATCGATAATGCGGAATAGGCTAGTATTGCACTTGTGCGCGTTGTGAGGGCACAACGGCATAGTTCTCATATATATAAGTATTGGATACTTGTGCAAGTGCGATAAGAGGTCGTGTTTCACCGATGGTACGGGAAACAGCTTCGCTCTGGATAGACCCTTCGGAATCCCATTGGTATTATGACTAGGTGTCTATGGGAGGCCGAAATCAAGGTAGGTGTGTATAGTCTTAACCTGAGACTTGCATCGCTAATACTTACGACAATCGGTAAACTTTGGTTTTGGTGGTGGGGGATCTTAACTGGTTCTGTGTTCACCTCTTCTGGGTTTATCAGGAATCGTAGTGTATTGGATGTGATGTCAAGACGGAAGTGTCACTCCAGTCATAATGGAGATGATGTCACGCAGGATACGGTATTAGTGCTCTTAAGTGATGCGCATCCAATCGTGATATTATGACCAGGTCATGAATATCCGATTATAGAGACTAGTTACCAGACATCCGATATGTGTTTCAGACGGGGCAGACACTTATCCAGCCCCAGCCCTAGCACGTGATTATCCGATACTGGGCCGATATGCACAATACAATCGTATACTACGCTTGATACAGATCTAGATATTCTTTGATGAATATGTCCGGAGAACTTGGGAAGACTTGGTGCTTTGCTAGGAGTCGACCTTGTCTCGTAAATCGGTAGAACGTAGTACTTGGTACGTACGTGATTCGGATACTCCGACGACCGTATTTACTGCCAGATTATCCGGGGATCTCATGGGTCGCTTCCCGATAATCCACCGATGACGCACAACTCGCACTCTTGAATAATCTGGGATTATAATAGAAGAGAGAGAAAATAATCTAGGATTAATTACGGAGATATTTTATCTAGGATAAAATATCGTCTAGAGAGAGATAACGATTAATTTGGAATTAATCGGTAATTAATATATTCGATATATTATACGAAATTAGATTTCGACGCGGAATTAAAATTAGATTTTAATTCGGGCAAACGAGTTAATTTAGAATTAATTCGTTAGCGACGTAAATAATAATTTCGCTAGCCGCAATTATTCGATTGAATTAACGTCGCGACGTAAGCTCGGTATTTCAGAAATATCGAACCCGAACGCGTGAGTGCACGTGGGTCCACTTTCATTTGGAAACGTGTGGGGCCCACATGACACATGTCATTTATGCATTATTTTATTCTAATGCATTGCATGGTGATAGTGTACAATACACTCAATGGTCTTGCATGGAGTTTGAGTGTTTGACACTCTAAACCATTGCATGATTTGTGTCATAAATTTATTATCATTTAATAAATATTATGGCATAAATATAAATTGATTTTTGGTAAATCATTTTCAACTTAACACAATTTCATCTCTCAAAACTCTCTCTTCTCTCACGCCCAAATGAAATTCTTGGACTGGTTTGGAACCAGAAATGGCGTGGACTTTAGGGAAGCAAGAGTGATTTTCATGGTGAAAAATCAAGTGCTAGCACACTTACAAGTCTTGCGAAGGTGGTAGGGAGGTTCGACCATGAGACGGGGGATCCATCCGAAGAAGCTAGGAGCTCCGTTTCTTCACTCAAATTTCTGTTTTGCAGGGACAGTGGACTGCCAGCAGTTTGGCGTGAAGGGCAGTGCGTTTTTGGCTTCATTCGTCTTCAAATCAAATCATCGACCGATCAATGTGAGTATTCCGCTACCTCCGTTGATGTATTCACGCATTATTTCATGTCTTGTTTGATCTTGGGACCTTAGAATAAACCAACAATGGCATCAAGAGCTAATGTTGCAAGCATGAAAAATGTAGGGCTTAAAATTTGGGTAAACTTGTTTTGAGCATGATTTGAATGAATTGAATGTTTGATTATGCTTATAACATGTTTAATTAAGGTTTGATTGGATCAATTTAATGAAATAATGATTTGGAATTATTTTCCCCAAAATTAACACCTTGGCCGAATGTGTGTAAGATTTTTGGGATCTTGGATTTTTTGTTTTTTAATTCATTTGATGAGTTAGAATCGATTAGGTTGACGTTAATTTGAATCGAATTGGATTGGATTTCGAATTGGACGAAAACCCCAAAATCTTTGAGTTGGCCGAATGTGTAATGCCCTAATGTCTTGGTGTTTTTGGTTTTGTGACATTGGATGTGTATGAAATCAAATCGGATGGTGATTTAATGTCGATTGTAGGTTCGATTGGATCGAAACCAAATCGGACAAAATAACCTTCCTTGGCCGAGACTTAGAAGCATGTAATATGGGTTTGATTTTTCATTATGTGTGTTTGACATGTAATAATGAATTAAGTATGATTAATTGGACTAATTTAGTGTTTTGGAAATGTTGATTTAGTTGATTAATCATATAATGCACTTTTGGTAATTAAATTGTGAAAATTGGATTTTTGGATTTAATTAATTGGGCCTAATTTTGGAAATTAGAATTTAAAGTTGTAATTGGGCCTATTGGGCTTGATTTATCAAGTTTGGTTTAGGCCAAGTGGATTGGATCCAATTGGGCCCAAAACCTTAACCATAAAGCCCAATTGTGACTAATGAACCTTTAAAGTTTAATTGGGCCTAATGGGCCGAAATTGATTTCTAAGGCATTTTGGGTGATTCCACTATTGGGCTTTGGTTGCCGAAGCCCATGCCTAAAGAAATTAGTTAAAGCCCATTAGACTTAATTAAATTGACGTTGGACGTTAATCGGTCTTTGAGACGAGTTACGATTAGATTTGGAATTTAAATCGTAAAAGGTTTATTAAATAAAGTGTAATGTTTAATTTTGAATTGAATAGTGAATTAGTATTAAATACATGTTAAATTGATTTATTGATGTAGTTTAATTTAATTCATGAATTCGTACTTTAAGTACTTATTCGCAAAAACGAGTTTGACTCGAACAAAATCAAATCGTTGTTTGAACATTGGATGATCACTTAATTATCAGATTAATTAATTTGATTAGATTGATTGATAGCATGCTTATGTGTGTGAATACGTGGTTGTGTTGAATGAATAATGTATATCGGATGGATATAGATGGGTGGGCAATTTTAGAAATTGTTGTAATAAATTCGATTTATTAAATTGGACCTGCGTGTCCAGCCTTATCACCTTCTTTCTCTTTGTATTCTCTTCTCACCTATTCCCCTCTATGTATATGAGGTTTCTTTAGAAGTGTAGTGTAACGGGTAGAAGTAGTACAAGTGCTAGCTTGAGTGAGAAAGGGAGAGATTTGATCTAGGATCAATGTGTAAAGTATCCATCCGCATATCATTATTATTTTATTTCATACTCGCTTTATTATGTATTTAGAATGCATGTTTAAGGGTGTATGATGATGAGACCTTAACAAAGATAATTAAATTGGTAGCCAATTTGCACGCGAAAATCCCTCAATCTATATTAAGCAAATATCCTTCCATTGAATGATTCTTGTTCAAGATCCGAAGTTGGCATTGGTTTGTTTTTGACCAAAGTCAAGACCTTTGTCAATCAAGGATGTACTTGAATCATGAGAGTTTTGTTGCATATCGGTGTCTTGTCCAAATCGTGATTTTTATTGGCCAAAGTCAAGATCACTTTTTGTCCAATGACATTGATTACGAAACTTTCCTCTCGTCAATGGGTCCCGCTTAACTGGAATCATTAGGTTTGTTTTTGGCCAAAGCCAAGGCCTAGATGATTCGGAGGATATGGTTAGGAAAATGTATTGGATACATTGACATTATACATATGTTTCGGACTTGGATGTCCACCTAACCGGATCTAGGAATTGGATGGATCCAATTGATCTGTGAGATCTACCTAGTTAAATAGCATACAGCTTTTATTGGCCAAAGTCAAGGTTGTGTGTTATTTAATAGGATCCTAGCCCACTAGGAAACGCAGTTTCCCGAGTACTCCACAGAGGGTTAGAGACTCGACGAAAAATAGTGGGAGGCAAGTATTGAATTTGCAACATTCGTTCGAATACTCGCTAAAAACGCTCATTTTATTTTACTCGTCATATTTATTAAAAGTATTAGTTGGACTAATATTTTATGTTGTTTTAAATTAATATATAATTGGACTATATACAAACTCATTCAATATATAGTTGATTTTATAATTGGATTATAGTAATCAATATAATTGAATTAAAATGATAGTTGATTTTATAATTGGATTATAGTAATCAATATTAAAATTATAGTTGATTAAATAAATTGGATTATTGTAATCATTATAATAAATAGTACCTTATTAAAATTGATTAAATAGTTGGACTATTAAAATCAAGATAGAATTGAAAGGTTGAATATTTAAAATATATAATCCTTGGGTTAAATGTTTTAAATGATTTAATTTTCAATTGAGAATTAATAATAGGTTAATTTATTTGATAAAATAACTTATTATGACTAAGCCCATAATTAAGCAAATAGTAGAGCATAAAGTCTTTGGAAGATTTATGTGATGATGACTTTAGTGCTTAATTAATATACTTATAATAAATCTATCTTTAGATTTAAAAGTATTAAAGTTGCAATTAATAAATCTTGGAGAATTAATTGACTATTCTAGTGGAGAAAAGTCAAAGTTTGCAATTGGGCATGTAGCACAAGGTGCACATCGTTTCGATATTCCGAAACCCAAGGCTTGGCCAAAGGTTTGTGAAATATTGAAAAGGATAATTGACATATCTCAAAGTGACTACCATTTGGATATGGAAGACACGAAGGAATTAAAGAAAGGCGAGGCTCTAACTTTAAAAATATTTGTCAAAGTTATGTTCACAACTAGTATTAAAATTAGATTTTAAATACTTATAGTGGTACATAAAATATATGTATTGACGTTCAGAATCCGCTATGAGCTGGATACTGGCTTCAAGCCGAGATTTCTCTGCAAATCGGAAAACGGGACGAAAGTCGCTGTTTCGACCGCAGATACCTAAGTTTAGGAACTACCCTTTGGGTATGTACTTAAATTAGGAAATGTTATAATGTAACTAGTTTAACTAGAGACATTATCTCTATATCAGTGTTTAATCCATTGCGGATAAAACCTTTATATTTTAGAACACTAAAGTGTTTCATTATATAAAGATGATACTGAGATAAATACATTGGATGTAAATAACAGAATTTATATTTTGAATATAAATAAAATCTCAAACATATAAAATGACAAATAAATAGCTCAAATTGATTTGATCAATAGAGACTTATTTGTGGCATTGTTGTCTAGGACACAATTAAAGAAGACTCGTATATCCACATCTTTTAAGAGTGGGTACTAGGACTGATTTGACTATTCAAATAAGGTCTACGAATCTAGTTTTTTTTTTTTTTAGGTTAAAAACCTAAAATACTATTTACTTGGTAATAGTAAAAGGGCCACCGATCTGTTAGCCCTATTCATGGTGAAGTAAGTGGGCCCATATCTAGCTAGGCTAGATGTGAATATGAATATTTCGTGACCTTAACGGATGTGACATCACGTTGTGGTTATGTGTTTCTTTTGAAGAACACAGATCGGAAACTTTAGAGTTTCGACACGAAGTAGACAAACAGATCGGCTGTAGTATTATTCCGCCACGGTAAAACCGTAATGGAAAATACTTAAGCAGTAAGTTTCATACGTTAATGAAAGAGTACGGTATTCTTTCATATGAGGACTCCTCCCGAGACACGTTAGTTAGACGGTGTGTCCGAACCAAAAACCGAATTTTTGTTGGACATGATAAGGTTTATCACGAGTCGCTCTGAGCTACAATTTCCTTCAACAGGATATGTATTAACAGTGCAAAACTTATTTAGAATAAGGTTCCATATAAATCTGTTTGACAGATATCATATAGGATATGACAGGGAAGAAACGAGGTTTCTCATTCCTGATCATTTGGTATGCGAGGCATAGCGTTTGGATGATACCAAACTAAGGACCCAAATTGGATAAGTGCCAATATAAGTTATCCTAAGGGAAACCTTAAATATAGTACTTATAAATCCCACATGAGAACAATGTAATTGTTGCTCACCATGCGGTTTTCCTGAGAGGAATACCGATATGCGGTGGTAAGTGGGAGGATAGTGATACTCGATGAAAAATCGGAGTGATACTGTTCTAGGCACGAAGTCCGTAATGGAACACAAACAGTTCATCTATGATGAAACTATACCATTAATCTTCAAATACACAAGAAACTAGTAGACCGGATAGAGTCAGAAAACAACCTAGGGTATGGGTTTCTGATCTAACCTCATAAAGATGTCAATCTTATGGAGGTGTACCATCCGACTACGTTATGAGGAAGTGATACGAGGTATCGACTCCCTGTTATGGCAAAGTGCCATGAGTCCGAAATGGATTCCATGTATAACAACTATGTTTGGATACTAGTTGTTGTACCACAAGGCGTTGTGCCTATGGTACATTAAACGTCTTCAAGGAAGACATACATGGAAGGCAACATACCAACGTGCAAACCTAAGGTTTTGACGGAAAGGTATCGTTATAAACATTGTGTTAATAACGGTTCAACCTTTTTACCTGTTGCCATGGTAAATCCATTTTGAGATGCTTGTTGATAACTGTATATTTCATTTATGAAATATGTCAGTTACAGATCAAAATCGCTTTCCTGAAAAGAAACCTTTTGGAGAATGTTTATAACATTCTGACGATTTTGTATAACCGACAAACAAGGTTTGCGGATTATTCAATCCATGTTTGGATTGAAGCAAGCATAAGGTTCTTGGAACTGACGTTTTGAAATAATTATAATGGTTTATGATTTAACTCAAAACGAAATAATTCTTGTGTATATAAGGAGGTTAGTGGGAGAGCACACTGACAGTGAATTCCCATAAAGCTATTGCTGAAAGCTTGGCTTTCAATAGAAATTCTCCGTAGAATTCTGGGGAGTACAACCTTTATTCAAGGAATAAAGATCTACTGGGATAGATTTGGAGTTTGTTAACACTCTCTGGGAAATTGTACATTTAAAATGTACTGTATTGGTGTCTCATACGCTTCGAGCATATGGAGTCACAATCGGGTCAATCCAAGTGATAGTCACTGGATTGAAGTTAAGAACATCTGTTAGTATCTCTGAAACTAAAGATGCTATCTAAACTATGGAGAAGGAGAACTTGAAGTGACTGGGATCACCACTGCAAGTTTCCAAACGATTAAATATTTCGGTACTATAAAGTTGAATAACGGGACAGTGAGCTGGAAATCTTCCAAGCAAGATAACTGTTGCCGTATAAACAACAAATGCGGATTATTGCTGCAGCTGAGGCAGCAATAGAAGTCTTTTGGGTCGAAAGTAAATCTAATTAGATTAGATATAGTTCCGCTACCTCTGTTGATGTATTCACGCATTATTTCATGTCTTGTTTGATCTTGGGACCTTAGAATAAACCAACAGAGGTGATTTGGGCCAAAACAATGAAAATTGGACGAAAAGGGCATTTTAGTAAATTCCCGCGTCGCGACGCCAAGACCTTCAGCGTCGCGACGCCTAACATGCGCCGAAAAGTGCTAACGTGCGTCAGGTCCACAAATCAAAATCTGAGAAAAGTTTGACTTTGCTAACGTGCGTCGTGCCACGTGTCACCATCACAGCTGATCTACTAACATGCGCCGTGCCACATGTCAGCATCCTACGGTGCCGACAGTCATCATCGCCACGTGTGCCACGTGTCACTCCACGTCATCAGCCACATCACCAGGTTGAGCAAGTCAAACTGCCACCTCACCGCCACGTCATCATCAACCAATCAGGAAGTGCCACGTGTCGCAATCCTACGGTGTCGACAGTCTCTTTCCCACATGTCGCCACGTCACCGCCACGTCAGCATCAATCATTGAGTATCTAATCCTTATCTGACACGTGGCGGATAAGAATCTCATCGACCAATCAGAAGACGCCACGTGTCACAATAATTAAAGCCTAACCACCTCGCCACGTGTCACTTTATCAGCTTATCCAGAATCTTCAAACCGGTGAACCAGAGCGTGCCACGTCGACAAAAGCTGGTGTAGCGACGCTGAAGGCCCTGGCGTCACGACGCTGGAAGCCTACCGAGGCCTATAAATTAAGCTCGAGATTTCAGAATTCATTGCATCACTCTCTCTCTTATATTCTATCTAAAGAGAGAGTTTCTCTCTCTACTTTATTTTAATTTTTAGTTTTTTAGTTTTTTAGTTTTGTAATTAATTTTAATTACGTTTTGTAATAATAGTAATTTACTTTTTTTACTTTTTACAGTTTTTACTATTTACCATGAGGAGGTAATTTCCCAAGCTAGGGTGAAAGGTAATTCTTTTACTGTACTATTTAGATTAATCTCCCTTAGAAATAATATATTCACTATTTAAAATATTGATTTAAAAAGGATACCGCCAGATTGGTCGGTTGGTAATTCATTTTAATCTGGTTTAAACCTGACTAATAAAGGATACCGCCAGATTGGTCGGTTGGTAATTTAATTTTGGTTCCGCCTTTATGGCTGGTTGGACTTAATTTGACTTAATCAGGTTACCGCCTTATGGCTGGTTGGAAAAAGAATCACAAGTTTATATATTATTTTATGGGAGATATCTAAATTAGTAGTAGTAAAAATAATTCCTTTTACCTTAGCATTTTATTTTATTGTAATTTACTTTTCAGTATTTACTTTACCGCATTTTTACTTTATGTCTTTTATTTTCAAGTTTTTACTAGCCCTAAGTTATGTGTTGTAACTAAATTAGTTATCTGGGGTTGTGATGACTTTTAATATCACCGTTTTATAAGGGGTTAGATTATAGCTTGGGTAATATAAATATTTATTTATTGAGTCTTAATCTTAATGCTTTTTCATTAACTGGCCATTAATAAAATTGATATGGTAAATCTAAAATGAACTAGACATAGGGATTTTAGGTTTCAGCCTTAGACTCAATAGCCCACGATCTTCATTGAGGATAGATAACCCTTTAATATATTTCCTTACAGGATAGGAATATACCTGTCGGGCAGGGGTAGCCATAATTGGAACTTAAACTTAATGAATCCAGATAATTTGGTTGACATAGACATATGGTTCAATTGGGTTAAACTGGGTATTTGTGTCTGACCATCGACAGAGGCTTACACATAATTTAGTGTTCCAGGTTAATAAATCAATATATTACCCAACTTTAAGATAACCACTTCATCTTTAAAATGATATTGGAAGAAATCACAACCCTAAATAGTTTTTAATATTGAATTTTCTTAAAACCTATTTTCGACAATTTTATTTACTTGCTTTTAAATTTAGAATCGTCACCATTTCAAATCAATCAATCAACCTGTTAGATACTAGTAATCATTTGACCTCATAAAATTAATAGATTAGATATTAAGTCCTCGTAGGATCGATATTTTTATACTACTTGAACGATACGTGCGCTTGCGTTATACGTGTGTGTTTACGCCTGTCAAGCTTTTGGCGCCGTTGCCGGGGACTTATTTATCTTTTACTATTAGTTTAGGGGTTAGATACATTACTTGTATCTAATTTCTTTTTACTTATTGTTTTTGTTTTCTTGTGTTTCAGGTTCTCAGAAACTTCATGAGACGAACTAGAAGCTTTGAACTCCGACCGCTTGACCCGGAAATTGAAAGAACCATCAGACAGTTGAGAAGGGAAAGGCGAGAAGGCTAAGAAGCTTTAGTCAACATGGAACCTGAACCTTTGAACGTTGTACCACCAATTCCCATTCGAGACAGAACCATTCCGGTGGTTGACAGACTCATTTCCTGTATTGTCCTTCCTCCCTTACCAGCAAATGCGTGTGACATCAAAACATGCATTCAGATGATTCAACACTCAGTTCAGTTCAGGGGGAATGCAACTGAAGATCCTAATTCCCACATCAGCAACTTCCTGGAAGTTTGCGGCACTTTCAACTACAACAGAGCATCAGAAGAAGCAATGAGACTGCGAGTTTTTCCATATTCCTTAAAGGACAGAGCTAAAGCTTGGCTACATTCACTACCAGCAGGTTCCATCACAACTTGGAACACTTTAGCCACCAAATTTCTTGCAAAGTACTTTCCACCAGCCAGAACCGGAAAGCTGAGGAATGACATCACATCCTTTATACAACAAGATTCAGAATCCCTCTACGAAGCTTGGGAAAGGTACAAAGATTTGCTCCAAAAATGTCCTCACCATGAGATTCCAAAATGGCTTCAAGTCCAAAGATTCTATAATGGACTTTCTGGAATAATGAGAACCACAATCGATGCTGCTGCTGGAGGAGCTTTAATGGCAAAAGGAGAAGATCAAGCCTGAGAACTAATCGAAGAAATGGACAACAACATTTCTTTGTGGCTAACAGAAAGGAGCATGATCCAAAGAATTGCAGGAATTTATGAAAGTGGAGCCAATACAGCAGTCAACACCAAGCTAGATCAGATATGCAAATTCATGGAGACTCTTACCACTGGATCCACAAGTTCACCATATGGAGGAGCACTAGAGTCGAACCAACTTGAAGAAACGGTGAATTTTGTCAACAATTTCAACAGATAGGGGAACAATCCTTATTCCAACACCTACAACCCAGGGTAGAGGGAATCATCCTAATTTATCATGGAGCAACAATTTAGGCCAACAGCAGAACTATCCACCACCTGATTTCAACAACAAGCCAGGAGCACAAAGCCAGGCAGCAGAGCAATGCCAGGAGCCGCAGAGCGCAGGAATAACAGAAGTGTTGACCCACTTGAAAAAGATAGAAGCAAAACACGACTCTCAAGCAGCAAGATATGATGCTATGTTTCAATCCCAAACAGCATTAATTCAAAGTCAATCTGCTTCTATTAAAGCACTGGAGAATCAAATGGGACAACTGGCAAATTCTTAGAGTTACAGACCGCCAGGTACCCTTCCTAGCAACACAGAGCCAAATCCAAGGAACATGGGGAAGGAGCAATGTCATGCCATCATGTTAAAAAGCGGTACTGAAATCAACAAAGATGTTGGAATCAAGGCACCAACAATTGAAGATTTTCCAAAATAAACAAAGCAACAGATGAGGAAAAATAAGCAAAGGAAAAAGAACAGATCACTCCACCTCCACCTTTTCCTCAGCGTCTTCAGAGAAGAAAACTGGACAAGCAGTTTGCTCGATTCTTGGAGGTGTTCAAAAAGCTGCATATCAACATTCCATTTGCAGAAGCGTTGGAACAAATGCCCACCTATGCCAAATTCATGAAAGATATTCTTTCACGAAAACGGAGATTGGGAGATTACGAGACAGTAGCATTATCAGAAGAATGCATGCGCTATCATTCAGAGGAAACTTCCCCCAAAATTGAAAGATCCTGGCAGTTTCACTTTCCTTGCGTCATAGGAGAACATAACTTTGGTAAGGCTTTGTGTGATTTAGGTGCGAGTGTTAACTTGATGCCTTTTTTCTATTTTCAGGAAATTACAGATTGGAGAAACAATGCCAACTTCAGTCTCACTACAACTTGCTGATAGAACGCTCGTATTTCCGAGAGGTGTAGTTGAAGATGTGCTGGTCAAGGTTGACAAATTCATTTTCCCAGTAGATTTTATTGTCCTTGATATGGAGGAAGACACAGACGTGCCAATCATCCTTGGGAGACCATTCTTGGCTACAGGTCGAACCATTATTGATGTACAAAAAGGAGAATTAACCATGAGGGTACAAGACCAAGAAGTAACATTCAATGTTTTAAGGCCATGAATTTCCCAGATGATGAAAAGAAGGAGGAATGTTTCAAACTCGATGTGATACACAATACCGTTCAGAACTCTGATGAAAGACAAAGTTCTACTGACAAACTTAAAACATATCAATTGCCTGTGGCACCTAAAGATAAAGCATCATTTGTACTGAAGAAGCCAATTCTTACACTACAAGCAACATAAGAGAAAAAGTTCCACCAGCTCAACGAATTGGAGGAATTTCACAATCAGCCTTTTGAAGATGCCAAATTGTACAAAGAAAAGGGCAAGAAAAGACATGATGAGAAGTTAGTGCGCATACAACTGGAAACAAGGCAGAAGGTACTGTTAAACAAATCAAGGGTGAAATTCTTCCCATGAAAGCCAAAATCACGGTGGTCAGGTCCATTTGTGATCACCAAAGTTTTACCAAATAGAGCCGTGGAGATACATGATCCTGACTCCAACAAGACTTTCAAGGTTAAAAACAAGCGTGTCAAGCACTACTGGGGAGAATCATTTGAGCGACAAAAAGAAAGTGTTACACTTTCAGATCCAGCTTAACGTTCGAGAAGTCAAGTCTGGCTGACGACTTTAAACTTAGCGCTAGCAGGGAGGCAACCCATGCAATTTGTGTATATATTGTGATTTGGTGTGTTTTATTTTTGTGTGTTTAATTTTTGCAGGTTTAGTCATTTCAAGATGGAAGATGCCCTCGCAAATCTTCACAAGCAATTTCCTTCTCTCCCTCAAAAATCTCTGATGAAAGTTTACAAAGCTCGCTTAGAACAGATGAGACTACTGATGATCAAAGGTATTCCTACTGACATTCGTTGGTTAATTGAAACACGGGTCCGATTGGCAGGTGAGTCTTCTGACTCTTTTATTTCACATCTGCCTGGCTTAGGAAAGAGCACATATGCTAAAAAGAGAAGAGCCAAAAAAATATGTGTTTGTTATAAATGTGCTCACATATTTTGTAATACTCGTTGTCGTTCTTTAGGAATGGTGTCCGATAACCGCGAAGATAAGATTAACTTCATTAGGGATGGCTTGAGTAAGGAGTCTTTGGATGAAATATCTAAAACTCTTGAGACGCATCCCTGTGGATGTGTGTATCATGAAATTCGCATGTTATATGCACAATTCCAAAAGGAAAGACAACTGTTAAGTCTCGGGAATCTGACTCAAAAACACCCTGTTTGCCAATTTATAAGAAAATTGGATGGGAAGCTTGTCTCTGACGCATAGACGTCAATCAAGCCGTTACTTTTCTTGTAAATATTATATCTCTTTGTCTTTTCTTAATAATTGTGATTTGTTTTGTTGTTTTCTTTTAATTTTCTCCGACAGGATCCAGATCTTTTTGACTATCACGATATTGATTCGCTACTAATCGTCCTCTGGAAGATACTTGTGCTATTTTTACTCACCCTTTTCAGGTACTATAAATTCAGCCCGTCATTGCACTTTTGAAGACATCCAGAGTTGAGAAAGAAATACATATAAAAAAATGGAAGCCACTTCAAGAAGACGAGTTGAAAACATCTGTGTGTTTTGCGGTAGTAGTGTTGGTGTTAAGCCACAATACGTAGAAGCAGCACAAGAATTGGGTCGAGTCTTAGCTGCAAGGAATATGCACTTAGTATATGGCGGAGGCAATCTCGGACTTATGGGGATCATTTCAAAGGCTGTACAGGAAGGAGGCAGTCATGTTTTGGGAATCATCCCAAAACCCTTGGCAGAGGCAAATCTTATTGAACCATCAAACGGAGAGGAACTGATCGTGCAAGGAATGTCTGAACGACTGGTAGAAATGATTAACCGTGCTGATGCTTTTATCGCTTTGCCAGGTGGCTTGGGTACATTGGAGGAAATTTTTATAGTATTATCTTGGGCGAACCTGAACATACACCAGAAACCAATTGGACTGCTCAACGTTGATGGATTTTATGATTTTCTTTGTGTGTTTCTTGATGATGCTCGGAGAAATGGGTTCGTGTCAAAACCTTTAAAAGAACTCCTATTTACTGCCAGAACTGCTCCAGATCTAATAGAACAACTCATAGCCTATGAACCACGAGTTGACCTTATTCTTTCAAAGATAAATTGGTCTGAGGACGATCGAGGTAAGAGGCGTCGGATTAATCTGGATTTTAACCTTTAATTTCCTGTAGATTTTCAGCTAACCAGGTACGACCTTCTTAACTCTCCTTTTACTGTTTAAGACATTGGGGACAATGTCTCATTTAGGTTTGGGGGAGGGAATTAGTTTATTAGTACCTTATTTTTAGTTTGTTTGTTGTTTTTATTTTTAGTCCAAAATTTTTCGAAAAATACAAAAAAATTGGAAAATTTTCAAAAATTACAAAAATATTTTGTGTTTTTGTGTTTTTATTTTGACTAAAAATGTGAAATTGGTAAGAGATAGCTGAGTAAGGAGTTTCCACTCCTGAGACGTATCTCAAGCCTATTTTCGAAATAAGTTAATTGTTGTTTATTTCCTTTTAAATTATTTAATTTGTGAATTCTCCTTAAAACGGACTAAAATGGATCTTCATATGTTCAGTTGACAGATATTATCAACATATATAGTAACATACGGACATGAGCTAAAATTGAAAAGTTTGTAATATTTAGTGCTCTAGTTTAATTGGAGGAAACATCTCAAAAAGCAATGGAGTAAAAAAAAAAAAAAAATAACGTCTGAGATCCGAGTTATTAAGTCTGTAAGGGTGTTTTAACACCTGGTGCCCTAAAGCCAACTGGTTTGAGAGTCACTGGCCCAAAGCTCGCTACATGGATCAAAGATGCTGCAAAAAATATATATCTGAAGTCTGAGTAATTAAGTCCGTAGGGGTGTCTTAACACCTGATGCCCTAAAGCCAACTGGTTTGGGAGTCACCGACCCAACACTCGTTACATAGATGGAAGATATTGTATATAAATAAAAAATAGAAAAAAAAATCAAGAAAAAAAATCTGAAAAATCCGAACAATTATTCCATTGCTCCAAAAAGGTGTGAAATCTGATAGAACTTTAGGACAAAAATATTACTCTCTTATCAACTGCACTTATGACTGTTGTGGGCAAAAATGAGTTGTTTAATATTATGTTGGCTGTGTATATGAAGAATAGTAAAAATAATCGGAGAATTTACTTATTTAGTAATTTAGAATAAAACAAAACAACTATTGATTTGGAGTAGAAGTTTCACCTGATTAGTCACTAACTTCTTTATTCTCTATCACTAGAAATATTAGGTTTAGGGGTGTGATGAGTGGTAAATCTATCACTATTTCCCACTCATTTAACCTAATATTGTGTATAGTTTCTTGAATTTTGTGAATATTTTGATGTGTTTTTTGTTATTTTGTAGATAAATAAAGTTTCAGGACATTCTGGAGGTGATTTGGGCCAAAACAGTGAAAATTGGACGAAAATGGCATTTTAGTAAATTCCCGCGTCGCGACGCCAAGACCTTCAGCGTCGCGACGCCTAACGTGCGCCGAAAAGTGCTAACGTGCGCCGGGTCCACAAATCATAATCTGAGAAAGTTTGACTTTGCTAACGTGCGCCGTGCCACGTGTCACCATCACAGCTGATCTACTAACATGCGCCGTGCCACATGTCAGCATCCTATGGTGCCGATAGTCATCATCGCCACGTGTGCCACGTGTCACTCCACGTCATCAGCCACATCACCAGGTTGAGCAAGTCAAACTGCCACCTCACCGCCACGTCATCATCAACCAATCAGGAAGTGCCATGTGTCGCAATCCTACGGTGTCGACAGTCTCTTTCCCACATGTCGCCACGTCACCGCCACGTCAGCATCAATCATTGAGTATCTAATCCTTATCTGACACGTGGCGGATAAGAATCTCATCGACCAATCAGAAGACGCCACGTGTCACAATAATTGAAGCCTAACCACCTCGCCACGCGAACCAAAGCGTGCCACGTCGACAAAAGCTGGCGTAGCGACGCTGAAGGCCCTAACGTCGCGACGCTGGAAGCTTACCGAGGCCTATAAATTGAGCTCGAGATTTCAGAATTCATTGCATCACTCTCTCTCTTATATTCTATCTAAAGAGAGAGTTTCTCTCTCTACTTTCTTTTAATTTTTAGTTTTTTAGTTTTTTAGTTTTGTAATTAATTTTAATTACGTTTTGTAATAATAGTAATTTACTTGTTTTTTACTTTTTACAGTTTTTACTATTTACCATGAGGAGGTAACTTCCCCAGCTAGGGTGAAAGGTAATTCTTTTACTGTTACTATTTAGATTAATCTCCTTTAAAAATAATATATTCACTATTTAAAATATTGACTTAAAAAGGATACCGCCAGATTGGTCGGTTGGTAATTCATTTTAATCTGGTTTAAACCTGACTAATAAAGGATACCGCCAGATTGGTCGGTTGGTAATTTAATTTTGGTTCCGCCTTTATGGCTGGTTGGACTTAATTTGACTTAATCAGGTTACCGCCTTTATGGCTGGTTGGAAAAAGAATCACAAGTTTATATATTATTTTATGGGAGATATCTAAATTAGTAGTAGTAAAAGTAATTCTTTTTACCTTAGCATTTTATTTTATTGTAATTTACTTTTCAGTATTTACTTTACCGCATTTTTACTTTGTCTTTTATTTTCAAGTTTTTACTAGCCCTAGTTATGTGTTGTAACTAAATTAGTTATCTGGAGTTGTGATGACTTTTAATATCACCGTTTTATAAGGGGTTAGATTATAGCTTGGGTAATATAAAGATTTATTTATTGAGTCTTAATCTTAATGCTTTTTCATTAACTGGCCATTAATAAAATTGATATGGTAAATCTAAAATGAACTAGACATAGGGATTTTAAGTTTCAGCCTTAGACTCAATAGCCCACGATCTTCCTTGATAATAGATAACCCTTTAATAGATTTCCTTACAGGATAAGAATATACCTGTCGGGCGGGGGTAGCCATAATTGGAACTTAAACTTAATGAATCCATATAATTTGGTTGACATAGACATATGGTTCAATTGGGTTAAACTGGGTATTTGTGTCTGACCATCGACAGAGGCTTACACATAATTTAGTGTTCTAGGTTAATAAATCAATATATTACCCAACTTTAAGATAACCACTTCATCTTTAAAATGATATTGGAAGAAATCACAACCCTAGATAGTTTTTAATATTGAATTTTCTTAAAGCCTATTTTCGACAATTTTATTTACTTGCTTTTAAATTTAGAATCGTCACCGTTTCAAATCAATCAATCAACCTGTTAGATACTAGTAATCATTTGACCTCATAAAATTAATAGATTAGATATTAAGTCCTCGTGGGATCGATATTTTTATACTACTTGAACGATACGTGCGCTTGCGTTATACGTGTGTGTTTACGCCAGTCATGAACTCCAAGGAATACAACCAAAAGCCGGCCAGACATCACCTATGTCCAGACAAAACCACATTTTCAACAATTGACTACTAATGCCCTAATGCTCAATGAGTACACTTAGTTATGCTGAGACTCTCCAGGTTCACGTTCGGTTGTCATATAAATCATATATATACATGAAGACATGCCACCTACAAATCATGATAAAACAAACTCGGCACGTCAAACCATATAAGTTGAGGTCATAACACTAATGTTTAACCTTGAATAAGGTCATAATCTTATTGTCAACACCTTATCTACTCAATGTACAATACTTATCTTTATAATTATATTCCGTAATAAAAAATAATATTTGAAGAAAATTATTTTCCTTGATATTATTCATAACGTTCCAAAAATGCTTTCCGAGATGTACTTTTGACTAAAATATTTCTGAAATATAATTTGAAGTATCATGAGACAATCCTATCATATGGACTGACTGATCCCAATATTGACACAGTTCGATCTCCATGAGCATCGATCCATAGCTACCAGTCATCCAACGGTCAGGCCATGAAAAGTATCTGACATGCATAGTATCAACTATAGAGGATCACTCACAAGTCCACCATGGTGTCTCAGGTCTAAGGACCACATTAATTTCTCAACTTGAGAAGACATTTATTGATGGTTTTATAGAATATCTATTAGTTGTTTTCAGTGACTCAATTCAATATTCGTATAACTAATAAATATATGCATCTCTATATGAGCTTTCTATAAACTCGTGTTTCGTTGAAACAAACCATATGTCTAATACATATATATAGACAATATACCAGTCTTATCGATCCAATGACCGACCTATATCAATAGATCAAGACCAAAAACAATTTATGTCAATTTATAAATACAAATATAGCCATATTTTATTACAAATACATGTATATAAAGCCACCATAAGTTGGGTATAGCATTTCCTAACAAATAAGCCAGTGCTTTGCGCGGGCTCCCAATTAGTTTTCATTAAAACTCTTCAGCCTGCCAAAAAATTCAAATGTATGTCAAATAAATATAAAAAATAGTGTACCATTTTTTTAAAGTTAATGAAAAGTTTCATTAATTTATAACATCACAAAAGATATATATAGACAGTTATTTCGGTTCAAATTTTAGGATTACCGTAAGACTTATGCCAAATTAGGATAATACCTTACAACATAACACAATTTGTGTACTATATATTTTTCGTAACCGGTAGGAAAAGAATTCACACCTAAAGCTACTAAAGTACAAGAGGGTTTATGGCATGGTCATAGGCTTATGGCTTACCACCCCAATTCAATGCCGGTGAAAACAAATCCTATCTAAAAGTGACACATTATAATACACAATTGGCAAAAAAAAACTTTTACAATAACTTACAATCAATCAAATATAAGAAAATCAATTAATTTATAAAAAATTTCGACCGTTCCAGAGACATTGTAAGCACTTGTTCACTGCTTGCTCCACCAGTATTAGATCTATCATTTTCCTTGCATCATTCTTTCATGAAAAAAACTACTTTTCTTGTAAATAAAAGGGAAAAACAAAATAACAACACCCAAAATAGATCAAAGATATTGTAGAATTTAATAACCACCACAAAGGAAGGACCAAAAACCACTACATACCGATCACTATAAAGGATGGAATCACAGATCTAAGTCGGAGTATTAAAAAAAAAAAAAAAAAAAATTAAAAAAGAAATTCTGAATATACATTCAGTAAGGGTGTGCAGAATCAATTTCGGTTCCTAGTGGAACCGAAACCAACCTGAAAAAAAATCATTTCTTAACATTTTAGAAGCGAAACCTACCCAAAAATAGGGTACCCTATTAATGGGCTCCGGGTTATCCTAATTTTCATTTTTTTCAATATATTTTTTTGTTTCATTTAAAAATTATATAATAATTGATAATTATCATTGATGGGTTACAAAAATATTCCGGCAAGCCAAGAAGAATCCAGGATACCTTCCATGATTATGGCTGCAGAACAAATGCATAATAGATACTGCTTACGTGAAGATTGCAAGGTTACATGAAGAAGATTGCATGCATTTTACGCGAAGGCTGCATGAGCAAGTATAGTAATTGAATCCAAATTGGCTTCCAAATTGATTTCTTGATATTTAATTTCGAATTAGCTTCTAAGACAGTGGCGTCAATTATTATTAACGTAGGATTATAGTTCATTTTTTGCATTAGGAATAACAATATCCTTTATTTAATCATATTAGGATTATAGCATTAAAACTTGCATTAAATTACTATTAGCTATACTAATTAAACCGGTCCAAAATTTAGTTCTGATTCCCACAACACTATAATCGAAACCATACAGAAAAATATGTTCATAACATTTTGGAATCGGAACTGGAACCGACTCAAAAGGAACTGGTTTCGATTTAGGAATCGAAAAATCGATCTGATTCTTTACGATTTTAGGTCGAACCAAAACTGATGCTCATCCCCAATATTCAGAGGAAGAATTAGCTCAGTAAATTTCATTACTACAACAGCATAATATTTGAATTAGCTCAGTAAATTGCATTACCACAACAGCATAATATTTAAATTATGCAAGGTATCATATGAGCTCAACCTAAGAACTAAAATTTGACCTAACTTGTGTTTGAATTGACCAACTCGATAATATAATTGGTTAGTTGTTAATTCTTAGTGTTCTTAAAAAATCTAGTTTGATGTATTTTCTTCAAGTAAAATGTAATTATTTGGTTGCTAATGAGAAAAGTTTTATTAAAAGTTGTAAATTTTTTAGATAAAGAGGTTTTTTAAACTTATGTTATAACAGATCTCAAATAATATCGTGAAATAAAATAATGATATTTTAGATAAATTATTTTCTTTTTAAAAAATACTTTATAATATCTACTTCCAAACACTCAAAGTTTGAGGGTTTTTTTATTTTTTATTTTTTTAATAAATACAAAATAGTGTTTTCTCTCTCTAGAATATCAACTCAAGTTACAACCAAACAATATAAAAAAAATTGAAAAATAATTTTTGGTATTATAAAAACACTTTTAGTCCGTAAAAAAGCCATAAAAATAGTACATTTATCTGAAATAAGGGTTATTATCATTTTACTACTTCAAAAATCAGGAAATAACAAATGGATAAAAGAAGCATTGGAATGTAACTTTTTATTATTATATCTTTATGAAATTTTCATTTTATTATAAGAAATGTTGAGAAATAATAAATGAGTACAAAAAATATTGAGATATAATATTTTATCACTATAATAAAATATAAATTTTTTATAATGTGTTCACGGGTCGGGTCGGGTCGGGTTTTTTGAAATTTTGTGAGACCCGATCGAGTCGGGTCACGAGAAGTTCGGGTCAAGGGTCAGGTCACGCGAAGGTAGAACCCGATCGGGTTCGGGTCGGGTCGGGTCGTCGGGACGGCAGAAAAAAAATAATTTTTTTTAATGAATTAATTATTTTGAAATACAAATATTTGTTATTTTATGTCTCAAAAATTATCATAAATATAAAGTTTTAATACAACAAAAATAATAAACAAATGAAATAAAAGTAAAAACTTTAAAAATAATAATAAAATTTTTAGAAAAATAATAATAAATTTAGAAAAATAATATAAATACTATAAGGTCGGGTTTTAGTATCAAACCCGTTGCCCAACCCGAAAATTTCGGGTCAAGTTGAAAATTTATATTTTTTTTTACCCGAACGGGTCGGGTCGGGTCGCGATTGATTCGACCCTATAAACACCCCTATGATATAGTAGTAAAAGAGAGAGGATCAATGATTCTTTTACTTAATAAGTTAAAGGACATCCACATCCATTTGAATATGATAAAAGTGAAATAACATTGTATTAAAATTTATATTTTCTAGAATTTGTAACCTCACTTAATAGTTGAATATAAGGTTTCATAGTAAAATGCGAAGTTTGTAATCATTTATTATTTCTCGTTTGAAGTAGACGACGTGTCGTTCACAAGTTATTGCAATTCAACGACATGTCAACCCTTGGTACGCGTATAGTAAAAGGATCGGACAAGCTGTAGTGTAGGCACAGCACAAGCTCCCTCATCTGGTGTTGGTTACCCACACTGTAAGGGTCTGTTTGGTTCGAAGGGGAGGGGAGGGGAGGGGAGGAGAGGGATTTTAATAGAGGGGAGGAGAGAGGAGATGAGATATTTTAATTAAATATATGTTTGGTTCAAAGGAGGGGAGAGGAAGGGAGGGGAAAATTTTTAATTAGATATATGTTTGGTTCAAGAAGGGAGGGGAGGGGAGGGGAGGAGAGGGATTTTAATAGAGGGGAGGAGAGAGGAGATGAGATATTTTAATTAAATATATGTTTGGTTCAAAGGAGGGGAGAGGAAGGGAGGGGAAAATTTTTAATTAGATATATGTTTGGTTCAAGAAGGGAGGGGAGGGATTTTAAAACTAATTTACTATTTTATCCTTATAACTTGTTATAAATAAAATTAAAACAATATAAGTAGGGATAATTTAGTAATTGCATTTAATATTTTAATTCATCATTTTCTCTCCCCTCCAAAACCCCCCACTTTTGGAGGGAGCTAAAATTAGCTTAGGAGAGATTTTGCTCCCCTCTTCTCCCCTTCAAAAAATTGAACCAACAAACATAATTTAAAATAATCCCACCCCTCCCCTCCAAAACCCCCCAACCAAACTCACTCTAACTCAAATTTTTATTTTTTTTATAAAAATTATTTGAACACAAATCCTTATTCTCTCTTTGAATTATTCTTTCTCATCTCCCCATTTCAACGGATTTATATATTAAAAAAAATGAGCGTGATCGACATATTAACGAGAGTAGACTCGATCTGCCGGAAGTACGACAAATACGACGTCGAAAAGCAGAGACAGACCAATATCTCCGGTGACGATGCGTTTGCTCGTTTATACGGCGTCGTTGAAGCTGACATCGAAGCCGCTCTTCAGGTCTCTTCCTCTTCTTCTCATACTAGCCAAAAAAAAAAAAAAAGTCAAATCGGATGATAGTGCATTAATTAAACACAAAATTGAAGATCTGGAGATATTTTTTTTATTTGTTTTGATTATTCGATAACTTGTAATTAAACTCAATTTGAGTCAGGTGGTTGTTGAAGTAGAGTGATTTATGTGTAGATCTATGGTTTCTTGCGTATATTATTGATTAGGGATTAGCTACATTTTAATTTTATTTGTTTAATTTACTGAAATTTGAGGATTTGATCTACAGAAAGCGGAGTCTGCTTCTAAAGAGAAAAATAGGGCGTCTGCTGTGGCGTTGAATGCTGAGATTCGTAGGACTAAGGCTCGATTGCTAGAAGAGGTCCCCAAGTTGCAGAGACTGGCCATAAAGAAGGTTAGCATCAACTCTTCTGTTTATGGTTACGGAATTTACTTGACACTATACATTGATGCACTGATCCATCATCTAATCGTGAGTATGTGTCCAGGATCTTCAATCCTGTCTTTGTTATTGATTGTAATTATTCATATGGTTATAATTTGAGTGACTTTTTAGTCCTTGCATGGTGATTTGGGATATGGTTCCTAAGAAAATAAAGGAAATGTATTAGTCTGGTATCGGTCCATTCCTCAGGTGAAGCTATTGTCGTTGAACGAATCATACACCTGACTCATAGTATACCAACATTACTTGGATTTTATTGCCATAAACTATAAAATTTATTGCAGGTTAAAGGGCTTTCAACTGAAGAGCTTGCTGCTCGCAACGACTTGGTACTTGCATTACCTGATAGGATCCAAGCTATACCAGACGGGACAGCTGCTGCACCAAAACAAAGTGGAGGTTGGGGAGCTTCAGCTTCCCGCACAGAAATCAAATTTGATTCTTCAGGTGAGTTGTTGATTTTATTTGGATTGTATTTACAGACCTGAAATTGGATTTGTTAAATGGATGTATAGGCCTTTATTGCAATAACTTTTCAATATACATGTCATTATTTCCCTTTTATTGAAGAAATTGTTTCTCAATGGGTCAATGTACATGCAAATCTAATACTTGGGCATTTTATATATTACAATGCTAGTTTTTGTATGCCAAAGCAAAAAGGTAATGAAGACATATTACGGGATTAGATTTTGCAAAGCTAATCTTCACCTAAATTGAATCTTTTTTTTTTTTTTTCAATTTCTATATTTTCACTTTTGGATTTTTGTTAAGCTTTTAACCCCATTAAATTTTAGTTCCATTATATCTATTTTTCTTTCCATCCTTGTGTTTTAGCATGTAAAAATTAGTCACATTTTGTAAACAAAATGCATTTATCTATATTTGAAATCAATAATTTAAGAGAAAATACGTTTATATACTTTTGAGGCATCGGGGAACACTCATGAAAAGTGATGAAAAAAAAAAAAGATGATGGAGAAGACATGGTAGGTGTATGCTTATTACTTGAATAACATGACATGGTAGGTGTATGCTTGTTACTTGAATAACATTACATGGTAGGTGTATGCTTATTACTTGAATAACATTACTGTCTTCTCTCAAGTTAAGAGTGTTTAAAGAATTCTGTGGTCAAACCAAAATGTTATTATTGTGGAAATTATATGATTTATATTCGCTGTCCACTTACCTGTTGTATAGATGGGCGGTTTGATGACGAATACTTTCAACAAACTGAGGAGTCAAGTCAATTCAGGCAAGAGTATGAAATGCGTAAAATGAAGCAGGCAAGTCACACGTCTCAAGATGCAGTTTCCTTTAGCATGGTTTTGTAAATTAAAAGGAAGCATATAGGGTTTCTAATTATATATATGCCCTTTTCAGCTCTTGTTTTTGAATTTTATGATTTTATCTATTTTGACATTCACACAGGATCAAGGTTTGGAAATGATCTCAGAAGGCCTGGATACTTTGAAGAATATGGCCCATGATATGAATGAGGTATGCTGGCTTGAATGGAACTAGTTTCATTTGCAATATGCATACATTTTTGTTCACCATCTCGAGGTAATTTGCAGGAATTGGATAGACAAGTTCCATTGATGGATGAAATTGACGCTAAGGTTAGCAACACTGTTATATTGTTCGGTGCTTTCAAATACTCTCATGTTGCAGTATAAAGTTTATGTTGAGCATTCTTCATTCATCTTTACAGGTGGACCGGGCTACAGCTGACCTTAAGAATACTAATGTTAGACTTAAAGACACGGTTACCCAGGTAATGAATTTTAACTTATGAATTTAGGTTCCATCTTTCTCTAACTATCTCCAGTTGTACACTTCTTTAACATTATTTTTGGTTCTGCTACAGCTGAGGTCCAGCCGCAATTTCTGTATTGATATTGTTTTGCTGTGTATTATTCTGGGAATTGCTGCCTATTTATACAAGTAAGCTCCTTACCCTTTGGTCTTTCTAATATTGCCTTAGTCATATCAACATAACTGTATCATTTTTCCCCATATGCCCTTGTCAAGGAATACGTAGAATTTGGCAGAGCAATCAATTAGATCTTCATGGTTGGGAATTCTTAATGCTAAACTTGTTATTGCTTTGGACAGCCAAATCTGAGGATTGAGATTGGATGGCATCTGGTTTTATACTGCCATTCTAGGCAATCGTAGAAGAAATTCATAATTCCCATAATTGATGCTTTCCCATTTGATATAGCTATATTTCATTTATTGGTTTTTGGTGTGACTGAGTATTCATCTTCTCTGCCTTCAATCCATCTATACTCTAGAGGCTCAAAATCTCAAACTACATCGGATTTAACTCAGTTGCTCACAAGATTCTCCATTATTTTCATTTTAGAAGTCATTATGGTTTGGGGATTGTCATGGACAATGTTGGAGTGATTTATGTAAATTTTGTGTGACAGACATTTTAGTGGAAAAGTTGGAAATTTGGTTGGATACCTTGAAATGGTGTTGTCAGTCTCGTGTTGCATGTCCAATCATTCGATTTGAGGTAGTTTAAAACATAGGAAGGATAGAAATTCTTGGGCTATGAATTCTTGATAGGGGTGGAAAGAGAGAATTTGATGTCACTGCATTTAAAGCTCAATCACCGTGTCCTCTTAAGCACATTGCATGGAGAATAATATTTTTATTTTTCTCAGTTTGAAACTGATTGCTTTCCCCCATTCACCAAATAATGCGTTTATGATTTGGAGTTGTCCCAGTGATTGTCTGCATAGAGTTGCCCTTCGAAACTTTATTCGATGGACCTCTCAGTTGTATCCTTGTATTGTTATTATTATTGTTAATATTTTGATTGGACACTGTCCTAACTTTATGCAGCGTGCTGAAGAAGTGAAACGATATGAAAGCTGCTTTGCTGATTTCCCTTGCTTTGGTGGGCTTTTGTGTCTGGTATCTTTTTGTGGTGCTTGATTTTCTATTTCGTTTGTCTCTCGTATTTCGGATTATTGCTCACATTTGAAAAATGTCTGGTTGTCTTGTATGCTAATTTGCCTGCCTATGTTCATTTGAATATCGTTTAGCTGTTGTGAAGTCTACCTTATTTCAATAGTTAAACCTGCTGGATTCCTGACTCTTCAAGCTACTGAGTGTTAATACCGGCAACAAAACGTAGAATGGATTGGAATAAATAATTTATTGCTGAACAGGTTTTATTGCCGGCAAAAAAGAAACATATTTAGCATATAGTTTGTAATTTTTGTGTTTTCAAGCTGGGAATTGAACTCTCATTTTTGTTTAAAACCAGCAAACCAAACTACTATTCATAATTCCTCGAGAATAAACGAATTTCTTGAATTTTTTGATGACATGATTTTGTTGAGGACCTTGGAATCTTGATGTGTGGTAATTTTTTTTTTTACTAGAGTTGTAAAGTCATTATTTACGTCTTTGTGGGATCTCAATCATTCCAACATGGCCTCTTTGGGACATTCACTGGACTGCACCGGATGTCCGGATTAGAAGGCTGGAGGACTTACATGGGCCAAGAGGACCTTCATGGGCCATCGTTTGACATGGACCTTGGGTTCTACTAAACCAAAATGCGATTTCATTAAAGTTCACTGCCTAATACGAATTTCACCGTTCTCTTGACTTTATTTAATCCGAAAATTACCATAAGTTTTTAAAACTCATAAATAGCCTATTGACATGCACCAAAATTTGTTCAATTACTTAATTTTATTTAGTCAATCATTTCATAAACACTCGGATGGGCTCTATATATACACGTCTCCTATATTCTAATTCATTCTTCCCTAGCCTTCTCTAACATCTCAATTTCACTTCTAATATTTCAACGCTCCTCAAGCAAACCAAAATAGCCCTCATCTCTCTTGCCCACGGCTGAACTCATACCCACCAAGATAAACCATAAATTTGTATGTATTTTCAATACTTCCACTCATATTGATTCCACCTTAGCTCACCAATCTTGCACGAATTCAAAACCAAAATTCTGCCCCCTTAAAGTCGTGTTGGTTTTTAGGCCCCCAAGAAATCAAAATCCCAAGAAAGGGTAAAGTGGGTATGCTTGACAGATAAAGGCCCAAGGTTCTTGTGAGGATGAGAGGTCAAACATAGGAGTCTAAATCCGAGGTGATGCCTAAAAAAGAACATGACCTGAGCCCGAGGCACAGAAAGACAATCCGGGGCAGAACTTAGGGGTAGATTGGAAGATAGATTCGAGGTGACCAGGTCCGAGGTGATCAGATCCAAGGTGGTCAGGTCTAGGTGGTCAGATCCGAGGTGGTCAAATCCGAGGTGGTCAGATCCGAGGTGATCAGATCCTAAGTGACCAGGTCCGAGGTGACCAGGCTCGAGATGGTCAGATCCGAAGTGGTCAGATCTGAGGTGATCATATTTGAGGTGGTCAAGTCCGAGGTGACCAGGTCCGAGGTGATCATGTCCGAAGTGGTCAGATCTGAAGTGGTCAGATCTTAGGAGATCAGATCCCAGGTCGTCATGTCTGAGGTGATCAGGTCCGAAGTGGTCAGATTCTAGGTGGTCGAATTCGAGGTGGTCAGGTCCGAGGTGGTCAGGTCAGATCTCCCCACCATCAGACTCTTAGAGCAGCTCGACATTCAGAGCCTCGTGTCAGAATGAGGATCAAATCAAAAGATCACGACCCAATCTAGAAAGATGTTCAGAAGAGCAAAATAGAGTGAAGGTATCAGAGACGACCCGGCCTGGTAGCACAGTAGGGCAAGTTGAGAGTTGTTTCATATGCCCAACCCAGTTCGGGTCGGGGCGTTAGTTGTGTGATCAAGTCAAGATGTCGTAAGCCCTACATAGGGACTTGCACCTTCCAAATAGGTCTGACGTGACCAGAGCAGGTCACCGGCTTATCTTCTAGAACACGCTATCACAAGAGAGATGATAGATTATAGGCTGGAGGTAGCGTGTGGGAGAGGGTATAGTAGCTTAGTTTAAAAAGATGTTAGGTGGCAGAGCTACTTTCGATAGAGCAGTTGGGGAAGAGAGCCATCGCATTAATGGTAGATTCACGTGGCTGACGTCATGAGATTGGTGTAATGGTAGAATTTGCCCTAGTATATAAATGGGTTGAGAGTTCATTGTAAAGGGTTAGCTAAATCTATTTTAGACGTAACTTCTAAAAGAGAGAGAAAAGCTTAAGTATAAGTGTGAGCTTCTAAAAGGTCGGTCAGACGAACTCGAGAGATAGGCAGGTCGGTCATACTTGACCACGTTATAAAAGATTCATTTTCCCTTGTGCCTGTGGTCGTAGGTTAGATCCATTCCGTCGAACCACGTTAAATCTTCTGTTTTGTCTGTGTTCTTTTTTTTTTGTCTGCTAAGTTTGCATTTGGTTCCCAACAAATCAAATAAATTCATTGCTTGAGGGAGATTTGTTCGAGGATTGGTTTTCCTAAATTACCCATGGAACGAAAAACAACCGTCAACAGTTGGTGCCGTCTGTGAGGAGCAGTACTAAAAGCAGTAAACACGTTGAGACAATGGCAGGAGAAGACAATTATAGATCTTCAAAGGCTGTGACGGAGAGGTGGATGAAGAGAAAGGGAGTGAACTCGAGCCTTCATACAAGCCATGATGGAGAGAATTGAAAAGTTGGAAGAGAGAGCATCGGGAGAGTAGAGGCAGGCAGGGCCTAGTTGAAGGAGGAATGATATCGCCAGTAGTAAGATTTTGGCCGCGGTAAAAAGGGAGAAAATGACTAAGAAAAAGAAGAGACTAGGACCTACCTAGCAGGAGCTCAATATTACAGGAGACGTTGTGTACACCCTCCTGAATAGATCCCTGGCCCAGGTGTAGGAAACGCTTTCCCTCGCGCAGCGGAAACGGTTAGGCCCACGGATCGAACTTGAAAATTTTTTCTGCTTTGCCCTTCCTTTGGCCGAATGGTACCAGTGGGTATACCGAAATTTTGCTTATGTTTTGAACAAGATTTCAGCCCCGGAATGCCCCCGAAACAGTCCCCGAACAGCCCCTTGAACTGCAGTGAAATAACAGATTGTTTTGCACTCGTTACACGCGTGAACTGCACCCAAACCAATCCATAATTTGCGTGATCTGCTGTAGGCTTTTAGGTCTGATTTTTCACTCAAAAACAATCCTAAATCAGCCATAAAATTACCCCAAAGTGTTTCCCAAAATCCGAATTAAAACCAAACATAAACCGAGCCCCAAAATTGGTGATGTGCGTGCGACTGTGGGGAACTTACTGCCTCACTGCCATGAGTTACTAGAGATGGGAAGAAGAGATTTCCAACGCCATTCCGAGCTATGTCTCGTTACTTACGGAGGGTAGTGTGGGCTACACTCATAAATTAATCCCTAAACGTTTTAGAGATTAAATCACACACCGAAATAATTTTCAGGTTCTTCAATTAACTTTCTCAACTCTTGAGAGCATGAAGAAGAGAAGGAGGCTAGGGTTCTCTATTTGTGTATGTTTTAAAAAGAAAAATATAATTTTCTTTTTATACTTAGGGTAATTTGTTTCATAAAACAAATCAACCAATAGTCTCATACCCTTATTAATTTTCGGCCAAGGTAGGGAATTTTTGTTTGATTTTGTTTCCAAAACAAACAAATCCCATTCCTTACTCAATGAGGAATTCGGCCAAGGCATTGTATTTTGATTTGATTTTGTTTCCCAAACAAACAAATCTTATTCCTTATCCAATGAGGAATTCGGCCATGGTGATGAATTTTGATTTGATTTTGTTTCCCAAACAAACAAATCCTATTCCTTATCTAATAAGGAATTCGGCCATGGCAAGGATTTTTGTTTCCAAAATAAATCTTAGCCTTATTAAATTATATCATATATATAATTCAATATTCTATTTTTAATAATTATCATATAATTATTAATACCCTACATTAACTTTCAATGTATAGTTTCAAGTGTGATGTAATTAATATTATTAATCATATTAATAATATTTATTCTTTGTGAGTATATAATTGGACTGTCCAATTATATTAACTCCGCTAAAGTATATTGAGCTAGCACGGGGACCAAATGGACCTACGGTTTTGAGCTCCAATAATCTCGAAATATTAATTAAGCTCTTAATTAAATATTCCGAATTATTAACTCCAGGTTATTCCACTGAAAATCCGAAGTTGCACTCTCGTTGCCGTAGATGAAATATTAAGCTGAACCAAGTCGGTGTCCACCGATATAGTCATTGCATACGAATTGATCCTTCACGAGTATCTCGTAATTAGAGCCGGGTCATAATGTCCGGTATACCCCTCTAATTATTTTTACCTTAAGTACCATTGATTCTCCAATGAACGATTTATTCATAACTATTATGAATATTAATCTTTCTATTCGTAATAGAAAGACTTGAGCGCTCAAATCGTTCAAGTACCGAATCAACCCTTAAGAAAGATACTCATTTACTTCTCGCAAGAAGGAGTGAACTCCATGTCTATGTAAAACGTTCCCAGCTATAAAACAAACTGTGCCCCCAAAGTACATAGCTATTGGTTGGGATTGCTACACCAACCTCACCTTTGTAAATCAAAGGACACAGCCTGCCATGCAGAAGTTCGTAGCACACTCAGGATTAAGATCAATCCATATATGACAATCAAGTAGATGGAAATGGCTTTCTTTGCTTAACGAATATTATAAGAATGCCATTTCTATTTGGGTCCAGTCCTATATGATCGCATCATACAAGGTGCCTCCATTCTCATGTCTCTACATGGACGATCCGGATTAAGATCGTCATACAAATATAAAATTGACCGCAGCTATAGATAAACCACAAACAAAGTACCCGGTTTGTTTGCTCTCTATGGACTATTTAAGATTACTAACTTCATACTCAAATCCTCTGGTGTATGACACTCATACACTAAGTCTGAAGGTACATAAGTAATCTACGGTATTTACGAAGATATATAATATGCGAAAGATAAACAAACAATTTGATAAATGAATAATGCATCGTTTTATTTCAAAACGCATGAAACCGTTTACATCACATGTAGCTCCAGGGCATACATCCCAACACCATGTAGTTCGGGAGATCCAAGATAAAGGTCTATTGACTGAGCCCAACCCGAGGAAGTTTCCGAATGATAAGAGAAATAACAGGGCTTATTGTTTTCACCATAAGATAATGGGACATGCCACGAATGGATGTAAGGACCTGCAAGAGCATGTGGAGGACCTGGTGAGGAACAGCCACCTCAACGAGTTGTTGATCATAAGGTCATGAGGATGAGACAGTGCTAGTAGCAATGTCACCAGGTCGGTCACCTATCACATAGAGTATATGGTCGAGAGTGCATGGATCAAGAAGCCCTGAAATGCTGATGGGATATTTTCAATAGAACATATCTTAAAATGACCCTCAAAGAGTTGTAAGATGAGCAGTAGATCCCTTAAATATAAATAGGAATTTCTCCTTTAAATAAAAACTTGTTCCCTTATGCTTGTTTATTATTCGGATAAGAAAGGCATGTTTAATATTTTTAGGAGATGCTCGTGATCGGGTATACCGACCTAGGGGGAGAATGCCTATGAAGTGCCGACTATCCTATTATGTATCATCGGGTATGCCGACCTAGAGGAGGGAGAATTCCCCCGAAGCGCTGACTATCTCATTCTGTATCATCGGGTATGTCGACCTAGAGGAGGGAGAAGGCCCCCGAAGCGCCGGCTATCCCATTTTGTATCATCAGGTATGCCGACCTAGGGGAAGGAGAATGCCCCAAGGTGCCGACTATCCCATTTTATATCATCAGGTATGCTGACCTAGGGGACGGTGAATGCCCCCGAAGCACCAACTATCACATTCTGTATCATCGGATATGCCGACCTAGGGGAGGGAGAATACCCCCGAAGTGCCGGCTATCCCATTCTGTATCATCGGATACGCCGACCTAGGGGAGGGAGAATGCCCCCGTAGCGCCGACTATCCCATTGTGTATCATTTTTTTGGCTTGGGGTCGGGGAACTCCCACCGGGCCCTTTTTATCTTTGCTGGAATAAGGTCGGAGCTTCTCCCCCATAGCCACGTATTGAGTCGCACAAGGATGAATATTTCCATTGTGGCCAAGCTATTGCATCAGCTCGGGGGGTTACATCCTACCGATGACCTACTACTGAGTATTGGCACAAGGAGGGAACATTCTCTTATGGCCGAAAGTATTTATTATGGCTCGGGATCGGGATACATCCCACCGAGGCTTTTTTATCTTTATTAGTATGAGGTCAGAGTTTCTCCACCATAGCCAAGTGTTGAGTGGCACAAAGACGAATCTTTCCCTTGTGGCCAAGCTATTGCATCAGCTCGGGTCTGGGTTGCATCCCGCCGAGGTCCTATTACTGAGTATTGACACAAGGAGGTAATATTCCCTTGTGGCCAAAAGTATTTATTATCGCTTGGGGTCAGGCTACTTCCCACCGAGGCCTTATTATCTTT
Organism: Zanthoxylum bungeanum; assembly: GCA_019454045.1. NCBI lineage: Eukaryota > Viridiplantae > Streptophyta > Magnoliopsida > Sapindales > Rutaceae > Zanthoxylum > Zanthoxylum bungeanum. The sequence goes on along the minus strand of SKCR01026245.1, from coordinate 275,741 downwards.
ATTGAAATGAGATCGAAGTTTCTCCCTCATGGCCGAGTATTGTGTGGCACAAGGACAGAGCATTCCCTTATGGCCGAGTGCTTATTATGGCTCGGGGTCGGGTTACTTCCCACCGAGGCCTTATTATCTTTGTTGGTATGGGGTCAGAGTTTCTCCCTTATGACCGAGTGATGAGTGGCACAATGACGAATCTTTCCCTTGTGGCCAGGTTATTACATCGGCTCGGGTTTGGGTTACGTCCCGCCGAGGTCCTATTACTGTATGATGGCGAAATGAAGGTTCATTCCCTTGCTGCAAAATGACTTGTGATTGCTCGGGGTCGGAGATTTTTCCGCCAAGGTCATTGTTATTTTCCTAATAGCCTGAGGAGGTGAGTTTTCCCTCGTGACCTATTCTCTATTTTTTGCAGATCGTTGCAGATCATATCCCTCTGGGATTGTAGCATGTGAAGAGCATGCATCAGCCCGAGGTGGCACAAGATAAGCTTCTTTAAGTGCAGAAGCCAGAGGATGGGCCGACCAGAATTAGTTCAGATCAACCTCTTCAGTCATAAAAGGCCTAGCGGAAGAAATGACAAAGTTATGGATCAAAAGCAGAGATGCTAGATCAAGCCTATAGACCTGACGTGGATTTTCACAAGAAGCATTAAAGCTTGCAGTGGTGATACATGTTGGGAGATAGAGCAGATTTGAGATTTTGGACTGAATCAGAGCAGAACATCAACCTGAGGATACCAGATCGGTTTCCGGCTTTATGCACCACCATCTTTTTTATAGTTCTCGGCACCAACCATTAACTCGTTGATACCGAGAGCTAGGAGACAGATGTTGATGGTGGTTTTTAGGCCCCCAATAAATCAAAATCCCAAGGAAGGGTAAAATGAGTTTTACACTTGCCAGATAAAGTCCCAAGGTCCTTGTGAGGATGAAAGGTCAAACAGAGGAGCCTGAATCTGAGATGATGCCTGAAAAAGATCATTACCCGAGCCCGAGGCACAGAGAGACAATCCAGGGCAGAACTTAAGGGTAGATTGGAAGATAGATTCGAGGTGATCAGGTCCGAGGTGATGAGATCCAAGGTGGTCAGGTCCGAGGTGGTCAAATCCGAAGTGGTCAGATCTAAGATGACCAGGTCCAAGGTGGTCATATCCGAAGTAGTCAGATCCGACGTGATCAGATCCAAGGTGGTCAGGTCCGAGGTGATCAGATCCGAAGTGGTCAAATCCGAGGTGATCAGATAAAATGTGGTCAGATCCGAGGTGACAGGTCCGAAGTGGTCAGATCCGAAGTGGTCAGATCTGAGGTGATCAGATCCAAAGTGGTCAGGTCCGAGGTGACCAAGTCCGAGGTGATCAGGTCTGAAGTGGTAAGATTAGAGATTGTCAGATCCGAGGTGGCTAGGTCAGATCGCCCCAGTATCAGACTTTTAGAGCAACTTGGCATTCAGAGCCTCGTGTCAGAATGAGGATCAGTTCAAAAGATCATGACCCGATCTGGAAAGATGTTCAGAAGATCAAAACAGAGTGAAGGTTTCAGAGACGACCCGATCTAGTAGCACAACATGGCAAGCTGATAGTTGTTTCAGTTGCCCGACCCAGTCGTTCGGGTCAGGGTTTTAGTGGTGTGATCAAGTCAAGATGATGTAAGCCCTACATGAGGACTTGCACCTTCCATAGAGGTCTGACGTGACCAGAGCAGGTCACCGGCTTATCTTCTAACACACGCTATCATGTGAGAGATGACAGATTACAAGCTGGAGGTAGCATGTGGCAGATGGTATAGTAGCTTGGTTTAAAGAGATGTCAGGTGGTATAGCTACTTTCGGCAGAGCAGTTGGGGAAGAGAGCCATCGCATTAATGGTAGATTCACGAGGCTGACGTCATAAGATTGATGTAACGGTAGAATTTGCCTTAGTATAAAAAGAGATTGAGAGTTCATTATAAAGGGTTAGCTAAATCTATTTCAGACATAACTTGTAAAAGAGAGAAAATCTTAAGTAAAAGTGTAAGCTTCTAAGAGGTCATTCAAACGAGCTCGAGAGACAGGCAGGTCGGTCATACCCGACCACGTTGTAAAAGCTTCATTTTCCCTTGTGCCCGTGTACATAGGTTGGATCCATTCTGTCGAACCACGTTAAATTCTTTGTTTTGTCTGTGTGTTTTCCTTTTGCCTATTAAGTTTGCATTTGGTTTCAAAAACCATACAAATTCACTGCTTGAGGGAGGTTTGTTCGATGAGTGGTTTTCCTGAATTACCCCTGGAATGAAAAATAACCGTCAACAAGCCGAATTAATTCCTCATGAATAACTATCAATTTCATACAATCTCATACACCACAGTATCATAAACAATCATCTATCATCAATAAATTACAATACTAAAATTTTAGTTTGCAAAATGCCAATTTCTTACCTCATTAATGTTGGAAACATTTGCCAAGATCACTTCCTAAGCTTCTATTCTTCTTAAGCTAGCAAAATTCTCCTTGTTTCTTCTATGAATTTAGCTCAAAAATCGAATCTCCCTCTCATTTGTTCTCCCTCATTCTCGACCATGAAGCAATTGTTAGGAGTTAGTTTGGCTTTTTAATTCATTTCTTGATTAGTTTGAGTCATGTGCCGAAATTGGTAGGAATTGGTGGGTTCTTGGGCTTGCTTCATATTCTTTCATTTTGAGCTTGGGTGTGTTTAGTAATTTGGTGGGGTGTACTTAGTAGTTCCATTTACCAAATGCACCCAATTATGTCCTTGTTGCACCCCACATATTTTCCCATGTCATACTAAGCCTATAAGCCCATGTGAGTCCATCCCTTCTTTAGTTCTATCTCTGATATATTTATACTTCGGAAAAATTCATACTCGATTCGTTGTTACTCTCGTTAAGTAATTACTTAAATTTTTTTACCGTTATATCGAAGAGGATGTCGAGAAACCCTTTATTTTGGGAAAACCATTTGTGGTAACAGTGAGAACAACTATTGTTGTACAACTATCAATGTGATCGACCATATGACAGATCAAAAAATTCAGGAGAGCAGTGCTGTGATGGAGACAGTGGAAGGGAAACGAAAGTTGAATATGGAATCACAGACAGAGAAGGTGGTCGATGAAGTGGTGTGTGAAGCCCTCAAGGCTAATATACCGAAAGAGTATTATAGTATAGCGTCGATGTGCCATCAATTTGATACCACGATCGACCATTGTATAACCCAGCCAAAACCACTGGAACCTACTCTAACCAGACTATAATTAAAAGAGCCATAAAAACCTATCGGTCTACCAAAACAAATAGTGAATGCAGCATCTGAAGCCCGTAGCAGTGGAAAGCAAATACGGGCAATGGTGGCTGATCAAGGTAACAAGGCCATTACACGAACATCTTAATATGTGCTGCCTCACATAAGGAAAAGTCTTACGAGTATGAAGGATGCATCTCCGAGTTCAGCACCAGAATTGAAGCCATCAAGACCATTTGGGGGGGTTACGTTTTCCTGAAGATGTTAAACTCACCTCTAGTGGGAAGGCAACCCACGCAATATTTTTTATTTTCGTTAATGATCAACAACAATTTTAGTTTAATTTTATTCACTGCATGTCAAATTATGTGTTTTAAAATTTACATGTGTGATTATGCAGGAACTGACACCAACGGTACAATCTGTGCATCTCAAAACTAACCAGCAGCTAAAGGCTTACGAGTCACTACGCAACCCTTGTGCGTCGCGACGTGCCCCAATTCAAAAACGAGGTAAAAACTTAGAGGACTTACACGTCGTGACACAAACCTCTACGAATCACAATGCCAAACCCTGCTGTAACATCCCCCTCTCGGAGATGCTATCGGAAGGCGACAAGTTAACCTATCACCCTCAACCTCTAACTAACTGACTGACTAATTGAAATATACTACTTTTCTTGTTATTTGACAAACATGACTCACATACTTCCATTGATGGGCTACTTGCCCAACTTAATTTTATTAAACAATCTTTGTTCTTTACCATTCTGAACTTGCTATGCTAAACTCTGGTAACTTCGACTCTGACAACCTTAAGTAATAACTCTCATGCAACTTATACATGACTTGTACTTTAACTCTTACAACATTGACTTTATCTGATCCATATACCTTGGACTTGACTTTCATGTGGACCAAATAACCCTAGTAACTGCCATTAGTATCTATCCTCTCGAGCTCGTCCTCTGAGTAGACCTGTAAAACAGAAAACACTGGAGTGGAAGGGGGTTTAGATCGTTTAAACGACCTAATGAGTGGATAGTTTAAAACATGAACTAAAATGCTTTATGAAAAATTTATTTTATGAAACCGAAATCATTTTATTATACAAGAAAAACTAATCTTCTCTGAATACTTTTTTTGTCTGAAAATAATCTCTTTTTGAAAAACTTTTCTATAAACTTTTTTTTTTTCTGTAAAACTCTGAGATCTCTCGTAAAACTAATTCTTTTTAAAACTCTTTCATAAAATTATTGTTTATGAAAATCTCATCTTGAAAACAACTGACGTATGAGAGCGTTATATATTGCCTTCCCCCACATGCCTAACTAGTGCCTAGGGACGTTACGTATCGCCATCCCCTAAGTCACTGAACTAGAGACATGAGCGCAAATCAATGCTGTCATCATGGTCCTAAAACTAGGATCTAGGGGCGTCATGTATCACCTTCCTCCTGGTCCTTAATCTACATGTGCACATGTCTACTGTATCCGTCAATTTTATAATCCGTCAATTCCAAAAGTCTCCGAGATTCGGTTTTTCCCTCAATCGATAAAAAAGTCATAAAAGAAATCATCTCAAAATATCAAAAACATGATAACATTTTGACAACTTAGTCTCATCTCAAAGTATAACTTAAACATAAATAAATTCATTTAACTTTATAAAATCAATAAAATTTTATGAAAATAAAATATCCACTCACAGTGCCTTGGCAAATCGAGAGCGGTTCACAGCGTTGGCGACCGTCTAGTATCCTGACATTGATCTAAAGTCCAATCATTAGTTTCTATAACTCGAAATATTTTCATATGACATAAAAGAATATACAATACATGGACACTTAATCTTGCTGAATATTGGAGATATCTATGGTATTTATGAATTTTACGGGCTTAGATTTGGAGTTATGCAAGTGTCGTAGCTAACTGTTTGAAGCCTAACTTTGAAAATTCAACGTAACTAAATGGGAATGAATCAGGGGCTGAAATTTTAATATAATGGTCCTTCATGTGCTAATTTATGATAATTTTTATGTATATCAATTTCAATTTCTGAAACTCAAGTTATCAACCGAACTTCAGTGGCTTTCCAAGCTGAAAATTTGGGTGCAGTGGCAACAGGTCTCCAAACTTCAAAAATTCAGTTCGACCTCATCCTTAGTCTAATAATTATGATTTTTGGATATGTTACTACCTTATTATCTAGTTTATCTAAAATTTTACGGTTGATCAATTGGACATCAAAAACTCAACTTATAACCGATACAACACAGCCTGTCTGAATTTGGACAACAGATACACTTATTGCCTAACTTACGAATTTCACCCCTTCTAACTTTATTTAATTCGGCCATTACCACCAAATTTTACAGTATTAATTAAATAAATTATATTCGGTCTGACATTTCATCGAACACTTGGTATACAAAGTGCACAAACTTCATAATTTCTATAACACAACATAACATCAATACTACTCATGCTATAACATTTCCCACACAAGAACCAACATATATCATCATCAAAAGTATAAAAATATAACCCCCAAAACAGCCCCTAAATTCTGCCATGGACTAGTAAAAGGCCTTTTTTGATTTTTCAACATCAAATCACAACAAACCTATTTCAATCGTCAAAAAATACATGAACCATCACCATTATGATCAAGAACAACAAAAATCGCCTTGCCCTAGACATTGAGAATTCAGCCAGCCCCTACATAATTGGGGAAAATTGGGCATTTTCAAAATCTAAGCTTAATCCATGTGTAAACTACCATGAAATACATGAAAATGCATACTAATCACTATATTGAGGCTAAAAATACAAAGTTTGATTTCTAGAGTTATATATGGACGAATTGGGGATTTCTAATCCCTTGCTCAAAACTGAAATAAAGAAGGGGAAAGAAGAAAATAAGCTTACATGGTATGAAATCAAGCTCTAAATCATTATCTTTCTATTGAGAATGAGATGGATGAAGAAGAAAATGGAGAGCTCTAGAGTTGCTTCATTCGCGATTTTTCTTTGTCAAAATAAGAGGGATGATGAATAATGTGTTATTTATAAGTGAAAGCTGAATTTTATTAATAAAATAATGCTAAAAATTAAAAAAATATGGAGATTTCTAGAGATATTCACGTGTGACACTATTCAGGTGACTTTGGCTTGTATTTTTGATCTAGTTCGGGTCCGAATTTGAGAATATGTTCAACACAAAAATTGTACGTCTTACTAGCTTTCCGATGATATAAAATTCATGAAAATCGGAGATTAGACAAAAATATTATGTCCAAATTACTAAAACTAGCTTGTTGACTCTATTAAGCTAAAATGAGGTATTGAAACTGAAAATTTATCTGGGACCTTCGTACAAGATTCCTAAGGTGTGAAAATTTCTTTTAAATCATTTCATGAACTCTAACACGTAATGAAGGACATTTTAATATACTGGGCACGCTATAATTGACCGGGATGTTACACGTTGGCCCAATAAGTCATCTTCAAAAGTTTCATTAATGCTCGGTGAAACTTTCTTATCTACGTCACCACGTTACAGCTTTAGCTGAGCTGTGAAATTAAACATCATTACAATTCTCTCCCCCTTAAAATGATTTGTCCTCGAATCAAAGCAAATAAAGTATATAACATATCTTCGTCCTCAGATCATATTAGGCTGAAGCTTCTTTTTTGGATAGGCAACCAACAAAGGACCAATCCTTTAATAATTTTCAGATTCTCAATTGGTCTTGAATGTTCATGTTGCTTTTGTATTCCTAAAATCGAGTAGCTTAAAAAAATGCAATCCTTAATCCTTAGGTCACGAGTCGTTACCGTGCTAATGAATTTCTGAAAAATCTATATAACTATGTCCCTTACTCTTCAACTTAAGGTTAATTCGATTAGTTCCATATGTAACGAATGTTAACATGGAGTCTTGTTCTAGTTAGGGAAACGTAGTCCGCACTGCTTCCTTTCCAACCCTTGGAAATCCTCACAATTACATAATAAATACAGAATTAGGCTTGTCTTCAACTAAAGCTATTTATTGCTCAATTTGTAGCTTCCCATACATCAACCATCTAGATATTTCCTTATCATGACCTATGTTTGATTCCTGCTAGATAAATGTCGTCCCACATGTCATTCCTTTCGTTATCCTTCTTTCATTTTCTCTACTAATTTTTGAATCTAATGCATTACTGACTCCATCAGAAGACTGCGTTACTTAAAGTAGTATCCTTGAGTCACGTCCTACTATACATAACCTATAACTTATCTTACCTTGTTCTTGGTTTCTGGTACCACGATACTCCTACTTGTAAGAGTTAGCTTCTTTTCCTTCTTTGTCATTAATAGCTTTTAATATTCCACCTATAATATTGTCATCAATCAACTCGCTCATATTCAATAATTTCTTCTTCCAAACTATCTCATTACCTTATAGATTTAACACATTTCTTCTCTTTGAAATCACATGCCCACCATTTTTTTATTGATGACACTTAAAACCTACCCTTAAAGCTCGTTTATTACAAGAACATAGTAAGGTATTAATGGCAGTTATGCTCATATGCGATCCTAGGAAGGCTTAATTATACTGTTATTCTCATTCACGTAAACTATGGGCATGTTCATTCTTAGTTTGCATAGATCTCTCCGCTAAAATCTATTGCAGTCTCATCCCTCTTCCATCCGAGAATATCTACCTTTAAATCCATTTTGTCGGTGTTTAATATTCTGTTATCGCTTGTCAATGAATAAGACACTTCATTACTTATTCTGTGGTAAATTTATTCGAGTGTACTATACCATGTTCACTATAGGGTTATGATGTCTTATTATCATGAATTTAACTGAGAGGGAAATACGCTATCTGGGAAAACTTGTTAACTATATTTTAAGTGAAATCTTACTCCTTTGGTCATTGGTAAACTATCGTAACGTCTTCAGTTACCTGTTTAGTTTATTACCTAAAATACCTGAGCTGTGAAGTATCCATTTATTTGATAAACACTGAACGACTCACCGAAGATTTCGTAATAGATGGTACACCAACGTCAATAGGAATCTTTTTGGGTTGAGTAGCATAGTGATTCTTTGACTTGAGATACCACTGTGGATATATGAGTTATCCTCCACACTTAGATGGCAGTCACGTCACTGATCTATTTAGATCAGACCTTCGCCAGTTCGTTGGGTGTGGACTCATGCTCATGCTATCCTGTGTGTATCAAGATAGGATCCGTCAGTCTTGTGTACAGGACATAAGTGTCCATTATATGATTAGCAATCTGGGATAATCTGGATACCTGTGATGGGGGATTATACATATGCAATGACCTCGACCTGTATGACTCAACGAGTTTATCTGTGGTCGTCATAATTTACGGGTGGGTGAATTATGGACACGAAATTAGATTTCGTGATGGATATGCCTGAATATAGAGAGTCTCACTAATGAAATATACTCGTAGAGTACTAGGGCAACTTTTATGAATAATGAAGATTATTTATAACTCGTTTAACAGTTAAACAAATAATACATGTGATCAGGACCTAATCATCATTTCTGAATTAAGGTGTATTTGTATTTAATGTTTAATATTATTAAATACACATTAATTAAATATCAAATTGTGATATTTGACATATATCATTAATATATGTATTTGAGATATTTAATGTAAATATAATACATATATTTAAAATATTTATATTTAATTATTTAATTATATAAATGTTATATGTTAAAATAATTAAAGTAACAAATATCTTTAGTAATGATATTGATGAGTGGTAAATGTATCACTATTTCCCACTCATTTGACCTAATATTTTGTATATTTTCTTGAGTTTTGTGAATATTTTAATGTGTCTTGTGTTATTTTGTAGATAAATAAAGTTTCAAGACATTCTGGAGGTAATTTGGAGCCAAAACAGTGAAAAACGGACAAAAGGACAAAATCTTCATTTGGCGCATTGCGATGCCTAACGTGCGCCGCTCCATGCTAACATACGCCGAGGTTACGTGTCAGAATCTGAGAAGTTTGACTTTGCTAACGTGCACCAGGACACGTGTCAACATCATAACCGATCTGCTAATGTGTGCCGTGCCACGTGTCATCATCCTATGGTTCCGACAATCTCCATCGCCATGTGTCATCCATGTCATCGCCATGTAATCAAAAGACCGAGTCAAATGCCGAGTCAGCTTGCCACTTGGCATCCATATCATCTTCAGCCAATCACAGCACGCTATGTGTCGCAATCCTACGGTGCCGACAATCACTATCACCACGTAATTGCCACATCATCGCCACGTCAGCTCAATTATTGAATTAATAAACCAAAATGCCACGTCATCGGATAAGAATCTCAGCGGACTAATCAGAACGTGACCCGTGTCGCGTCGCGACGCGTGATCCTTGTGCATCGTGACGCGGAGAGCCTATCGACGCCTATAAATTCAGCTCGAGATTTCACTTTCAGATGTACATTCCTCTCTGTAATTCTCTAAATAAATAAGAAGTTTGTATCTAGTTTTCTTTTAATTTCAGTTTTGTAATTAATTTTTATTTACTTTCTGTAATAGTAATTTACTTTCTTTACTTTTTCAGTTTTTAGTATTCAGATATAAGGAGGTAACTTCCCCCTGCTAGGGTGAAAGGTAAAACTTTTATTATTGCTATTTAGATTAATCTCCCTTAATTATAATATATTAACTATTTAAAATTTGACTTAACAATGATACCGCTATATTGGTCGGTGGTAATCAATTATAAACTGGTTTTAATTTGACTAAGCAAGGATACCGCCTGGTTGGTCGGTTGGTAATTTACCGCCTATATGGCTGGTTTATGGATAAACATTGATACCGCCTTTATAGCAGGTCAGACTTAATTTGACTTAATCATGTTACCGCCTATATGACTGGTTGGTAATATCACACAAGTTAATATATTATATTAAGAGAGATATCTAAAATAATAGTGATAAAAGTAGATCATCTAGCCCTAGCATTTTCTTTTATTGTAATTTTCTTTATTTACTTTTCAGCATTTTATTTTATATCTTTTATTTTTAAGTTTTTACTAGCCCTAATTATGTGTCGTAACTAAGTTAGTTATTTGGGGTTGTGATGAATTTTAATATCACCGATTTATAAGGGGTTATTTTATAGTTTGGGTAATTTAAAGGTTTACTTATTAAGTCTTAAGTTTAATGCGTCTTGTTAACTGGTAACTAATAAGATTGATATGGTAAATCTAAAATAATCTTGACAAATGAATTTTAGGTTTCAGCCTTAGACTTAATAGCCTACGATCTTCCTTGAGAATAGATAATCCTTTAATAGATTTCCTTACAGGATAGACATATACCTGTCGGGCGGGGGTAACCACAATTGGAACTTAATCTTAATGAATCCAGGTAATTTGGTTGACATAGACATATGGTTCAATTGGGTTATACTGGGTATTTGCATTTGACCATCGACAGAGGCTTTTGCATAATTTCGTATTCCAGGTTAGTAAACCGATATATTACACAAACATGAAATAACCACTTCATCTTTTAAAAGGTATTAGAAAGATTCACAACCCTGGATAGTTTCTTAATATTGAATTTTATTTAATTTAATTTTGAACAATTTTATTTACTTGTTTTTAAGTTTAAAATCATCACCATTCCCGGTCAATCAATCAATCTGCTAGATACTAGTAATCATTTGGCCTCACAAAATTAATAGCTAGGTATTAAGTCCTCGTGGGATCGATACTTTTTATACTACTTGAACAAAACGTGCGCTTGCATTATACGCGTGTGATTTCACACCGGTCAAGTTTTTGGCGCCGTTGTCGGGGACTTATTTATCTTTCACTATTAGTTTTGGGGTTAGATACATTTACTTGTATCTAATTTTATTTTTACTTTTTATTTCTGTTTTCTTGTGTTTCAGGTTCTCAGACACTACATGAGACGAACCAAAAGCTTTGAAATCCATCCGCTTGACCCAGAAATTGAAAGAACCATCAGACAGTTGAGAATGGAAAGGCGAGAAGGCCAAGAAGCACCGATCAACATGGAACTTGAACCTTTGGAGGTTGCACCACCAATTCCCATTCGAGACAGAACCATTCCGGTGGTTGACGGCTTCATTTCCTGTATTGTACTTCCTCCCTTACCAGCAAATGCGTGTGACATCAAAACATGCATCCAGATGATTTGGCAGTCAGTTCTGTTTGGGGGGAATGCAACTGAAGATCCTAATTCCCACATCAGCAACTTCCTGGAAGTTTACGGTACTTTCAACTACAAACGAGCAGTTGAAGAAGCGATGAGACTACGAGTTTTTCCATATTCTTTGAAAGACAGAGCAAAAGCTTGGCTACAGTCACTACCAGCAGGTTCCATCACAACTTGGAACACTCTAGCCACCAAATTCCTTGCAAAGTATTTTCCACCAGACAGAACTGGAAAGTTGAGGAATGACATCACATCCTTTGTACAACAAGACTCGGAAACTCTCTACGAAGCTTGGGAAAGGTACAAAGATTTGCTCCGGAAATGTCCTCACCATGAGATTCCAAAATGGCTTCAAGTCCAAACTTTCTATAATGGACTTTCTGGATTGATGAGAACCACAATTGATGCTGTTGTTGGAGGAGCTTTGATGGCCAAAGGAGAAAATCAAGCATGAGACTTAATCGAAGAAATGGCTAACAACAATTCATTGTGGCCAACAGAAATGAGCATGATTCAACGAATTGCAGGAATTTATGAAGTTGGAGCTAACTCAGTAGTGAATACTAAGTTGGAGCAAATGTACAAAAGCTTGGAAATACTTAGCACGCAAGTTGTAAACATCGCCAGAGCCACAAGTTCACCATATCGAGGAGCACCAGAGCCAAACCAACATGAAGAAATGGTGAACTATGTCAACAATTTCAACATACATGGGAACAATCCATATTCCAACACCTACAATCTAGGGTGGAGAAATCATCCCAATTTTTCATGGAGCAACAATTCAGGGCAAAAGAACAATCCACCACCTGGATTTCAACAGCAAAAAAAAAGCCAGGAGTTTGAAAAAGAACCAGAAATAAAAGAATGGATTGCAGAGATGTTCAAAAAGCAACAAGCAACATATGATGCTATTTTTCAAAGCCAATATGCTTCCATCAAAGCACTGGAGAATAAAATTGGACAACTGGCCAATGCTTAGAGTTACAGACCACTAGGTAACCTTCCTAGCAACACAGAACCAAATCCAAGGAACATGGGGAAGGAGCAATGCCATGCCATCATGTTAAAAAGTGGTACTGGAATCAACAAAGATGTTGGAATCAAGGCAACTGCTGAGGAATTTCCAAAAGAAAGCAGCGAAGCAGTTCCACAAATGGAGGAAAAAGAAGGAAAGGAAAAAGATCAAGAAATGATCACTCTACCTCCACATTTTCCACAGCGTCTCTAGAAGAATAAACTAGACAAGCAGTTTTCTCGGTTCCTGGAGATCTTCAAAAAGTTGCATATCAACATTCCATTTGCAGAAGCGTTAGAACAAATGCCCAGCTATGTCAAATTCATGAAAGATATTCTTTCACGAAAGCGGAGCTTGGGAGATTACGAGACAGTAGCATTATCAGAAGAATGCAGCGCTATCATCCAGAGGAAGCTTCCCCCAAAGTTGAAAGATCCTGGCAGTTTTACTGTTCCTTTCACCATAGGAGACCATGACTTCGGTAAGGCTTTGTGTGATTTAGGTGCAAGTGTTAACTTGATGCCCTTTTCTATTTACAGGTTACTACAGATTAGAGAAACAATGCCCACCTCAGTCTCTCTACAACTTGCTGATAGAACGCTCGTATTTCCGAGAGGTGTAGTTGAAGATGTGCTGGTCAAAGTTGACAAATTCATTTTCCCAGCATATTTTATTGTCCTTGATATGGAGGAAGACAAAGATGTGCCGATCATTCTCGGGAGACCATTGTTGGCTACAGGTCGAACCATTATTGATATATAAAAATGAGAACTAACCATGAGGGTACAAGACCAAGAAGTAACATTCAACGTTTTCAAAGCCATGAATTTCCCGAATGACGAGAAAGAGGAATGTTTTAGACTTGATGTTATAAATAGTACCATCTAGACTTGTGATGCAATGCAAAGTTCTACTGACAAACTTAAAGCATGTTAAGTGTCTGTGGAGCCTGAAGATAAAACGTATTGCGCACTGAAGAAGCCAATTCATGCACTACAAGCAACTGAAGAGAAACAGTTCCACCAGCTCAACTAATTAGAGGAATTTCACATTCAGCCTTTTGAGAATGCCAAACTGTACAAAGAAAAGGCCAGGAAGAGACATGATGAGAAGTTAGTGCGCATACACCTGGAACCAGGGCAGAGGGTACTGTTAAACAAGTCAAACTTGAAAATCTACCCATGGAAGCCAAAATCACGGTGGTCAGGTCCATTCTTAATCACCAAGGTTTTACCAGATAGAGCCGTTGAGTTACATGATCCCGACTCCAACAAAACATTCAAGGTTAAAAACAAACGTGTCAAGCACTATTGGGGAAAATCATTTGAGCGACAAAAAGAAAGTGTCACACTTTCAGATCCAGCATAACGTTCGGGCAGTCACGTCTAGCTGACGACGTTAAACTTAGTGATAGCTGGGAGGCAACCCATGCAATTTGTGTATATATTGTGATTTGGTGTGCTTTCATTTTGTATGTTTAATTTTTGCAGGTAAAGTCATTTCACGATGGAAGAAGCTCTCGCAAATCTTCACAAGCAATTCCCTTCTCTCTCTAAAAAATCTCCGATGAAAGTCTACAAAGCTCGCTTGGAACAGATGAGACTACTGATGATCAAAGGTATTCCTACTGATATTCGTTGGATTATTGAAGCAAGGGTCTGATTGGCAGGTGAGTCATTTGATCATTTTATTTCACATCTGTCTGGTGTAGGAAGAATTACCTATGCTAAAAAGAGAATAGCCAAAAGAATGGGTGTTTGCTATAAATGTGCTCGTATGTTTTGTGATACTCGTTGTCGTTCTTTAGGAATAGTGTCTGATAACCGTGAAGATAAGATTAATTTCATTAGGGATGGCTTGAGTAAGGAGTCTTTGGATGACATATCTAAAACTCTTGAGACGCATCCCAGTGGATATGTGTATCACAGAATTCGTGTGTTATATACACAATTCCAAAAGGAAAGACAACATTTAAGTCTCGGGAATCTGACTCAAAAAGACCTTGTTTGCCAATTTATAAGAAAATTGGATGGGAAGCTTGTCCCTGACGCATAGACGTCATTCAAGCCGCTTCTTTTCTTATAAATATTATATCTCTTTGTCTTTTCCTAATAATTGTGATTTGTTATTTTATTTTCTCCGACAGGATCCAGACATTTTTTACTATCACGATTTATTTTACTATTTAACTAATGATTGTCATTTGGCATGTACTAGGGCTATTATTTTTACTCACCCTTTTCAGGTGTTATAAATTCAATTCATCATTGCACTTTTGAAGGCATCCAGATAAAAATGGAAGCCACTTCAAGAAGACGAGTTGAAAACATCTGTGTGTTTTGCGGTACTAGTGTTGGTACTAATCCACAATACGTAGCAGCAGCACAGGAATTGGGACGAGTCATAGCTGAGAAAAATATGCACCTAGTATATGGCGGAGGCAATCTTGGACTAATGAGGATCGTTTCAAAGGCCGTACAGGATGGAGGCAGTCAAGTTCTGGGAATCATCCCAAAACCCTTGGCAGATGCAGATCTTATAGGATCATGAAACGGAGAAGAACTTATCGTGCCAGGTATGTCTGAACGATTGGTGGAAATGATTAACCGTGCTGATGCTTTTATTGCTTTTCCAGGTGGTTTGGGTACGTTGGAGGAGATTTTTACAATTCTATCTTGGGCGAACTTGAACATACACCAGAAACCAATTGGATTGATCAACGCAGAAGGATTTTATGATTTTCTTTGTGTATTTCTTGATGATGCTCAGAGAAATGGATTCATATCAAAACCTTTAAAAGAACTCATCTTCACTGCCAGAACTGCCCAGGATTTAATTGACCAAATCTTAGCCTATAAACCACAAATTGACCATATCATTTCCAAGATAAAATGGTCTGATGATGATCGTGGTAAGAAGCGTCGGATAAATCTGGATCTTAACCTTTAAATTTCCCATTTAGATGTAGAATTTCAGCTAACCAAATACTATCTTCTAAACTCTTCTTCTATTGTTTAAGACATTAGGGACAATGTCTCATTTAGGTTTGGGGGTGGGGAATAATTGATTAGTATCTTGTTTGTCTCTTATTTTTATTTTTAGTCCAAAATTTTTCGAAAAATACAAAAAAATTGAAAAATTTTACAAAAAAAATATTTTGTGTTTTTAATTTGATTAATCGGGTGAAATTGGTAAGAGATAGTTGTATAAGGAGTTTCCACTTCTGAGACGTATCTCAAACCTATTTCGGAACAAGTTAATTTTTGTTTATTTCCTTTTAAATTATTTAATTTGTGAATTCTCCATAAAATTGACTAAAATGGATCTTCATATGCTCAGTTGGCAGGTATTATCAACATGCATGGTAACATACGGACATGAGCTATTATTGAAAAGTTTGTAATATTCAGTGCTCTAGTTTAATTGGAGGAAGCATCTATGAGAAGTGATGGAGTAAAAAAAAACATATATGAGATCTGAGTTATTAAGTCTAAAAGGGTATTTTAACACCTAGTGCCCTAAAGCCAACTGGTTTGGGAGTCATTGACCCAAAGCTCGCTACATGGATCAAGGATGTTGCAAAAATATATATATCTAAGTCTAAATAATTAAGTCCGTAGGGGTGTCTTAACACTTGGTGCCATAAAGCCAACTGGTTTGGAAGCCACCGACCCAACACTCGCTACATATATGGAAAATATTATATATAAATAAAAAAAAATCAAAAATCAATGAAAAAAATCAGAAAAAATCAAAAAAATTATTCCATTGCTGCAAAAAGGTGTGAATTCTGATAAAACTTTAGGACAAAAATATTACTCTCTTATCAACTGCACTTGTGACTGTTGTGGGCAAAAAATGAGTTGATTAATATTTTGTTGGTTGTGTATATGAAGAATGGTAAATATAATCGAAGAATTTAATTATTCGGTAATTTAGAAAGAAAGAAAACAACTAGTGACTTGGAGTAGAAGTTTCACCTGATTAGTCACTAACTTCTTTATTCTTTTTTCTCTTGTCTTTTTGCTTTTGTGTGCATTAGTTTTACTATCTTTTTACTTTTGTAAAATACTTGTGGGTATCATTGCTGTAAACCCTCACGAGACTAAAACTCGTCCACTAGGGATACCTAGGGGTTTAAAGGAAGTTTGGGGGTGTGATGAGTGTTAAATGTATCACTATTTCCCACTCATTTGACCTAATATTTTGTATAGTTTCTTGAGTTTTATGAATATTTTAATGTGTTTTGTGTTATTTTGTAGATAAATAAAGTTTCAGGACATTCTTGACGTGATTTGGAGCCAAAACAGAGAAAAACGGACAAAATGGCAAAATCGTCATTTGGCGCGTCGCGACGCCTAACGTGCGTCACTCCATGCTAACATGTGCCGGGGACACATGTCAGAATCTGAGAAGTTTGACTTTGCTAACGTGCATCAGGACACATGTCAACATCACATCCGATCTGCTAACGTGCGCCGTGCCACGTGTCATCATCCTATGGTGCTGACAATCGTCATCTCCACGTGTCATCCACGTCATCGCCACATCATGAGAAGACCGATTCAAATGCCGAGTCAGCTTGCCACTTGACGTCCATGCCATAATCAGCCAATCACAGCGCGCATGTGTCGCAATCCTACGGTGCGGACAATCACTATCGCCATGTGTCGCCACGTAATTGCCACATCATCGCCACGTCACTGTCACATCAGCTCAATTACGGGTGTTCGCGGTGCGGTTCGGGGCGGTTTTTTCATTTTTTACTTCAAACCGCACGGGTTGGCGGTTTGGGAAATTAGAAAATGAAACCGAAAATTTGATAAGGAAAACCACGGCGGTTCGGGTTGGCGGTTTAGCGGTTTAGGCGGTTTGGGTCGGCGGTTTGGATTATAAATTTTTTAAGAAAATTTTGTATGTTTTCACATTATAATTGAAGAAAAAATTACATAATTTTCATTTATTCATTACATATTGTTATATGATCATTAAATATCTTAATTTTCATAGTTAAAGAAGAAGAAAAATATAAAATAATATTTAATTTGAACGCGAGTCGGCGGTTTAGGCGGTTCGGGTCGCGGTTCGAGTCAAAATTTACGGTTTGGGCGGTTCGCGGTTTGACATGAGTCAAAACCGTACACTGACCCGAAATTTACGGTTTGATTCGGTGCGATTCAAAATCATTTTTAATATTTTTACAAACCGCGCGGTTCGGTTCGGTGCGGTGCGGTTTGGTGCGGTTCGCGGTTTGACCCGAAATTGTGTTCACCCCTAAGCTCAATTATTGAATTAATCATCCAAAATGCCACGTCATCGGATAAGAATCTCGGCGGACTAATCAGAACCTGACGCGTGATTCTTGCGCGTCGTGACGCGAAGAGCCCATCAACGCCTATAAATTCAGCTCGAGATTTCAGTTTCAGATGTACCTTCATCTTTGTAATTCTCTGAATAAATAAGGAGTTTGTATCTAGTTTTTTTTAATTTCAGTTTTGTAATTAATTTTTATTTACTTTCTGTAATATTAATTTACTTTCTTTACTTTTTCAGTTTTTACTATTCAGCTATGAGGAGGTAACTTCCCCCTGCTGGGGTGAAAGGTAAAACTTTTATTACTGCTATTTAGATTAATCTCCCTTAATTATAATATATTAACTACTTAAAATTTGACTTAACAAAGATACCGCTATATTGGTCGGTTGGTAATTTACCGCCTATATGGCTGGTTTATGGATAAATATTGATACTGCTTTTATGGCAGGTCGGACTTAATTTGACTTAATCAGGTTACCGCCTATATGGCTGGTTGGTAATATCACACAAGTTAATATATTATATTAATGGAGATATCTAAAATAATAGTGATAAAAGTAGATCATCTAGCCCTAACATTTTCTTTTATTGTAATTTTCTTTATTTACTTTTCAGCATTTTATTTTATGTCTTTTATTTTTAAGTTTTTACTAGCCTTAGTTATGTGTCGTAACTAAGTTAGTTATCTGGGGTTGTAATGAATTTTAATATCACCGGTTTATAAGGGGTTATTTTATAGTTTGGGTAATTTAAAGGTTTACTTATTAAGTCTTAAGTTTAATGCGTCTTGTTAACTGGTCACTAATAAGATTGATATGGTAAATCTAAAATAATCTTGACAAAGGAATTTTAGGTTTCAGCCTTAAACTTAATAGCCTACGATCTTCCTTGAGGATAAATAACCCTTTAATAGATTTCCTTACAGGATAGACATATACCTGTCGGGCGGGGGTAACCACAATTGGAACTTAATCTTAATGAATCCAGGTAATTTGGTTGACATAGATATATGGTTCAATTGGGTTATACTGGGTATTTGCATCTGACCATCGATAGAGGCTTTTACATAATTTCGTGTTCCAGGTTAGTAAACCGATATATTACACAAACATGAAATAACCACTTCATCTTTTAAAAGATGTTAGAAAAATTCACAACCCTAGATAATTTCTTAATATTGAATTTATTTAATTTAATTTTGAGCAATTTAATTTACTTGTTTTTAAGTTTAAAATCATCACCATTCCCAGTCAATCAATCAATCTGTTAGATACTAGTAATCATTTGGCCTCACAAAATTAATAGCTAGGTACTAAGTCCTTGTGGGGTCAATACTTTTTATACTACTTGAACGATACGTGCGCTTGCGTTATACACGTGTGATTTCTCACCGGTCAGATATGCTTTATTAAAGTTAGGAAATGGCATGGTATCATTGGTAACACATGGTATTTTACTTTATTAAAGATAAATGTTATCTTTTTATTATGTAAATTTGTTCCAATGATAATATTACAAGTGAAACAAATTGAACAAATATTTATTTGTTATTTTTGTTGTTCTCGGCAATAATAATTTTTTACATAGAAATATTTTTTGTTTTCATTTTCAAATACAACACAAGGTTTTCCAATAAATTCATTAAGTTAAATTGAGAGAAAAAGTGAAGAACAAAAGGAGAAAAGCTTAGAAACTTGGAGTTTTTGTAAGTTATTTCCAATTTTCTTCAACTAAGAAATTATTTCTATGATTATATGCTTCAATTTGTGTAGTTTGGAATTTTCTCTAATGTTTAATTATGTGAATTATTGTGTTGGAAACTTGTTTGAAGGTGTTAAGCATGTATGTTTAATTAATAAGCTTATTAGGAGTAATAAAGCTTATTTGATTAATTAGTAATCAAAGTTGCCATTCTAGAGTTGTTTAGCCATTCATAAATGACCTATAATTGTTCTTGAGTTGTTTCATGATGGTGAGACTTGTTTGGTGTGGTATTGGATTGATTAAAGTGTTGAATTTAAATAAGGTTTAAATAAGGTTTTAAGAAAGTGACTAGTATTAGGAATACTTGTTTATTCGTTCGCCTTGTCAATACAAATGTAAATATTTTCCCGATGCTATGGCTGTAACGTGCCAAAGCTGTGCAGTCATGGTTGAAGGTATTTCATTTGCGCCGGTAGAACTTATATGATAAGAGACAAATTCAAGTGAAAGTGGAAATCCTGAACGTGCCAAAGCTGTCAGGACTACATCAGTAGCTTGAGTTTGTCATTGACAAGTTTAACCTTGATATGCCTCATTGTGAACGTGCCAAATCTGTCATAATGAGAAATGATCAGGACTGAACCCAAGAGTCACAGTGAGTGTGATTGACAATGAGTTGTCTACCTAATGAATATACGTAGGCGAGAACGTGCCAAAACTATGAGTCGAAATATATTCATGGGGTCCACTTCCCATTATGGAGTTCGATTTAATTATTGAATTCTCATTTTCTGTTGGGGATTACTGTATTACGTAAAGTAGTGGGAGGCACTGCTAGGTTAAAAATCCTTAACTAATGCAGTGTGTAATATTACGTAATTTGTCGCTTATGTTGTTCCTTATTCTATTAGTTTGATAGAATTAAACTATTATCCACTGTATGCATATTTTATATATGTTTTCTGACTTCAATCATGGTTGCAGAGTTCTAGAATAGGTTCTAGATTAGAATAGACTATGATATTATCATTCTAGATAGAATAGTTTCTTATGCAGTAAAGATTGACATGAATTGGTTAACGTCTCGAGATTCTTCACTGGCATTAAGAAAACCCCATTAGATATTTGTTTATCTGATAATGACATTTTTTGGCTTTAGTGACATTCAGATGTCACGTGTCCGACACAATTTACAGATCAATTATTTGCAATTGTTGTAAATAATTGAAGGTAAATAGTAAAGCTAAAGAAAGAAGATGCGTATAGTTGTAAGTAGAAAATATTGATTTTCACAATACGACAAGTATAGATATTGGATATCAGATCTCCCGTATAGTTGTTTAAAATATTGTTGAATAATTGTTTTGATATTTGATATCAGAACTTGCGACTATTTGATAGTTAATTGTTCTCTGTAAATAATTGTTACATATTTTAAAATGACTAGTAGTGTCATTAACGAATAGATAAACATTAAGAAAAATATTCGGTTAAGTAAATAACTTAGAACATTATTTTATGAGATTTTATCACTTAAGTATTGGATGCTTATACCATATGGTAAATGATGGTCTGATATGAGATCACACCACATAACCTTATCCATTTAATGAATATTGTATTCGGGAAGGTGACTAACTCTCATGTAACCAATGACTGTCATTGGACAAGACAATTTATTAATCTGATAAATTGGATGAATGTAGTTTAATGAATTGAAAATTGCTTAAGGTAGTTTTTCTTTACTACGTAACTTAGTCAATGAACTGTCGTGACTTAGTTATGTGTTTCTGATGAAACGCGATTATAATATTTGGACTGGTTCAAAGATATTCGATCTGAAGTTTTGAAAACTTTATCCTTAAAATGCTGGGGTTTCGGGCGATGGGCGCAGCGGAAGCGGGGTTCGGGCGAAATCGTAATTTAAAACTTTTTCAAATTACCAAATAAATTATTCAATATCTAATATAAATAATTTATTAATATTTCACCTAAACCTATTTATTCAATATCAAATATTAACATAAATAAGGTTAAAACTTTGCGAAACTTTTACGAAAACCATTTTTCCGCAAAATGACGCAAAACGTATTTTCGACTGAACCGAAGACCCGACACTTATGGGGACTGCCTAGGTCAGCCCCAAGAGTGTCAGGGTAGTTCATGGGCTGTCCGAACAGTGACGAACTCACTGTTTGGACAGCCGTCACCCGGTTGGCTCAAAAGTCACCCGGTAACGTCGTATTTGGCCGTTTTCACTTATTTCAACTCCGAAACACTTTTCGGAAATTGTTCCAACTCCCAAAACACATCCATTACGTTCATATGACATTAAATTCATCAAAAAATTTCCAGTTTTACACAATCTGATCCAGAAACCAAAAATTCCAATTTTCATGCTTTAAATCCAAATTTTCAAGATTAATCTAATTAATCATAACACCAACCAAAGTCACCACATATGAACAACCCAAGAACAATTCTAGGTGTCACAAGATTGGTCATAACACTCTAGAATAGCAAGTCATCAATAATTGATCAATTTGGATACAAATTACACTAATTTCACCCAAATCTACTTCACACATGCAACACACTTCCAATCCATCCACCAACTCCAAAAAGCCCCAAATTCTTAAGAAAAAAGGAAACCCTAGAATCATACTAGATAATCAAGAAAACAAGAAACAAGCTTTCAAGCTCAAAGGGATATAGAATTACCTTTAATTCCAAAATTCCTTAAAGTTTTTTTTCTTGATTTTCCTTCTTTTTTTTCTTGTTTCTTCAAAGCAAATTTGGGAGCTTATTTTGGTATTGAGGTTCGGCCATTGGTAGGGTTAGGAAGAAGAAATAAAATTTTTCTTTTTAAAATACACATTGCCGACTTAATGGGGACAATTTTGTCATTTGAAAAAATTAAATCAAATTAAATTATATTAAACTTTATATTAACCAATCAAATTAGCTCACATAAAGTCTAATTTAAATCATGCAAAGTGTTCCAATTATATATCACCAATTATCATGCTAATTATGACAAATGGATAAGATATTTAATTTTTAATTATTTAATTATTTAACAATTAAATAACTAAATAATTAAATAACATCCATATATGTATTTTTATTTACATTAAATAACAAATACATATATTTATGGCATGTGTCAAATTCTCATTTGACGAATAATTAATGTGTATCTAATCGTATTATGGATAAAAAAACAAATACACAATAATTACGATCAGACAAAATCCCTTAATGCATGTGTTATCATTTAACCGATTAAACGATCCGAATTAAATCATTTAATTCGATGAAGTATTATGAAAAATCAGTATTATTCATATCGCGTTGCCCAAGTGCTCAACGAGTACACTTCATATTGTGGGACTCTCTAAGTTTAGGTTTATCCGTCACGAAATCCAATTTCGTGTCCATAATTCACCCACTCATGGATTATGACGACCACGTATAATCTCGCTAAACTATGCAAGTCGAGGTTATTGCATATGTATAATCCCTCCGTCACAAGCTATCCATATTATACCTGGGATATAGATGAGAACGTCAAATCCGTTCGGTATAATATAGTCGACTTTTAATTTCCAAACACGAAATAACACTCGGAACTGATTTCCGAAGTTATACCACGGCCAAGGATTTACTAGATCGTAAACACGTGTGGATGCCTATGCCCTGTACACAGGACTGACGGATCCTATCTTGATACACACTGGATATCATGAGCATCAGTCAACACCCACCGAACAAGCGGAGGTCTGATCATGAATAGATCATTGACGTGACTGCCATCAAAGTGTGGATGATAACTCATATATCCCACTGTGGTATCTCAAGTCAAAGGACCACCATGATCGCTCAACTCGTGAAGATTCCTGTTGACGTTGGTGTACCATCTATTAGGAAATCTTCAGCGAGTCGCTCAGTGTCTTATCAAATAAACACCTACATTTCTATACGAGTCTCCCGAGACTCATGGTTCACTAGGATAAACCATCAGACCAAGTCACGATATACGACATGTACTGGTCTCATTAGATTTTACTAACCGACCCGTGTTAGTAAATCTTGACCAGGAACTTTATTTAAGGATATACATCTAATAGTGTGCTTCCTAATATTAATTACAAACTACCTTGTAACTGCGCACTATATTATAAATCCTAGGGTCTTTGTCTAATATACACGTATCACTGAACCAGATTTAGTTTCGATCTAATCATAATTAGATCGAATAAGTGTATAAAATACAAGGGTGCTACCGTTAAATTAGTAATATTATGGAAAATAGAATTGCTCGTATTTATGAATCGAACATAAATACGATCCGGTTTGGCACTCCGAGCACCAACGCTAACAATTTCTCCCACTTGCTCTAGTGCCAATCCATGGTATCCTACACACATCTTAATGTGTATCGAATACTCATGGCCCTCAAGAGCTCACCAGTACTCAAGAGGTAGGCAACAACTGTAGGGGTTTTTAGGGGGAATATCCGGTAACGCAGCG
Source organism: Zanthoxylum bungeanum (assembly GCA_019454045.1). Lineage (NCBI taxonomy): Eukaryota > Viridiplantae > Streptophyta > Magnoliopsida > Sapindales > Rutaceae > Zanthoxylum > Zanthoxylum bungeanum. The sequence continues at coordinate 251,684 of SKCR01026245.1, read as the reverse complement.
GAAGCGGTGGAAAATCATATTTTCCGATTTCAAATCTCGAATTAATTAAATAAACATATTTATTTAATATTCCAATAATCAAATTATGAAATAAAATTCAAATGAATCATATTCAAGTGAATTTACCGAAATGCCCTTACATTGGTATTTTGTCCATTTTAGTCCGAAATTGATCTAATCAATTTTGAATGATTCTAAATCATTTCTAAGATGAACTTAGCATGTTCAAAACATCAAAACACCAAAAGCACCAAAAATCCCATTTTTCTAATCCTTGGCCGAATGCACCTCCAAGGTGCCATTTTGTGCACTTTGTCATTTCATGCATCAAAACACATCAAGATGTAATCCAATGAACATGAAACTTTATATGCATCATATACACATCCAAATACATAACATATATGAAAAGCCCCAAATTTGGAATTGGTCAAGAACCCTAATTTTCCAATTTCTTCAAATTGGACAAATTAGACCAAATTGGTTAAATCCAATACTTCAATCATGTTTCTTCCATCCAATCAAAGTCTCAACACAATGAAACAACTCAAGATAAAATCTAGGTCATCTAAGAGTGGGTCAACAACTCTAGATTAGCAACAAGGTTTCCAAAACCTTAAAAGAAAGCTTATAACTACAATAGTCACAATTTTCCTTCATCACACATGCTCAACACTTTCACCAAAACTTCCATCATCAAAAACACAAAGAATAAAGAAATAAATAACCTAAGAACATCATATGTTAAAGCCTAGATCCTAAGGAACATTTTCCTCTCTAATAGTAAGTTGAAGAAACTTACTAAAAACCAAGCTTTCTTTGATTTCTTCTTTCTTTCTCACAAGCTTCCTTTGTTTTCATTAATGGAGTTTATGTCAAAGTGAATTAGGTTATCAAATGAAAGTGAAATGAAAACAATTTATACTTAGGACAAAAAATGCCCTTGGCCGAAATTGTGTATACATATATACCAAATTTCATTTCAATTTCATTTAATTTTACATTTAGTCAACTTGCATAAATATTTTAATAACACTTTATTAGATATTTAATTAAGTCAACAAATGCAACTAAGAATAATATAACTCTTATATTTAAGTGTATTGGCCGAAATTAGAAAGAAATAAAGAAAAAAGATATTTTTATTTTTCAAACAATTTTGAACAAATATCTTAAGAAGTCAAAATCAATTTGACAACCTTTTCCTTTAATGTAAAGTCAAACATTTACATTTATAATCATTTCCTAACTTTATCATTTGGTGATATATTTATATTTTAATTATATTAATCATTTAACAATTAAATAATTAATTAAATACAAATATATCAAATATATGTATTATATTTACTTTAAATATCTCAAATACATATATTGATGATATATGTCAAATACCTTTATTTGACTATTTATTAATGTGTATTTAATAATATCATATATTAAATACAAATACACATTAATTAGGAAATGACGGTTCGGCCCTTTCGCATGTATTTTTCGTTTAACGATTAAACGATTTATAAAAAATCATCATTATTCATAAATGTTGCTCTAGTGCTCTATGAGTATGTTTCATTATTGAGACTCTCTAGATTCAGGTATATCCGTCATGAAATCCAATTTCATGTCCATAATCTATCCACCCGTAGATTATGACGATCACGGATAAACTAGCTGAATCATACAGGTTGAGGTCATTGCATACGTATAATCCCTCCGTCACAGGTATCCGGATAATCCCAGAGATATAGATGTAAACTTCAAATCTCTATAGGTATTATCCCGTCGACGTATTCATTAGCAATCTCTAAATAACAATCGGAACTTACTTCCGAAGTATACTGTGGCCACAGATTTAACAGACTGCTAATTATATATGGACTACCTATGCTCTGTACACAGAACTGACGGATCCTATCTTGACACACACAGGATATCCTGAGGATCGATCCATACCCAACGAACAGGCAGAGGTCTGATCTAAATAGATCGGTGACGTGACTGCCATATAAGTGTGGAAGATGTCTCATACATCCACATTGGTATCTCAAGTCGAAGGACCACTATGCTACTCAACCCGAGAAGATTCTTATTGATGTTGGTGTACCATCCATTAAGAATCTTCGGTGAGCCGTTCAGTGTTTATCCACTATAAACACCTACACGTCTATACGAGTCTCCATAGACTCATGGTTCATTGGGATAAACCATCGGACCAAGTCTCGATATACGACATGTATTGGTCTCAACGGATTTGACTAACCGACCCCTGTTAGCAAATCTTGACCAGGAACTATGTTTGATAATATTCATATAGCAGTGACACTTCCCAATGTCAATTACAAACTAACTTTGTAACTGTGTACTGCATTATATATTATCGGGCCTTTGTCTAATATATACATATCACTAAACCACATTTAGTTTCAATCTAATCGTAATCAGATCGAATACGTATATAAGAACAAGAGGTGCAGCCATAAATAAGTAATATTATGGAATAATGAGATGTTCGTATTCATGAATCAGACATAAATACGGCCCGGATTGGCGCTCTGAGCACCAACCCCAACAACAACAAGTAAGCCTGCTTTAACAAATCGAGTCTGTCCAACAAACCCAACCGTTTTCCTAAGCCAACATCATTCATATTTTGTAGAATCTAAATTCCATGTCAATATGACTCAAATGTTATATTAGTAATGAGATATAGCTACCGCGTTGTCTAAGTATATATGGATCAAATCCAAAATAATGTAAGACAACCGTAGGCACAAAACCAATATCAAAACTTTTATGTCATTTTGCAACTTCTTAAGTCAATACTTCAAAAGTTGCAACTGATTCCACTACTTTGGTAGAATTAATGGTAACACTCCCACTGCATCTTTTCCGACTTTATATGACACAGACCATCTAATGTCATAATCAGGATCAAAACTAATCTGACACCTTATGATTGCTGACTAAATTCTACATGAATTAGAAACTCGTTCTTAATATCTCAGAGATCATAAAAAACATGTTTCAAGATCCATCTTATGGTCTTCAGCATATCAAAATAACTCGTAACAATTACGATTAAATTGATATCTTTAATGGCACATAATACAACATTCATTACGCCATCATCTTATGATGCATAAGATTGACTAGACATTCCAATCAATCTTTCTTTCGATAAAGGAATCATCCTTTACGAAAGATGAATATTATATATATAAAAGACACGTTAACTGTCAAACAGTTATACTAATTGTCATACAGATAGTCTTTTGTGTCCTTTATTAGATCGTATCTAATATGCGACTGATGAGAGTTTCTTACAAGTCTCATAGTTTTATATCATATATAAAACTTTATATCAAATATATCAGACACTACTCCAACTACTTACACGGAGAAAAGAAGACTTAGGATACAGAATACTAGAAAGAAATTTGTACGCTCCCACTGACCCTATTGACAAATAAGTATTCTCTATACTTCGATAAAACCAGACAATCTGACTGATATCAAAATCAGAGAACACAGATCTCCAGAAAGATTATCTGAGTCTAAAATAGGCTCCCTAAGCTAGTATATCAAACTGTGATCTTAGCTGAATACAAACACTAGGGCCATTCTAGAATGAACTCTTCAAATAAAGAAATCACGATGGATCTCTTATTCGAAGAAACCACTCAAGAACGCCATTTTGCATTCTTTAGCCAAAATACACTGTTTAATATCAACATTAACCAAAACATCCTTAATTGTTCAATTAGTGCAACTAGAGACAAGTTTTCTTAGAATATACAATAGACTACTGAGGATAAACTTTCTCATTGTCATACTATAAAGGTCAAAACTTTATCAAGTTCACTTGCTTTTGCTGCACAAACAATTTGCATATTTATGAACTATTCATAACGAAAGCCTAATCAAGTTCAAAACTTGATCGTAGTAATCCATGAACAATCTTAGATCTATGGTTCAATGATAGTTTCCGAAATCGATATCAAATATCGCTCCCACTATAAGTTATAGGATAATTTTCTTTGATAAGAAAAAAATAGAATCATTAAGTATCAAATACTTTGTAAATGATTCTGACATCCTATTGAACTTATACGGAAGATGTATAAGGGTCATTTCATCTTATTAATTATGTAGTTCCATATATAGTTTATCATTCTCACATTTGACTTCAATAAGTCAAATCTTTCTACAATCGTCAACATCCAATGTCAACCACCAAGTAACAAAATAATTTTATTACTCGGGATCAAAGAAAAGATATTCTATCAAATAGAATACAATATTCCATTAAATAGAATAAATGATAAACCTTTAACTCGTACTTCCGAGGCACAAGTATTTTCAATTATATAGCAATTATACAAAAGAAAGTTTCAAAGCTCAAACTTTTCAAGATTCGAATTTTCTACTATACATATCATATATGTAACTGTAGAAACAAATGAAACCTTAATTAATATGATGAATTAATGTTATTGGAGCATAACCCCAAGAGTATTGAAAACTAATTCGGTAACACTCAATATCAACGAATCAAATCATATAAGATTCAATTACTCCCACTAACCAATTCCATCAAGATGGAATCGTGGAAGTTTAATATTGAGTAAGAATCATATTCATTTAATAACCTTAGAACTAATTACCTTAAATTCATGTGTTTGATCCTATCAAACATCTTTGAACAATTCAAAGATTCACGATGAATTTTATAGCTTTCAACACTTCAAATAGGATATCTTTGAACCATTCAAAATATTCTATCCGCGTTTCATCAGAAACATTTTGAAAGTTCTCGAATAATTCAAGACGTTCAATATGTTCTCTATTAGAAACACGTAACTAAGTAATGACAATTCATTAACTAAGTTACGAAGTAAAGAAAACTATCTAAGCAAGTATTAATTCATTAAACTATATACATCCAATGTATTAGTCTAATAAATCTTGTGGTCCAATGACGATCATTGGTCTAATGAAATTTAATCACATCATGAATACAATATTCATTAAATGGATAAGGATATGTGGTGTGATCTCGTATCAGACCATCCTTTACCATATGGAATAATCATCTAATGCTTTTATGATAAAATCTCATAAAGCACAGTTCTAAGTTATTTATTTTACCAAATATTTTCTTAATGTTTATCTTTTCATTAATGACACTACTAGTCGTCTTAAAATATGTAACTACTATTTATATAGAACAAGTAACTATCCAATAGTCACAAGTTCTGATATCAAATATCAAAATATTTATTAAACATTATTTTAATTAACTAGACGGGAGATCCGGTATCCAATAACTATAGTTGTCGTATTGTGAGAATCAATATTCTGTATACACAACTATACACATCTCATTTCTTAAGCTTTATAATTTGCGTTCAATTATTCACAAAAATTGTAAATAATTGATTAGCAAACTGTGTCAAACACGTGACTTCTAAAAGTCACTAAAAGAAAAGAAACGTCATTATAAGATAAACAAATACTAATGGGGTTTTCTTAATGCCAGTCAAGAATCTCGAGACATGAACCATTCAAGTCAATTCTTACTGCATAAGAAACTATTCTCTCTAGAATAATATCCTAAATCAGATATTCATTTAGATTACCTATCGTGACTTAGTAACTAAGTCACAAACCATTTTGATTTGCAAGAAAATCGGAACAACAGCTCCCGATGGTTTGAACTAATCTAACAATATCTAAGTCTATAGTCTTTCTAGAACCTATTCTAGAACTATGCAACCATAAGTAAAGTCAGAAAACCAATTCATGTAATAAGCATGCAGTGGATTAGAATTATAAATCTATAAACAATATATAATAAAGGAAAACGAAAGCAGTAAATTCCATAAAATTACGCACTACTTAAGCTATGGATTTTTAACCCAGCAGTGTCTCCCACTACTTTACGTAATACCGTAATCCCCAACGGACAACGAGAATTCAATAATTAAATCAAATTCCATAGTGAGAGTAGGATCCCATGAATATATTTCGACTCACAGCTTTGGCACGATCTCGCCTACGTATATTCATTAGGTAGACAACCCATTGTCAATCACTCACCAGTGACTCCTTGTTTTGGTCCTGACCATTTCTCGTTATGACAGCTTTGGCACGTTCACAAGGAGGCGTATCAAGACTTCACTTGTCAATGACAAACTCAAGCTACCGATGTAGTCCTGACAGCTTTAGCACGTTCAGGATTTCCACTTTCACTTGAATTTGTCTAGTATCAATATACAACTGGTATGGATAAAATCCCATAACCTACACCCTCAAATCTTTGGCACGATCTCGGATGCAGTTATAGAAAGATACCCATAAACCGTATTGACAAGACGGACTAAAAAATATGTATCCAATACACGTCACTTTACAGCCTTATTTCTAAGCGGGGATTTTTCACAGGAAGCTATACTCTACATCAAATGCAGAATTTTAATCTAAATCATTTTCTAAACAATTCAATTCTACCTATAGAAAACATAACTTAATTTAACCATTAAATTTTCGTTACATTTTCGTTAGCGTAGAACCGAAAAGTTAAAAAACATATCTAGATAACAAGCATGTGTGAACATTAAAATTGGATTAAATATCAAATATCAAGCATGAATAATGTAATGGATGAAGCATCGGACCTGCTCTGATACCATTTTTGTTGGGGTTTTGGGCGATGGGCGCAGCAGAAGCGGGGTTCGGGCGAATCATAATTTAAAACTTTTTCAAATTACCGAATAAATTATTCAATATCTAATATGAATAATTTATTCATATTTCACCTAAACCTATTTATTCAATATCAAATATTAACATAAATAAGGTTAAAACTTTGTGAAAGCTTTACGAAAACAGTTTTTCCGCAAAAAGACGTAAAACGCGTTTTCGACTGAACCGATGACCCGACACTTATGGGGACTACCCAGCTCAGCCCCAATAGTTTCAGGGTAGTTCATGGGCTGCCCGAACAGTGAAAAACTCACTGTTTGGATAGCCGTCACCCAGTTGGCACAAAAGTCACTCGGTAACGCCGTTTTTGGCCGTTTTCGCTTATTTCAACTTCAAAATACTTTCCAGAAATTGTTCCAACTCCCAAAATACATCCATTAAGTTCATATGACATCAAATTCATCACAAAATTTTCAGATTTACAGAATCTGATCCAGAAATCAAAAATTCCAATTTTCATGCTTTAAATCCAAATTTTCAAGATTAATCTAATTAATCATAACACCAACCAAAGTCACCACATATGAATAACCCAAGAAAAAATCTAGGTGTCACAAGAGTGGTCATAACACTCTATAATAGTAACTCATCAACAATTGATCAATTTGGATACAAATTACACTAATTTCACCCAAATCTACTTCACACATGCAACATACTTCCAATCCATCCACCAACTCCAAAAAGCCCTAAACTGTTAAGAAAAAGGAAACCCTAGAATCATACTAGATAATCAAGAAAGCAAGAAACAAGCTTTCAAGCTCAAAGGGATATAGAATTACCTTTAATTCCTAAATTCCTTAAAGTTTTTTTTCTTGATTTTCTTTCGTTTTCTTCTTGTTTCTTCAAAGCAAATTTGGGAGCTTATTTTGGTGTTGAGGTTCGGCCATTGGTAGGGTTAAGAAGAAGAAATAAAATTTTTCTTTTTAACAGACACATTGCCGACTTAATAGGGATAATTTTGTCCTTTTGAAAAATTAAATCAAATTTAATTATATTAAACTTTATATTAACCAATCAAATTAGCACACATAAAGTCTAATTTAAATCATGCCAAGTGTTCCAATTATATATCACCACTTATCATGCTAATTATGACAAATGGATAAGATATTTAATTTTTAATTATTTAAGTATTTAACAATTAAATAACTAAATAATTAAATAACATCCATATATGTATTTTTATTTACATTAAATAACAAATACATATATTTATGGCATGTGTCAAATTCTTATTTGATGCATAATTAATGCGTATCTAATCGTATTATGTATCAAATACAAATACACAATAATTATGATCGCACAAAATCCCTTAATGCATGTGTTATCATTTAACTGATTAAACGATCCGTATTAACTCACTTAATCCGATGAAGTATTATGAATAATCTGTATTATTCATATCGCGTTGTCCAAGTGCTCAACGAGTACACTTCATATTACGAGACTCTCTAAGTTTAGGTTTATTCGTCACGAAATCCAATTTCGTGTCCATAATTCACCCACTCATGGATTATGACGACCACAGATAATCTCGCTAAACTATGCAAGTCGAGGTCATTACATTACATACGTATAATCCCTCTGTCACAGGCTATCCATATTATACCTGTGATATAGATGAGAACGTCAAATATGTTCGGTATAATATAGTCGACTTTCAATTTACGATATCGAAATAACACTCAGAATTGATTTCCGAAGTATACCCCGGCCATGGATTTACTAGATCGTAAACACGTACGGATGCCTATGCCTTGTACACAGGACTGACAGATCCTATCTTAATACGCACTAGATATCATGAGCATCAGTCTACATCCAACGAACAGGCGGAGGTCTGATCATGAATAGATCGTTGACGTGACTGCCATCAAAGTATGGAGGATAACCAATATAACCCACTGTGGAATCTCAATTCAAATGACCACTATGCTCGCTCAACTTATGAAGATTCCTATTGACGTTGGTGTACCATCTATTAGGAAATCTTCAGTGAGTCATTCAGTGTCTTATCAAATAAACACCTACATGTCTATACGAGTCTCCCGAGAATCATGGTTCACTAGGATAAACCATCGGACCAAGTCACGATATACGACATGTACTGGTCTTAACAGATTTTACTAACCGACATGTGTTAGTAAATCTTGACGAGGAACTTTATTTAAGGATATACATCTCATAGTGCGCTTCCCAATGTAAATTACAAACTATGTTGTAACTGCGCACTATATTCTAAATCCTAGGGTATTTGTCTAATATACACGTATCACTGAACCAGATTCAGTTTCGATCTAATCGTAATCAGATATCTAATCGTAATTAGATCGAATAAGTGTATAAAAGATAAGGGTGCTACCATTAAATTAGTAATATTATGGAAAATAGAATTGCTCGTATTTATGAATCAAACATAAATACGATACAGATTGGCACTCCGAGCACCAACCCTAAAATAAAATTCATCATGAGTCTTTGAATTGTTCAAAGAGATTTGATATGATCAATTAAATCAATTTATGGCAATTAGTTCTAAGGTTATTCAATGAATATGATTCTTACTCAATATAATTCTTCCACGATTCCATATTGAGGGAATTGATTAGTGGGAGTAATCGAATCTTATATGATTTGATTCATTTGATATTGAATATTACCGAATTAGTTTCAATACTTTTGGGGATATGCTCCAGTAAAACTAATTCATCTTTTTAATTTAGGTTCCATTAGTTTCTACAGTTACATATATGATATGTATAAGTAGAAAATTCGAATCTTGAAATGTTTGAGATTTGAATCTTTCTTTTGTATAATAGTTATATAATCGAACTGTATTTGCGCCTCGAAGGTACAAGTAAGAGTTTATCATTTATTCTATTTAATTGAATATTGTATTCTATTTGATAGAATATCTTTTCTACGATCTCGAGTAATAAAATTATTTATTACTTAGTGTGTAACATTGGATGTTGACTATTGTAGAAAAGACTTGACTTATTAAAGTCAAATATGGTGATAAACTTTAAATGGAACTACATAATTAATAAGATGAAAATACTCTTTATTTCTTCAATATAAGTTCAATAGGATAACAAAATCATTTGCAAAATATTTGATACTTAATGGTTCTGTTGTTTTCTTATTGAAGAAAATGATCCTATAACTTATAGTGGGAACGATATTTGATATCAATTCCGAAAATTAGCATTAAACCATAGATCTAAGATTGTTCATAGCTTACTACGATCAAGTTTGGAACTTGATTGAGCTTTTCATTATGAATCGTTCATAAAATGTGGAAATGGTTTACGCTGCAAAAGCACAATGAGCTTAAAGGTTTGACCTTTATAATTTGACAGTGAGAAAAGTTATACTCAGCAATCTATTATAGATTCTAAGGAAACTTGTGTCTAGTCAAACTGATTGATTAATTTAAGATCTATTGGTTAATGATGATATTAAATTGTACATTTTAGCTAAACAATACAAAGTGGCGTTTCTGAATGGTTTCTTCAGATAAGAGATCCATTGTGATTTCTTAGTTTGAAGAGTTCATTTTGGAATGGCTCTAGAGTTTTTATTATGCTAAGATTACAATTTAGTATATTAGCTTATAGAGCCTATTGTAGACTCGGATGAACTTTCTGGAAATTTATGTTTTCTAATTTTGATATCAGTCAGATTGTCTGATTTTATCAAAGCATAGAGAATACTTATGAGATAGAAGGGTTAGTGGGAGCGTACAAATTTCTTTCTAGTATTTTACATCATAATGACATTGTCATTATTAATGTAATAATGAGATGTTTATGAGGTAAAAAGGTTTACCTCAGTCTTATTTTCTCCGTGAAAACAGTGGGAGTGGTCTCTATTATATTTGATATAAAGTTTTATATAAGATATAAAACTAAAAGACTTGTGAGATACTCATATTAATCGTACATAAGGTATGATCTAATAAAGGACACAACAAGACTATCTGTATGACAGTTAGTATAACTGTTTGACAGTTAGTGTGTGTCTATTATAGATAATATTCATCTTTCGTAAATGATGATTCCTTTGTCGAAAGAGAAATTCATTAGAATGTCTAGTCAATTTTATGCATCATGGGATGATGGCATAATGAATACTATATTAAATGTGATTAGAGATATCAATTTAATCGTAATTGTTACGAGTTATTTTGATATCCTCTAGACCATAAGATCTTTCTTGAAACATGTTCTTTATTATCTTTGAGATATTAAGAACGAGTTTCTTTTTAATGGAGAATAAAGTTCGCAACCATTAGGGTCTAATTGTGACGTTAGATAGTCTATATCATAAAGAGTCAGAAAAGATACAGTGAGAGTGTCACATATGAGTCTACTGTATGAGTGGAATTAGTTGTAACTTATGAAGTATTGACTTATGAAGTTGCATAGTGACCTCGTAGATTAGAATTTTGTTATTAGTGTTGTGTTTGCGGTTGTCTACATAGTATTTTGGATTTGATCCGTAAATACTTAGAAAACATAGTAGCTGAAGCACAATGTTGATGTGGCATCTGAGTCATATTGATGTAGAACTAAGTTTCTACAAAAATATGAATGATGTTGGCTGAGGGAAACAATTGGGTTTGTTTGACAAACTCAGTATGTCATAGCAGGCTTACTTGTTATTGCCTACCTTCTGAGCGCTAGGTGAGTTTTTGAGGGCCATGAGTATGTGATACATATTAAGATGTGTATATGATATCATGGATTGGAACTAGAGCAAGTGGGAGAAATTGTTGTTGGTTATTATCTAGGTCCCAAGATCAAACAAGACATGAAAACAATATGTGAACACATCAACAGAGGTAGCGGAATACTCACATCGATCGGTTGAGGCGATTTGAAGACGAACGAAGCCATTTTGCTCACTGCCAAGGGCGCTCACTGGAACCAGTCCACTGCCCTCACAAATCAGATTTTGAGTTAAGAAACGGAGCTCCAAGCTTCGTCAACGGATTCCGGCTCATGGGCGAACCTCCCTACCACCTTCTTCGAAGACTCGTAAGTGTGCTAGCACTTGGATTTTCACTATGAAAATCCACTCTTGGCTTCCCATGTTCACGCCATTTTGGCTCAAAACCAGTGAGTTTATTCTTGTGTTTTTGGCGTGAGGAAGAAGAGAGAAAAGAGAGAGAAGAAAGTTGTGTAATAAGTTGTAAATGAAATGCATTTCAAATATATCTTATATACTTGTGTGAAATTCACTTTAATTTCACTTGCATTTGCCTTTAATTTGAATTTCAAAAGTCAAAAAAGGTAAACACTATGCACATCAATTACACATCTTGTCCATCACTATTCATATCACCTTTATTAAAGTGACATGTTGTCAAGTCACATCACTCTAAGTGACAAGTGATTTGACGCTTGATGCGACTGATTGATTTGACGCTTGATGCGACTTGCGATGCCGCACTCGAATTCGAAATACGAATGCGCTGGCAATCACACTCGGGCTCGGGTTCGCTAATTCCAAATTAACGATTTTTCCGTCGCGTCGTAATTAAATGATTACGCCTAGCGAATTCACTATTCACGTCGCTAACGAATTAATTCTAAATTATTCGTTCGCCCGAATTAAAATCTAACTTTAATTCTGCGTCGAAATCTAATTTCGTTTAATATATCGAATATATTAATTACCGATTAATTCCAAATAATCGTTATCTCTCTCGAGACGATATTTTATCCTAGATAAAATATATCCGTAATTAATCCTAGATTAATTTTCTCTCTCTTCTATATAATCCCAGATTATTCAAGAGTGCGAGTTGTGCGTCATCGGTGGATTATCGGGAAGCGACCCATGAGATCCCCGGATAAGTTGGCAGTAAATACGGTCGTCGGAGTATCCGAATCACGTACGTACCAAGTACTACGTTCTACCGATTTACGAGACAAGGTCGACTCCTAGCAAAGCACCAAGTCTTCCCAATTCTCCGGACATATCCATTTAAGAATATTAAGATCTGTTATCAAGCGTAGTATCGACGATTGTATGTGTGTATCGGCCCAATGGATAGATAGAACGTGCTAGGGCTGGGGCGGATAGAGGCTGCCTGCCCCGTCCGAAACACATATCGGATGTCTGGTAACATAGTCTCTATAATCGGATATTCATGACCTGGTCACAATATCTCGATTGGTTGCGCAACACTCAAGAGCACTAGTACCGTATCCTGCGTGACATCATCTCCACTATGACTGAAGTGATACTTCCATCTTGACATCCCAATACACTACGACTCTCTGATAAACCCAGAAGTGGTGTACGCAGAACCGGTTAAAGCCCTGTACCACCAAGACCAAAGTCTACCGATTATCGCAAGTATTAGCGATGCAAGTCTCAGGTTACGACTATACACACCTACCTTGATTTCGGCCTCCCATAGACACATAGTCATAATACCAATGGGATTCCGAGGGGTCTATCCAGAGCGAAGCTGTGTTTCCCGTACCATCGGTGAAACACGACCTCCTATCGCACTTGCATAAGTATCCAATACTTATATATATGAGAACTATGCCGTGTGCCCTGACAACGCACACAAGTGCAATACTAGCCTATTCCGCATTATCGATGTCCAATCTCGATAATACTCCGGCTAGGGATATTTAATGATTAATCCTTCGGGGACTGATACTGTCTCATATCATTCTCAATCCAGGAACTAATCATAAGGACCTCTCTTCATTTATATATCTATGGTGATCTAATCACAAATGATGAGAGTGCAATTTCCTTGTCACATAGTTAATTTGCTACAACAACACAATGATCTGTGTAAATAGTGACGCTATGGGTCATTTTGTCCAACAATTGTTAGGGTTGGTGCTCGGAGCGCCAATCCAGATCGTATTTATGTCCGAATCATGAATACGAGCAATACCATTTTCCATAATATTACTTAATTATGGTAGCACCTCTTGTCTTTTATTATATATGTTCGATCTAATTCATTAGATTGAAATTAAATCGTTCGAGCAACATCATTCATGTAGGAAATCTTCGGTGGTACATCATTCATGTACCATCTATTAGGAAATCTTCGGTGAGTCGTTCAGTGTTTATCAAATAAACACCTACACATCTATACGAGTCTCCCGAGACTCATGGTTCATTGGAATAAACCATCGGACCAAGTCCGATATTTGACATATACTGATCTCAACGGATTTTACTAACCGACCCGTGTTAATAAATCTTGACCAGGAACTAAATTTGATAATATATTTCTAGTAGTGACGCTTCCCAATGTCAATTACAAGCTACTGAAGGGGTTATTTGGGGGTGAATCCGGTAACGCAGCGGAAGCGGTGAAAATCCGATTTTCAGATTTCAAAACTTTTTCTCGGATTAATTAAATAAACATATTTATTTAATATTCCAATAATCAAATAATGAAATAAAATTTCAATTGAATCAAATTCAAGTGAAATTACCAAATTACCCTTATATGGTATTTTGTCCATTTTAGTCCGAAATTGATCTAATCAATTTTGAATGATTCTAAATCATTTTAAGATGAACTTAGCATGTTCAAAACATCAAAACACCAAAAGCAACCAAAAAACCAAAAATTAATTTCTTGGCCGAATGCTTCAATTGGGGGCATTTGTGCCTTTAGTCATTTCATGCTTCAAAACACATCCAAATGTAATCCAATCAACATGAAACTTTATAGCATCATATACACATCCTAATGCACAACATATCTCAAAACCCCAAAATTTAGAATAGGTTATGAACCCTAATTTTTCAATTTCCACAAATTAGGCAAATTAGGCCATTTACATTAAATCAAATGTTTCAATCATCAATCTTTCATCCAATTCAAGTCTCAACACAATGAAACAACTCAAGATCAAATCTAGGTCATTTAAGAGTGGGTAAACAACTCTAGAATAGCAACTTGGTTTCATAAACCTTAAAAGAATACATATAACTACAATAGTTACATCCTTTCTTCACCATACATGCTCAACACTTCATTCAAACTTCCATCAACAAAAACACAAAGAAATAAAGAAAGAAATTATCTAAGAACAACATATGTTGAAGCCTAGAACCTAAGGAACATATTCCTCTCTAATAGTAAGTTTGAAAAACTTACTAAATTCCAAGCTTTTTCCTTGATAAGTCTTTCTTCTCTCAAGCTTTCAAAGTTTCTTCAATGGAGTTTGTTTGTATAAAGTGTATTAGGTTTCTAGTTAAATGAAATGAAAATCAATTTATACTTGTTCACTTATGCCTTGGCCGAAATTACCTAATGCAAAACAAGTAAAATTAATTTCAATTTGATTTGACATTAATTTGATAAAGTTAATCAAATATCTAAAAACACTTTATTAGATATTTAAAACTTAGTCAACAAAGGCAACTAATCCATTTAAATCAAATATCCTAAGTTAAGATATTTATATTTAATTAATTTAATCATTTAACAATTAAATAATTAATTAATTAATTAAATACAAATATATTAAATATATGTATAATATTTACATTAAATATTAAAAACATATATTCATTTAGGATAAAAGTCAAATAACTCATTTTGACTATTAATTAATGTGTATTTAAATTAATCAAGTATTAAATGTAAATACACAATAATTACGTAAATGACTATCCAGTCCCTTTTGCATGTATCTTGCGTTTAACCTTTAAACGACTTTATAAATAATCAATATTATTTATTTATGTTGCTCTAGTGCTCTACGAGTATGTTTCATTATTGAGACTCTATAGGTTCAGGTATATCCGTCACGAAATCAAATTTCATGTCCATAATCTATCCACCCGTAGATTATGACGATCACAGATAATCTCGCTAAACCATACAGGTCGAGGTCATGGCAAATGTATAATTCCTCCGTCACAGGTATCCGGATAAATCCCAGAGATATAGATGTAAACGTCAAATCTCTATCGGGACTATCCAGTCGACTATTCTATTAGCAATCTCAAAAAGAATGTTTAGAACTAGCTTCTAAACTTACCACGGGCCCATGGTTTTATCTGATTGCTAATCATATGGACTACCTATGCTCTGGTACACAGAACTGACGGATCCTATCTTGATACACATAGGACACCATGAGGATCTATCTACACCCAACGAACATGCGGAGGTCTTATCTAAATAGATCGGTGACGTGACTGCCATCTAAGTGTAGAAGATGTCTCATGTGCCCACAATGGCATCTCAAGTCTAAGAATCACAAGTGCTACTCAACCCGAGAAGATTCTTATTGACGCTGGTGTACCATCCATTAAGAATCTTCGGTGAGTCGTTCAGTGTTTATCCACTATAAATACCTACACGTCTATACTAGTCTCCAAGACTAATGGTTCATTGAGAAACCATTGGAATCATATATTCCAATATACGACATGTACCGGTCTCAACGGGTTTACTTTACTGACCAAGTAGTTGTAAACCTTGACCAGGAACTGTCTGAGAATGACAACGTCATGATACTACTCAATGTCCGTTGCGACGCTTTTGCAACTGTACCATGACTAATCATTCTAAGGTCATTACGTCTTACCATATAAAAGATTAGATTATATATAGAAACTGCATATATATTACTGATAATAACGTTTTACAGAAGTATTTAACAAAAATACAACCGGGAATTGGCGCTCTGAGCACCAACCCCTACAGCTACGTTGTATTAGATAAAGACCCGATAATATATAATGTAGTGCGCAATTACAACGTAGCTTGTAATTGACATTGGGAAGCGTCACTACTAGAAATATATTATCAAATTTAGTTCCTGGTCAAGATTTACTAACACGGGTCGGTTAGTAAAATCCGTTGAGATCAGTATATGTCAAATATTGGACTTGGTCCGATGGTTTATCCCAATGAACCATGAGTCTCGGGAGACTCGTATAGATATGTAGGTGTTTATTTGATAAACACTGAACGACTCACCGAAGATTTCCTAATAGATGGTACACCAACGTCAATAGGAAACTTCTTGGGTTGAGTAGCATAGTGATTCTTTGACTTGAGATACCACTGTGAATATATGAGTTATCCTCCACACTTAGATGGCAGTCACATCACTGATCTATTTAGATCAGACATCCGCATGTTCATTGGGTGTGGACTCATGCTCATGTTATCCTGTGTGTATCAAGATAGGAACCGTCAGTCCTGTGTATAGGGCATATGTGTCCATTATATGATTAGTAAACTGTATGATTCAACAAGTTTATCTGTGGTCGTCATAATTTACGAGTGGGTGAATTATGGACACGAAATTAGATTTCGTGATGGATATGCCTGAATATAGAGAGTCTCACTAATGAAATATACTCGTAGAGTACTAGGGCAACTTTTATGAATAATGGAGATTATTTATAACTCGTTTAACAGTTAAACAAATAATACATGTGATCATGACCTAATCATCATTTCTGAATTAAGGTGTATTTGTATTTATGTTTAATATTATTAAATACACATTAATTAAATATCAAATTGTGATATTTGACATATATCATTAATATATGTATTTGAGATATTTAATGTAAATATAATACATATATTTAAAATATTTATATTTAATTATTTAATTATATAAATGTTATATGTTAAAATAATTAAAGTAACAAATATCTTTAGTAATGATATGCTTTATTAAAGTTAGGAAATGGCATGGTATCATTGGTAACACTTGGAGTTTTACTTTATTAAAGATAAATGTTATCTTTTATTTATGTAAATTTGTTCCAATGATAATACTACAAGTGAAACAAATTGAACAAATAATTATTTGTTATTTTTGTCATTCTCGGCAAAAACAATTTTTGACATATAAATATTTTTTTGTTTTCATTTTCAAATACAACACAAGGTTTTCCAATAAATTCACTAAGTTAAATTGAGAGAAAAAGTGAAGAACAAAAGAAGAAAAAGTTAGAAACTTGGAGTTTTTGTAAGTTATTTCCAATTTTCTTCAACTAAGAAACTGTTTATATAATTCTATGCTTCAACTTGTGTAGCTTGGAATTTTCTCTAATGTTTAATTATGTGAGTTATTGTGTTGGAAACTTGTTTGAAGGTGTTAAGCATGTATGTTTAATTAATAAGCTTATTAGGAGTAATAAAGTTTATTTGATAAACTAGTTATCAAAGTTGCCCTTCTAGAGTTGCTTAGCCATTCATAAATGACCTAAAATTATTCTTGAGTTGTTTCATGATGGTGAGACTTGATTGGTGTGGTATTGGATTGATTAAAGTGTTGAATTTTATCAATTTAATGTAAATTATGCAATTGGAGTAATTTGAGGAATTAGAGTTCTTAACCTAATCTAATTTTGGGGATTTTCATATATGTTGTATATTTTGATGTATATATGATATATATCAAATTTGGGATTAATTGGATTTGATCTTGACATGTTTTGAACATTGGGGGCCAAATCGTAATTAATGAAAAAGTTGGGACCCTCTCGGTAATTTGGAGAAATTGAGGGGTTAGAGTTGCAAATTCTGTTTTCATGTTTTGAACATGTTAAGAATCATTTTAGAAATGTCTAAAATTATATTTGACAATTATAGGACTAAAATGTAATATTTGCAAAGTAAGGGGACAATCGACAATTTATGATAAATCTATTTTTTGAGATAAAAATTTAGTTTTTATTTATTGAGTAATTAGAATAAATTGGTTTATTTTAATTTCCCAAGAAAAATATTTATCGGAAATTGTTTTGGAGTGAAAATACGTGAAAACGGTGAAAAACGTCGTTACCGGGTAACAGTTGCCCAAACAGTGAATTGGGTTCTGTTCGGGCAGTCCACGAACTATCCAAATATTTTTGGGGTTGACCTGGGCAGTCCTCATGTGCATTGGTCGGTCGGTTCGGCCGGAAAAGCGTTTTATGCTATTTTGCGTAAAAATATTTTCGCAAAAGTTTCGCGATGTTTATATATTATTTATGTCATTATATGATATCAAATAAATATATTTAGGTGAAATATGAATGAATTATTAATATTGAATACTAAATAATTTATTCATAAGTTTAAAATTTTTAAACTTCGATTTCACCCGAACCGCGCTGCTTCCGCTGCGCCTCCTTGATATGACCCCAATAGGTTTACCCTTTATAGCATAAGAGAGAACAAACTTATGTTGGTGAATAGGCTAAGCCAAACCTAGGGCAGATATAGACTTACCACAAGCATAGGAGGAATAAGGTTGGAATGGTATATGTTGATGTTTTAGCATACCTTGCATTTCATAGCGGTATTTCCGCTATGAATGCAAATCTGTAGGAGCGAAGTGGGGTTTACTGCTATACCTATGACTTTGGTGACCACTACACTGTTGCGCTCACAGCTCGTAGAGAGTACATAAAATCCAACGGGGGACTAGCCAGAGAATAATGGAGTTACCACCCGGTATGAGACACTGAGAATGATTTTAAGCGGCATTACACCCCTCGCAAAGTCCAACCTTCAATTACTAATGCTAGTATAATATTTATGCTCGAATGAGGTATCTCTATGTCTTATAATGCAAGAACATGCAATACAATATATAAAGCATATAAGGTGCAAACACAAAATAAAAGGCGGTAAACAAATAAATAAAGTTTATGTGCAGAACTAAAATAGTACGATAATAAAACAAGCTAAAACAGGCTAAATAACATATTAGGTGGCCCTGGCTTGGAAAGGCCTGGCCAGACATGGCCCAAAGTCCGCCGGATATAGCATTTAATCTTTATATTCGGCCGAACTCACTGGAAGTCTGGTTGGATGTACTGTGTAGTCTAGAAACACATAAACATTCATACACAATAATAGATATAATAAACATGTATTTTGGATGTATTCATAACGAAATGGCTATCTCCCAATGGTAAGTGGAGTTGTATCCTGAGTGCGAACCATATTACGTTCATTTAGATGCACTATGAACTAACTTCCGGATTACATCCTATATAACATGGAACCATACAGCCGAATATTATACATGTTCGGCTGAACATATAATAAATCTGGCCAGACATCTTTCATAGGTCACACATTAAGCATAGCACAACATGCATATTATATTGGACGGTAAAATCAACATATGAATATCAAATATTAAAACATTAAAACAAAGCAACTAAATTTGCATAAAGGAATAACAATGATTAAGATATAAAATAACTAAGCATGCAATAAAATATAGGAAATAGTGAGTGCAATCGGATATATATGTAGGCGGTAGAAAGGTGTGTGCATGTCAGGCAGGACATGATGTACATTTGACCGGAGATACTGTGTCGAAACAGAGTCTTGAAAATACTTAGAAATAAAAGGATGCCCTCATGTCTTACCTTTATGTGTATGTTGTGGCTTAGAGGACTCCTCTAATCATCAGGATTACAAGACTCATATAGGAAGTTGAGGAACTTTTAAGGGTTTATTTTTTTCTCACGACCTTTTTTCTCTCTTCAAAGTCACTGTTTATTTTTGCAGGGTTTTGGTTGGCAATATCTCTGGGTTCCCAAAACTAGCCTCATAAGGGGATGAATTATACCTCTGTTGAGATATATGCCCTAGAGCATCATGTAATGTAAACAATATTATATTTTATGAAATAAAATGATGCAATATTCATTTATCAAAGTGTTTGTTTAATATCACATATTGTATATTATCATGTTTACCCTAGATTACTCATGTGCCTTCAGACTTAGTGTATGAGTGTCATACAAATGAGGATTTAAGTCTGAAGTTAGTAATCTAAAATAGTCCATAGATTGAACAAAGCAGATACTTTGTTTACGGTTTATCTATAACTGCGATCCATTTTATAATTTTATAACGACCTTGATACGGGATCGTCCAAGTGGAGACATGATAATGGAGGCACCTTGTATGATGTGGTCATATAGAACTGGACCTATATAGAAATAAGTTTCTTATAATTTTCATTAAATAAAGAAATTCATTTCAATCTATCAGATGGTCATATATGGATTGATCTTAATCCTGAGTGTACTACGAACTTTTGCATGGCAGGCTATGTCCTTTGATTTACAAAGGTGAGGTTGGTGTAGCAATCCTGAACAACATCTACGTACTTTGGGGACATGGTTTGGTGTGTAGCTGGGGACGTTTTACATAGATATGGAGTTCACTCCTTCTTGCGAGAACTAGAGGAGTATCTTTCTTAAGGGTTGATTCGGTACTTGAATGATTAGAGCGCTCAAGTCTTTCTATTGCGAATAGAACGATTAACATTCATAATGGTTATGAATAAATCGTTCATTAGAGAATCAACGGTACTTAAGGTAAAAAATATTAGAGGGATATAACGGACATTATGACCCGACTCTAATTATGAGATACTCGTGAAGGGCTAATCCGTATGTAATGACTATATCGATGGACACCAATGTGATTCAGCTTAATATATCTATCCGCGACAACGATAGTGCAGTTTCGGGTTCTTAGTAGAATAATCCAGAGTTAATAATTCAAAATATGCAATTGAGAGTTTAATTAATATTCCAAGATTATTGGAGCTCAGAACCATAGGTCCATTTGGTCCTCGTGCTAGCTCGATATACTGTAGCAGATTAAATATAATTGGATAGTCCAATTATATACTCACATATGAATAATATATATTATTAATTTGATTTATAATATTATTTTTGTCACACTCGAAACTATGTATTATTTTTAATATATGGTTTTATAATAAATGATTATATGATAATTATTTATTATAAGTATTAAATTATATTATATGATTTAATAAAGGCTTTATTTTTTTATTTACAAAAATAGGTTTTTAGAAACCCTTGGTTTCTTTTGGAAGTTATATTTTCAAAAGGGTAATGTAACATCCCCGATCTGGAAGATGCTACCGGCAGAGGATATACCGTACTAACCCCATAAGCCCCTGACTCTGATAATTACTATTTACTAATACTTCATTATTTATTTAAATATATCGTATATATGGAACCGTGGCCTAATCTTACAACTTAACGTACCAACTTAACTTTAATAATTTTATACATAAAGACACTTGTTTAAAACTCAAATGCTAGTACAAGACCTTTATTTGACTCTAACTGACTCCAATTGGAATTTATACTCTTAACTTGGACTGGTGGACTCTATACCCACGTGACTGCAATAGTGTCCGCCCTCCCGAGCTCGTCCTCCGAAGAACCTGCAAGATAAGGAAACTGGAGTGGGGGTTAGATCACTATACGATCTAAGTGAGTGGACAAGAAACTGAAATACTAAATGTTAGGTTTCTAGGTTTAGTCCCAAGATCAAAATAAGCATAGAAATGTGAATGAATAATCAAAAAAGAGTGGCGGAAACACACTTACATTGATCGGCTTTAGGATGCGTCAAACAACAAAAATTACCCACTAGGTTCGGCTAAGGTGTCCTCCAAGAAATGATGTCCAAGCTCCAAGCTTTGTGTGGATTCCAAGATCTTGAGTTGGTTTCCCTAACACCTTATATTGATTCTTTGATGTGTGTGCTAGCACTCAAAATTTACCACAATTTTTGATCTTTTTCTTGCTACCATTCGGCCAAATGAAGAACAAATGGGAGAGTAATTTTTCTTGCTAGTTTCGGCAATTGGGATAGAGAATAGAAGACTTGTGTTTTTGATTTCAAAATAAAATTCAATGATATACCAAAAGTGGATTTGGTAATAGTCATTCAAAGCTTTCAAATGGAGTGTAATTTAAGTCACCAACAACTTCACCTAAACCCATCACCAAAAAGCTACTTTAAAGTGACAAGTGATGTGACATGTGATGTGACATGTGGGCCCCACTCGATTCCAAATGCGAGTGGGCCTGTAAACACTCCCGGGCTCGGGCTCGCTAATTCCGAATTAACGAACTTCCGTCGCGACATAATTAAATCGAATTTAATTAAATAATTATGCCTAGCAAAATTACTATTCACTTCGCTAACGAATTAATTCTAAATTAACTCGTTTGCCCGAATTAAAATCTAATTTTAATTCCGCATCGAAATCTAATTTCGTTTAATATATCAAATATATTATTTTAACGATTAATTATAATTTAATCTTTCTCTCTCTTCAAATAGTACTTTATCCAAGATAAAGTCTCTCCGTAATTAATCCCAAATTAATTAAGCTCGAATCATACGTCATCGATGAATCTTCGGGAAGCAACCCAAGAGATCCCTGGATATGTTGGCAGTAAATCCGGTCATCGGACTGTCCGAACACGTACGTACCAAGTACTACATTTTTATCGATTTACGAGACAAGGTTGGCTTCTAGCAAAGCGCCATGCCTACCCAATTCTCCAGAAATATTCTTAATGGAATATACGATCTATATCAGGTGTAGTATACGTAATATTGCGTATTGCGATTCAGTATCGGATGTCACATGCATGGCTTGGGGCTGGAATAGTGTCTGCCCCGTACGAAGCCTATATCGGATCACTAGCAACTAGTCTCTTTATTATCGGATAATCATGACCTAGTCATATTATCCCGATGGTTGTAACCTTTTAGAGAACCAGTTCTATATCCCTGCGTGACCATCATCTCCATATGACTGAAGTGATACTTCCGTCTTGACATCACACCCAGTACACTACGATTCTCAATAAACCCAGAAGAGGCGTACACAGAACCTGTTAAAGTCCTGGACGACCAAAACCAAAGCTTATTGATTGTCGCAAGTACTAGCGATGCAAGTCTCAGGTTAAGACCAAATACACCTACCCTGATACGGACTCCCATAGACACATAGTCATACTACCAATGGGATTCCGTGAGATCTATCCAGAGCGAAGCTGTTTTCCGTACCATCGGTAAAACACAACCTCCTACCACACTTGCATAAGTATCAAATACTTAAATATATGAGAACTATAATGTTACGCTTCCATAACACGCACAAGTGCGATACTAGTCTATTCTGCATTATCGATGTCCAGTCTCAATAATACTACGACTAGGGATATTTAATGATTAAACCGTCGTGGATTGATACTGTCTCATATCATCTCAATCCGGAACTAATCATAAGGACTTTCATCATTCACACATTTAAATAATCTAATTACAAAATGATAAAAGGCAATTTCCATTGCTGCATAATTAATTTGTACAAAAACACAATGTCTTTTACAAATAGTGACGCTATGGGTCATAATTGTCCAACACTAAAATCAAAACATTAGGTTTTAAAACCAAAGTTTCAGAAATCACTTTATATGAAATCTCTTTTCTGAAAACTTCATCTGAAATCTCTTTAATAAAACTTGTCTTTCTAAAAACTGCTTTTGAAACTCTGGTTTCTGAAAACCTGATTTTCTGAAAAATTATTTACTGAAAATCTAATCATTGTGAACTGCTCAGTGTCTGAAAAACCTTAACATATAAGGGCATTACGTATCGCCGTCCCCCCATACGCCTAACTAAAGCCAGCAGTGCAAATCCATGACTTTCGGGCGTTACGTATCGCCATCCCCCAAAGCATGCCACTACTGTCCCTGAAACTAATGGTCTTGGGGCGTTACGTATCGCCGTCCCCCAAGCCACAATTTATAATAGGGGTGCGGATCTATGCTACCACCCAAGTTCTAAAACTAGGGTCTAGGGGCGTTACGTATCGCCGTCCCCTAGCCCTGAACTAGGATCTAGGGGCGTTACGTATCGCCGTCCCCCCATTCCTCTACATGTGCACATGTTCTCTGTCCGTCAATTCCATCTCTGTATAAGTTACATACTGGGGTGGGTTTTTCCCCCATGCCCCAAAAACATAAAACTCATGCTTAAATCTCAAAACTAGATAAAACATTTTCTGAAAACTATCGCTTTTCTCAAAAGTAATTTTGCAAGAAATAGCTGAAATGGAAATCGTCTAATGCCATATAGTGCAAAAATATAAGTTCTGAAATAAAATAATCAAAGTAAAATTCAATTTAAAAGAAGAAGGTCCACTCATTATTTTTGGAATTTGGCTAGCGCTGAATCCCTTTTGGAAGAAGATTATGGCTCATGCGAATAATCTACGATTGAAAACTTGATTAGTATGTTCGTAGTAAAATGAGTTTCGAGCTTAGTTAAGCTTATTAATACACCGACATGTTTCATCCTCAAGGCTTATCATGCTTATGTCTTGATGTAAAGTTTGTATACGAACTAATTCGAGACCTATATGACGGCCTCTAACACGCACGGGAGGAGCTGGAATGATTTAGAATCATTTTAGGAAATATTTGTGTCATGCTTCGCGACACAGATCCTTACGCATCGCTACGCACGGAATCCAGAGGTGAGCATCAATTTTCCTCTTACGCGTCGCGATACGCTGCTCTTCAGCGTCGCGACGCGACCTGGAAAACCAGGATTCTATTGTCCTTCACTAAGGTCATCCAATGCACAAATCATCAAGTTACACTTCACACTAATACTTCCATACTAAAACCAATACACAATACAATATCATCTATCAATCTTCACACATACAATCCAAGTTAACATCCTCCATACTCATTAATCACATCATTCCCACTCTTAACTTAACCCCTTAAAATTATTTTTGGGTACTTAAGCTATAACTAATTTCTTTACTTATCAATCAATAATGAACAATCCTTAACATACTAGTATTTCTATTTTGTCTGCAAATTTCCAAATTCAACAAATCAAATTTGGGTTGAGTTGGTCTTACCTCTTCCGTGTGAATTCCTTCATCCTCAAAGGATGCCATATCCAATCTTGCTTCATCTTCCATCTTTTCCTTCTTCATTCTTCTTCTTCTTTTCTTCTTTCTCTGCTTCTTCTTTCTCTTCTTCCACGTTTCTTCTTCCTCTTCTTGTTCTAATTTTGTGGTTTGGTGAATAGTATACCCTTTATATAGTGGGATGCATTATATATTTGGAAGTTTTTGGAAAAGGGGTAGAAGTGTGTGGAAAGTTTGGGATTTTTGCAATTTAGCCCGAAATTACTATTCACTCGAATTTTGACTTACATTTTTGACTTATTTCTGGTCCAATTTTGGAAAGACATTAAACCAGGAAGTTGTAGATTTCGATCTCAGCTTTTCAACAGTATAATATTCATAGAAATTGGAGTTCAAATGAAAAATTTATGGTCCAAATGCTATTGGGCTGTCCGAAGTTATGCGTTATATAGTCTCGTATTGAAACTTCGGGAAATTAACCGAACATCCCCAAAATCGTTTCATGAGTGTATTTATGCCCATACATAATTTATATTATGTTATCTTCATCCCGTAATACCACAGTTCCTCAAGTTGTATAGTTAAGTTTATCGACCGCCAAGGGTATGAATTTTTGTTAATGCTTTAATGTGAAGTGAAATATTTGATGAGCATAATGTCTATGTGTATGTATAGATGTATGTAAGAGTATGAACCTGTAATGATATGATTATGTGTAAGTAAATGAATAAGTAAATGTACAAGTATATGAATATATATGTGTATATGCGTTTGATGATAAGGTATGTATAGGTTTGTTATATAAAATCGGCAAATGAGGCATAGTCATACTACCAATGGGATTCCGTGAGGTCTATCCACAGCGAAGCTGTTTTCCATACCATCGGTAAAACAAAACCTCCTACCACACTTGCATAAGTATCCAATACTTAAATATATGAGAACTATGATGTTACGCTTCCATAACACGCACAAGTGCGATACTAGTCTATTCCGCATTATCGATGTCCGGTCTCGATAATACTACGACTAGGGATATTTAATGATTAAATCGTCATGGATTGACACTGTCTCATATCATCTCAATCCGGAACTAATCATAAGGACTTTCATCATTCACACATTTAAATAATCTAATTACGAAATGATAAAAGGTAATTTCCATTGCTACATAATTAATTTGTACAAAAACACAATGTCTTTTACAAATAGTGACGCAATGGGTCATAATTGTCCAACAATCTCCCACTTGGCCTATAGCCAGTCACTCAAGCATCTAACACCTGAACTATGAACATGTCGCTCAACTTTTGCTGAAGAATGGCTTTCATCAACGGATCTGCAATGTTGTCATATGATGCGACCTTCTCGATCTTCACATCGCCACGATGTATGATCTCACGAATCAGATGGAAACGTCGAAGAACATGCTTGGATCGTTGATGAGACCGCGGTTCCTTAGCCTGCGCTATAGCCCCATTATTGTCACAATACAATGGAACGGGCTCAGCTGCTAACGGAACTACTCCTAATCTTATTAGGAATTTTCGGATCCAAACTGCCTCCTTTGCTGCTTTAGCTGCAGTGATATACTCCGCTTCTATTGTTGAATCGGCAACAGTCTCTTGCTTGGAAGATTTCCAGCTCACTGCTCCGTTATTCAAACAAAATATGTAACCGGATTGCGACTTACAATCGTCTTTGTCGGTTTGGAAACTTACATCGGTATACCTAGTTACCTCAAGTTCTCCATCTCCATAGATTAAGAAAGCATCCTTAGTTCGTCTAAGATACTTAAGGATATTCTTAACCGCCATCCAGTGACCTTCACCTGGATCGGCCTGATAGCGACTACACATGCTCAAAGCATATGAGACATCAGGTCGCGTACATATCATGGCATACATGATCGATCTGACTGCCGAGGCGAATGGTATCTGAATCATGTTGTCTCTCTCATCTTGAGTTTTAGGACACATGTCCTTAGATAGAGTGACGCCATGTGACATTGGCAACAGTCCCCTCTTGGACTGATCTATGTTGAATCTCTTCAACACTTTGTCAATGTACGTACTCTGGGAGAGTCCAAACAGCTTTCTAGATCTATCCTAGTAGATCTTTATTCCTAGAATAAAGGCTGCTTCTCCCAGATCTTTCATGGAGATTTTCAATGAAAGCCAAGTTTTCACCGACGTTAACATGGGAATGTCATTGCCAATAAGCAATAAATCATCAACGTAAAGGACAATGAATGTCAGTGCTCTCCCACTAACCTTCTTATCTACACAAGGATCATCATCGCTTTGAACGAAATCATATTCTTTTATGATCTCATTAAAGCGTTGGTTCCAAGAACGCGATGTTTGCTTCAATCCATAAATGGATCGATTTAACTTACAAACCTTGTTTGCAAGTCGCGGCACGACAAAACCATCAGGCTGTTGCATATAAACATCCTCCAAAAGGTTTCCGTTAAGGAAAGCGGTTTTGACGTCCATCTGCCATATCTCGTAATCGAAATATGCAGCTATAGCAAGCATTATCCGAATGGATTTAATCATGGCAACAGGTGAGAAATTTTCGTCTTAATCGACAACATGTCGTTGACGATACCCCTTCGCTACAAGCTTAGCTTTGTACGTTTTTACGTTGCCATCCATGTCGGTCTTCTTCTTGAAGACCCATTTGCATCTAATAGGCTTTACGCCTTCGGGTGCATCAACCAGTGTCCAAACTTGGTTGGTGTACATGGAATCCATTTTGGACTTCATGGCCTCTTGCCATAAAGCGAAATCGATATCTTGTATCGCTTCCTCATACGTAGCCGGTTCGTTATCCTCAATGAGATTAATATCTACATGAGGTGAGATCAGAAACCCATACCTCTCAGGTTGTTTCCTGACTCTCTCCGACCTACGTGGTCCTTGTGTAATCGGAGATTGTGGTATAGTCTCATCCTGGATAGACTGTTCATGTTCCGTTAAGGATTCTGTGCCAGGAACAGTATCACTCCGATTTTCATCGAGTTATACTTTCCTCCCACTAACCACTGCATTTAGGAATTCATTCTCAAGGAAAACCGCATGTAGAGCAACAAATACTTTGTTCTCTTGTGGGTGATAGAATAATATCCTTTGGTTTCCCTAGGATATCCTACAAATAGGCATTTATCCGATTTGGATTTAAGTTTGGTATCTTCCAAACGTTTGACGTATGCCCAGCATCCCCAAATCTTCAGGAATGAGAAACCCGGTTTCTTTCCTGTCCATATCTCATACGAAGTCTGTTGAACAGACTTTGACGGAACCTTATTCAAAATAAGTATTACACTGTTTAATGCATATCCCCATAAGGAAATAGGTAGCTCAGTGCGACTCATCATAGACCTTACCATGTCTAACAAAGTTTGGTTTCTCCGTTCGGACACACCATTTAATTGCGGTGTTCCATGAGGAGTCCACTGTGAAAGAATACCATATTCTTTCAAGTAATCAAGAAACTCATTGCTTATGTATTCGCCACCACGGTCCGACCGTAATGTCTTAATACTATTGCTTGTCTGTTTTTCAACTTCGTGTCGAAACTCTTTGAATTTCTCAAAAGTTTCCGACTTGTGTCTCATAAGATACACATAACCATAACACGATGCATCATCCGTAAAGGTTACGAAGTATTCGTATCCACCTCTAGCCTGGCTAGACATGGGCCCACAAACGTCACTATGAACAAGGGCTAACAGTTCTATGGCTCGCACACCTTTACCGCTAAAAGGTGACTTAGGAATTTTGCATAATAAGCAAGATTCGCAGACGTCATATGAATTTGGATCAAATCCGTCCAAGTACCCACTCTTCGAAAGTGTGGATATATGAGTGTAGGCACTGCATTTTTACACATGAGTCCCTATGATGAGTCTCATTTTGGAGACACTACCTTTTAAGTCACGGAGGTCACGGGAAACGGACATCGGAAGGGGAAATTCAGAATAAACAAGGTTCACTGTTTTCGTTCGTGCTACGTTCGTGTTTACGTTCGAACGTCAAACGGATTGCGGGCGTTCGTGCCGCGTTCGAGGAAGCGTTCGAACGGTGTCGGTAATTCTGGTTTTGCTGCTAGCCTCACATCCAGCCCAATTAGCCCCCCAAAGCCCAAAAACACATCCCAATTTAAATAAATAAATATTAATTAAAACATTAACTAAATAATATAATAATTAATTAATTAAATGATTAAATAAAACATATACCAAACATAAAATAAACAATTACCAACTTAAACTAAAATCATGCCTAAATTAAACAAATCACACACTAAATCAAAATATAATCATGCCTAATTAAAATCAATCAACCAATTATATTCCCAATCTAATAAGATTATTCCCAAACTTAAAATATTGTATTCCTAATCCAAGCCAATCAAATATCCAACATTCCCTATCTAGCCAAGATTTGTCCCCCCTCAATCTTTGACTTCCCTTAACCAAACCAAATCAAATCTCTGACTTCCCTTAACCAAACCAAATCAAATTCCTTTCCTTGTCAAACCTAACCCTTTGCCTATAAAAAGAACCCTTCACCAACCTTCTCACCCTAGCTAGCTAGTCTCTAACTCATACACACCACACATAAAAACTACAGGAAGAAACACCCAAAAACAGTAAGCAAAAGATAAAGAGGAAATAGGAGCAGAACGGAGTTGGAGCCGCAAGCAAATCAGTAAAGACAACGAACGAGAGACAGTGAACCAGTGAACCGGGAGAGTTGCGGAGCATCCACCCTTCCGACGATCGTGTGTACCATACATCCGAGAGGTGATTTAAAAGGTTAGACCTGAGGGTACCTTTTCATTAGTTTATATTCATTGTTTATTGAATTCTATTCGCATGAGAGTCGTCTATGAATGCATGTTGTGGTCTTTGAGTAGATAAATATGCATGAATTATGAGATGTAATATGTTGTGGGTATTGGATGAATGAGAGATGTGTCAACTCTCGCGGTATATCGGATGGAAACCCGGACATAAATTTCATAGCCGATTCCGAATGGACGGTAATATGATCTGTACTCGGGCCACAACTCCACATACCGCTTGAGTAAACGGCACCATCTCTCTTTCGCTGTGTTGCTTTTTGTTTATTTAGTTTTCTCTTGAATTCAATATATTGTTTATCTTTGTATGATTCAACCAAGCGCATGGGCTTAGTGAGTTAGTCCAAAGGTCCTCCATTTGTGAGACAAAGAGCCGAAAAGGCCACCTTCGTGACACTACTTCACCGCGCCGGTTGATGTATGTTCGTTGGACGCAAGATACGTTCAATCGAGCATACTTAGTTTGATATTATTATCTTCATTTTTGTATGTATAAGTCAATCGAGCGCATGGGCTTAGTAAGTGTGATGTGAGACCCCCTATGGGGAGGGGCTAAAAGCCCCCTTTTCCACAATGCTTTGCCGCGCCGGTTGACGTGTGTTCAGATTGGATGTGAGATGTGTTCAATCGGGCATACTTGGTTGATATGATTGGTTCTGGTCTTGTATGTGTGACGTGGTGCGCATGGGCTTAGCATGTTGGTCTAAAGGTCCTCTCTTTGAGAGATCAAGAGCCCCAAAAGGTCACTTTACGGCAGTGCTTCGCCGCGCCCCTTTATTTTCTATTTATTGCATCCTATTTCATGCATCAGGTCCGTGTCCGTTCGAACGCGTTCCCGAACGCAACTCGAACGCGCATAAATTTTGCCTTATCATGCATCAGGTCTCATTTCCGTTCGAACTCGTTTACGAACGCTACTCGAACGTGAGCATTCTGTTTCATTTCCGTTCGAACGCATTTACGAACGCTACTCGAACGTGAGCATTCTGTTTCATTTCCGTTCGAACGCGTTTACGAACGCTACTCGAACGTGAGCATTTTGTTTCATTTCTGTTCGAACGCGTTTACGAACGCTACACGAACGCGAATACACTGAACTGAGTCTTTTTCATTAGATTTCATGCATAGTTTTCCTAGTAGCTATCTCCACATGTATAAATGCAAATATGTTGATGTATTACAATTCATATGCTTGTGTCATGATAACATTCGGGTATTATTTCTTGCGGTATATCGGATGGAAACCCAGACGTAAATTCCGTAGCCGATTCTGAATGGACGGTAGTGCGGTCTGCACTTGGGCTACAATCCACGTACCACTTGAAAAGTGTCCATATGTGTGCTTGTATGCTTACCATGTGTGCTTGTATGGATAATATGTGCGCTTGTGTTTTTTTCTGAATGTGATATGCAAGTAAAGTTGTATGCTAGTTGCTATCTTGATATATGTTTAGCATGCAAATTTAAATGTAAGATATATGTGAAATGCGTACATGAGTTTTATTTCACACATGAGATTTAGAAGCATGATACTATTGGAAATAAGTGTTACTTAAGCTTAGTTAAATTATTACATGAATCCTTTCATTACAAGTGACATAAGTAAGGGACCATTCCGAACCCAACGGTTGAGGTCTTCCCTTGCGAGGGGTGAGTGCGGCCTTAAATCTTTGTCCCGGTTCACACCGGGTGGCGACTCCATGTTATGTAATCCTTCCCAACTAGGCCGCGAGCCTAGGAACGGCGTCGCTCAGTTTCTGTGTCCCACAGTCTGGCGACTCCACTGGGGATAGAGAATTGGCCCCGAAATATTGTCTTGTAATGTTGGATTTATGTTTTAATTGACCATGTCTATAGTGGATGAAATGAGGGTTTAATCAAAGGCATTTTGAGGCTAGGTAATGGTTTGGTGTCTTCCTTCACTCACTACCTTTCTAGAAGGAAAAGCTGTGAGGACACCTATATGGCCATCTACTCGTAGCCTTTGTGATGGACTAATTTGGAGGACTCGTTGTTTATTCCTGACACCAAGCGATAAGAGCCTAAGAGGCTTTGGGTACTTAAGTGAGCCTCGCTCCACCTTCCCTCTGGGGAATCTACAATGGGAAATCCATTTGACAGTCCGTCACACACCATAGCTCATTGGCACGTACCTTAGTGTATAAAAAGGGGTGCGCTCACTTGGTTGCTCGAACCCTTGAGTGGGGAGACCTAGTTGTGGGCCATCCTTCGCGGTGTGAGAGCCTTTGTCTATACTCTTACTAACCCACCCATAGTCCGGTTTGTATGGTTAAAGTAACAATTATTTCCTTGAGTATGTGCTTGTGGACCATCCTCATTTGGATGCAGTTGGACTATTGTCAGAAATGCGGGCTTGCTGGGCCATTTAAACTGGGGCAAGTTCGCACCGTATGACTATTAGGCCAAAAGCTTCTGAAATATTGATGGGCCACTTGTAAAAATTATTATGTCATGTTTGCATCATCTTGCTTGTGTTTGAGAACATCGTTGTTTGGATCCATTTGGACCACTTATCATGGGATATGGGCTTGTTGGCCATTTAAACTGGGACAAGAACACATCTTATGATGATTGGGCCAAAAGGTTTCTAAATAACAATGGGCCATTTTATGATGTGTTCGGAATTTTATCATTTGGATTTAGTTGGGCTCTTTGCCATAAGACATGAACTCGTTAGGCCATTTAAACTGGGACGGGTCACTTTATGACAGTTGTCCCAAAAACTTCTAAAATGATGATGGGCCGATTGTGTGCAAATTTTAAAGAGTTGATATATTTCTTGTATCACATGCATCACATGTATCACATGCACCTCATGCATGCATGCATACACGTAACACATTTTGCATCCCTTTTGTGTTTGTCTTGTTTTGTAATAACAGGTTTCAGAAGAGAAAAAGAGAAAGCGGCAAAGATAAGACAACCAGAATCAGTATCATATGAGTAGTAGTTTTGGGGATGAGTCCCAAGGTCGAGGCCCACATCGTCAGAGTGTTGGAATGAATCCCGGGGTTGAGGCCCATGTTAGCAATTTCAGAAATGAGTCACAGGGGCGAGGCCCGTATCTGTATCAGTCTAGGGGCGAGGCCATATCAATATCAGTCTGGGGGCGAGGCCCATATCAATATCAGTTTCGGGGCGAGGCCCACATCAGCAGAATTTTGGAATGAATCCAGGGAATGAATCCCAGGGCCGAGGCCCACATCAGCAGAATTTTGGAATGGATCCAGGGAATGAATCCCAGGGCCGAGGCCCGCATCAGCAGAATTTTGGAATGAATCCGAGGGTCGAGGCCCACATCAGCATCAATCTAGGGGCGAGGCCCATGTCAGTAGCAGTTGGGGCCGAGGCCCACTTCAACATCAGTTTGGGGAATGAGTCTCAGGGTCGGCCCACATTACATCAGTATCAGTCTTGCCGGGTATGGCATTCTGGGGGCGAGGCCCACATTACATCAGATCAGTTCTGCCGAGAATGGCACTCCGAGAATGGAGATATAGTCCGGGAATGGACAGCTCGAGATGAACAAGCCGAGAATGGCAATCCAAGAATGGAGCAGAGTTCAAGAATGAACAAGTCGGAAATGACACTCCGAGAATGGAGATATGGTCCGGGAATGGACAGTTCAAGAATGAACAAGCCGAGAATGGCAATCCAAGAATGGAGCAGAGTTCAAGAATGAACAAGTCGGAAATGACACACCGAGAATGGAGATATGGTCCGGGAATGGACAGTTCAAGAATGAACAAGCCGAGAATGGCAATCCAAGAATGAAGCAGAGTTCAAGAATGAACAAGTCGGAAATGACACTCCGAGAATGGAGATATGGTCCGGGAATGGACAGTTCAAGAATGAACAAGCCGGGAATGGCACTCCAAGAATGGAAGCACGGTTCGGGAATGAACCACCTCATAGTAACGGTTCGGGAATGAACCACCTTACAGTAACGGTCCGGGAATGGACCACCTTACAGTAACAGTTCAGGAATAAAGCCTGCATCTAGTTCGGTTCAAGAAGAAAGCCTGCATCCAGCTCAGTACGGAATAAAACCCACATTCAGTACAGTCAGGAATAAAGCCTGCATCTAGTTCGGTTCAGGAAGAAAGCCTACAAACTCGGGAATAAAGCCCACATTCAGTACAGTTCGGGAATAAAGCCCAGGGGAATAAAGCCCAGGGGAATAAAAGCCTCATGTCAGTATAGTTTGAGAACAAAGCTCAAGGGGAAGAAAGCCTCATGTCAGTACAGTTCGGGAATGAAGCTCGGGAGGAATAAAGCCTCATCTCAACAGTTCGGGAATAAAGCTCGGGGAATAAAAGCCTCATCTCAACACAATTCGGGAACAAAGCTCGGAGGAATAAAGCCTCATCTCAACACAATTCGGGAACAAAGCTCGGAGGAATAAAGCCTCATCTCAACAGTTCGGGAATAAAGCTCGGGAGGAATAAAGCCTCATCTCAACACAGTTCGAGAATAAACAAGCCGGGAATGGCAATCCAAGAATGGAGCAGAGTTCAAGAATGAACAAGCCGAGAATGGCACTCCAAGAAATGGAAGCACGGTTCGGGAATGAACCACCTCACAGTAACGGTTCGGGAATGGACCACATCACAACACGGTTCGGGAATGAACCAGGGGTCGCAGCACCTCACCACCAAATCAAAGCAACTCAACACATGGTAAGTCAAGTGGCAGCTGGCGAGCCAGGTAAGTAGAAATGCATTGCATAACTTTGATAGGATTGTCACTGTTGCACATTACACAAGTCCCATCAAAGTGGGGGCGACTGTAGGCACTGTATTTTTACACATGAGTCCCTATGATGAGTCTCATTTTGGAGACACTACCTTTTAAGTCACGGAGGTCACGGGAAACAGACATCGGAAGGGGAAATTCAGAATAAACAAGGTTCACTGTTTTCGTTCGTGCTACGTTCGTGTTTACGTTCGAACGTCAAACGGATTGCGGGCGTTCGTGCCGCGTTCGAGGAAGCGTTCGAACGGTGTCGGTAATTCTGGTTTTGCTGCTAGCCTCACATCCAGCCCAATTAGCCCCCCAAAGCCCATAAAACACATCCCAATTTAAATAAATAAATATTAATTAAAACATTAACTAAATAGTATAATAATTAAATTAATTAAATGATTAAATAAAACATATACCAAACATAAAATAAACAATTACCAACTTAAACTAAAATCATGCCTAAATTAAACAAATCACACACTAAATCAAAATATAATCATGCCTAATTAAAATCAATCAACCAATTATATTCCCAATCTAATAAGATTATTCCCAAACTTAAAATATTGTATTCCTAATCCAAGCCAATCAAATATCCAACATTCCCTATCTAGCCAAGATTTGTCCCCCCTCAATCTTTGACTTCCCTTAACCAAACCAAATCAAATCTCTTGACTTCCCTTAACCAAACCAAATCAAATTCCTTTCCTTGTCAAACCTAACCCTTTGCCTATAAAAAGAACCCTTCACCAACCTTCTCAACCCTAGCTAGCTAGTCTCTAACTCATACACAACACACATAAAAACTACAGGAAGAAGACACCCAAAAACAGTAAGCAAAAGATAAAGAGGAAATAGGAGCAGAACGGAGTTGGAGCCGCAAGCAAATCAGTAAAGACAACGAACGAGAACAGTGAACCAGTGAACCGGGAGAGTTGCGGAGCATCCACCCTTCCGACGATCGTGTACCATACATCCGAGAGGTGATTTAAAAGGTTAGACCTGAGGGTACCTTTTCATTAGTTTATATTCATTGTTTATTGAATTCTATTCGCATGAGAGTCGTCTATGAATGCATGTTGTGGTCTTTGAGTAGATAAATATGCATGAATTATGAGATGTAATATGTTGTGGGTATTGGATGAATGAGAGATGTGTCAACTCTCGCGGTATATCGGATGGAAACCCGGACATAAATTTCATAGCCGATTCCGAATGGACGGTAATATGATCTGTACTCGGGCCACAACTCCACGTACCGCTTGAGTAAACGGCACCATCTCTCTTTCGCTGTGTTGCTTTTTGTTTATTTAGTTTTCTCTTGAATTCAATATATTGTTTATCTTTGTATGATTCAACCAAGCGCATGGGCTTAGTGAGTTAGTCCAAAGGTCCTCCATTTGTGAGACAAAGAGCCGAAAAGGCCACCTTCGTGACACTACTTCGCCGCGCCGGTTGATGTATGTTCGGTTGGACGCAAGATACGTTCAATCGAGCATACTTAGTTTGATATTATTATCTTCATTTTTGTATGTATAAGTCAATCGAGCGCATGGGCTTAGTAAGTGTGATGTGAGACCCCCTATGGGGAGGGGCTAAAAGCCCCCTTTTCCACAATGCTTTGCCGCGCCGGTTGACGTGTGTTCAGATTGGATGTGAGATGTGTTCAATCGGGCATACTTGGTTGATATGATTGGTTCTGGTCTTGTATGTGTGACGTGGTGCGCATGGGCTTAGCATGTTGGTCTAAAGGTCCTCTCTTTGAGAGATCAAGAGCCCCAAAAGGTCACCTTTACGGCAGTGCTTCGCCGCGCCCCTTTATTTTCTATTTATTGCATCCTATTTCATGCATCAGGTCCGTGTCCGTTCGAACGCGTTCCCGAACGCAACTCGAACGCGCATAAATTTTGCCTTATCATGCATCAGGTCTCATTTCCGTTCGAACTCGTTTACGAACGCTACTCGAACGTGAGCATTCTGTTTCATTTCCGTTCGAACGCGTTTACGAACGCTACTCGAACGTGAGCATTCTGTTTCATTTCCGTTCGAACGCGTTTACGAACGCTACTCGAACGTGAGCATTTTGTTTCATTTCTGTTCGAACGCGTTTACGAACGCTACACGAACGCGAATACACTGAACTGAGTCTTTTTCATTAGATTTCATGCATAGTTTTCCTAGTAGCTATCTCCACATGTATAAATGCAAATATGTTGATGTATTACAATTCATATGCTTGTGTCATGATAACATTCGGGTATTATTTCTTGCGGTATATCGGATGGAAACCCAGACGTAAATTCCGTAGCCGATTCTGAATGGACGGTAGTGCGGTCTGCACTTGGGCTACAATTCCACGTACCACTTGAAAAGTGTCCATATGTGTGCTTGTATGCTTACCATGTGTGCTTGTATGGATAATATGTGCGCTTGTGTTTTTTTCTGAATGTGATATGCAAGTAAAGTTGTATGCTAGTTGCTATCTTGATATATGTTTAGCATGCAAATTTAAATGTAAGATATATGTGAAATGCGTACATGAGTTTTATTTCACACATGAGAATTTAGAAGCATGATACTATTGGAAATAAGTGTTACTTAAGCTTAGTTAAATTATTACATGAATCCTTTCATTACAAGTGACATAAGTAAGGGACCATTCCGAACCCAACGGTTTGAGGTCTTCCCTTGCGAGGGGTGAGTGCGGCCTTAAATCTTTGTCCCGGTTCACACCGGGTGGCGACTCCATGTTATGTAATCCTTCCCAACTAGGCCGCGAGCCTAGGAACGGCGTCGCTCAGTTTCTGTGTCCCACAATGAGTCTTGTTTATGTGTCCCAGACAACAATGCCACATATAAGTTTCATCTTTATGACTTACTTTAAGCCTTTTGTTTGTTACAGAATATGGTTGAGATTGATTTATATTCAAAATATAAAGACCATTTTTTACAACAGCAGTGCAAATTTCTATATCATTTTTATACATAAAACACCTAGTGTTTCGAAATACAAAAGTATACCCACATTGGGTTAACATAGATACATAAATAATATTCCTAGTCAAACTAGGTACATACTAACAGTCTGTTAGTTCAAGTACATGCCCCGATGGCAGTTCCAAAACAAAAGTGCCAACGGCCAAAATAGCGACATATGTCTCATTTCCAACACGCAGGTCAATCTCTTCTGACGCCAGTTTCCTGCTAATCTGCAGATCCTGCACATCAGTACAAATGTGAGTACTACAACCAGAATAAAAAAACCAATTTTTAAAACTAGAAGTAGTCATGTTTATTTCTATAATAAACATACCTGAGGCCGGTGCCTTGCCCGCCTTTATCTCTTTCTGGAGCGCCTTGTACTCGCGGCAGTCACATTTCTAATTACCCTGCTTCCTGCACTGGAGGCAAACATCCTGAGACTTGTCCTTAAGCTTCCCAGAAGCCTTTGACGCTTTACCTTTACCCTTCTTCTTATGCTTCTTTTTCTTCACACCTCCAGTCGCCTTGGGCCCAGCCCTCGGTGTCTGAGATGTCGAAGCACAGTGCGCCTCGCGCTTTTTGCTCTTTTGGAGCTCCTTCTCTGCCTCACGCAGCGTGAACATCAGCTCTCCAAGAGTCTGCTCTTGGTTCATCATGTTGTAGTTCATGATGAACCCACTCCAAGTGTCGGGGAGAGACTGCAAGATCAAATCTATCGAGATCTTTATCTCAAAGACAATCCCAATGTGTCCAAGCTGCTCAATATCGGCAATCATATGTGTCACGTGATGTTCAACAGACGTACCCTCCGACATCCGAGCACGGAAGATCTTCTTCTGTATCTCATATCTGTGCAATCTAAGGTTAGATCGGTGCAGATCATGCAATTTCACCAACATGTTATAGGGATCCAATCCCTTGTTTTGTCGACGGAATTGTTGAGTCATAACAGCAAGCATAATAGATTGAGCAGTTGCGTTGTCATCACTATGTGTCTTCCAAAGATCGAGCTCGAGCAACTGATCAGATCTGGGCTTAGGCCCAATAGGTCTCTCTACAGTATATAGCAGCCTCTCGGATCCAAGGACTATCCTTAGATTCAGTTCCTAATCAGAGAAGTTAGTGTCGTTGAAGACATTCTCTCCCATGATTATGTCACGGACACTACTCTTTCCGGTCATTTTAACTGCGATAATCTAATTATCCAATTAACAATGTAGGGTACAATCCAACTGTTACAAGAAAAATAACATTATATTAGTCCAACTAATAAAATAATTTTGACCAAATATTTGAAAACGCGTAAAGCTAAGTATTTGAACGAAATTTCAAATTCAATACTAGCCTCCCACTATTATTCGGCGAGCCTCTAACCCTCTGTCGAGTACTCGGGAAACCCAGTTTCCTAGTGGGCTAGGATCCCGTTAAATAACGCACAACCTTGACTTTGGCCAACAAGCTGTATGATATTTAACTAGGTAGATCTCGAAGATCAATTGGATCTCATCCAATTCCTAGATCCGATAGGTGGACCTCCAAGTCCGAAACATATATACAATATATATGCCAATATATCCAATTTATTTTCCTAACATTTTCCTCTGAATCAACTAAGTCTTGGCTTTGGCACAACAAGCTTAATGATTCCAGTTAAGCGGGACCCATTGACGTGGAAAGCTTCGTAATCAATGTCAATGGACAAGAAATGATCTTGACTTTGGCCAACAAATCAAAACTTGGACAAGACACCGATATGGAACAAAGCTTTCATGATTCAAACACATCCGCAATTGACAAAGGTCTTGACTTTGGCCAACAAACCAGTGCCAATCTTGGATCTTGAGTAAGAATCACTTAATGGAAGGAAATATCGCTTAATATGTTTTGAGGGCTTTTCGCGTAAATTGGCAACCAATTTATTATCTTTGATTAGGTCTCATCATACACCCTTAAGCATGCATTCTAAAAGCATAATAAGGCGCGAAAGTAAATTAATAACGATATGTGGATGGATATTTAACAACTTGTTCCTAGAAAAAATCACTACATTTCCTCTCCCCGGCTAGCACTATTATACTTCTACCCAATTACATAATACAATAATAGAAACCTCATTACATTTAGGGGAATTAGGTGAGAAGAGAATGCAAAGAAATAATGAGAGATAAGGTTGGACACGCAGGTCCAATTTAATAAATTCTAAATTTACAACAATTTCCAAAATTGCCCTTTCCCTTCTAATATCCATCCGATATACGCTATTCATTCAACACATCCATGTATTCATTCATAGCATGCAATTCAATCAATCTAATCCAATTAATTAATCTTTGAATTATGTGATCATCCAATGTTCAAACAACGATTTGATTTTGCGCGAGTCCAACTCGTTTGAGAATAAGTACTCAAAGTACGAATTCTTGAATTATATCGAACTACTCGTTAAATCTAATTTAATTCGTATTCAATACTAATTCATTTATTTAATTCCAAATTAAATAACTACACTGTTCAATGCGCTTTAACGACTTAGATTCCAAATCTAATCTTATCGGGTCTCAAAGCCCAACTAACATCCAATGTTGTTTAATTAAAGTCCGATGGGCTTTCAATTGATTTCATAAGGCATGGGCTTTGGTCAATATGGGTCAAACCCAATTACCAAGCCCAATAAAGGAATCACCCTCATTTGCCAAGAAACCAATTTCGACCCATAAGGCCCAATTAAACTTTTAAAGCCCATTTGTTATATTTGGACTTAATGGAATGATTTAGGCTCAATTTGGATCCAATCCAATTGGCCTAAACCAACTTGGCCCAACCAAGCCCATTATGACCAAATACAACAATTACTAGCCCAATTCAAAATCAAGCCCAATTAATCAAATTTTAAAATTCCAAATTTTATAATTCAATTAACCAAAGTGTAATACTTCAATTAATTATCCAAATTAATATTTCCAAAATATAAATTTAATTAATTAATTATGTATCCAATTGTTCAACTTATGTCCAACATTTTTGAATCAAAAAATCAAGTCATTACATGCTAGATAGCTCACGACATTGTAGGGTTATTTTGTCCGATTTCATTTTTCAGTCCGATTGAATTTTAAATCAATATTACCCAATTGTTTCAAGTCATCCAATGATCAAAGAAACAAAAAATACCATGACTATAGGGTAACACCAAGTTTCGGCCAAGCCAAGTATTGGGCAAAAATTTGATCCAATCAATATTTCATGAAATTGATCATATACAACTTCAACACATCAACATTCAAGCATACTCAATCAATCAATTTTATCAAATCATGCTCAAATTGATTTTACCCAAATTTTACCCTAATTCATTTCATGCTCAAATTGGCTCTGATACCATTGTTGGGTTTCTAGGTTTAGTCCCAAGATCAAAATAAGCATAGAAATGTGAATGAATAATCAAAGAAGAGTGGCAGAAACACACTTATATTGATCGGCTTTAGGATGCGTCAAACAACAAAAATTGCCTTCTAGGTTCGGCCAAGGTGTCCTCCAAGAAATGATGTCCAAGCTCCAAGCTTTGTGTGGATTCCAAGCTCTTGAGTTGATTTCCCTAACACCTTGTATTGATTCTTTGATGTGTGTGCTAGCACTCAAAAATTGCCACAATTTTTGATCTTGTTCTTGCTACCATTCGGCCAAATGAAGAACAAATGAGAGAGTAATTTTTCTTGCTAGTTTCGGCAATTGGGAGAGAGAATAGAAGACTTGTGTTTTTTATTTCAAAATGAAAGTCAATGATATACCAAAAGTGGATTTGGTAATAGTCATTCAAAGCTTTCAAATGGAGTGTAAATTAAGTCACCAACAACTTCACCTAAACCCATCACCAAAAAGCTACTTTAAAGTTACAAGTGATGTGACATATGATGTGACATGTGGGCCCCACTCGATTCCAAATGCGAGTGAGCCCGTAAACACTCCCGGGCTTGGGTTCGCTAATTCTGAATTAACGAACTTCCGCCGTGACGTAATTAAATCGAATTTAATTAAATAATTATGCCTAGAAAAATTACTATTCACGTCGCTAACGAATTAATTCTAAATTAACTCGTTTGCCCGAATTAAAATCTAATTTTAATTCCGCGTCGAAATCTAATTTCGTTTAATATATCAAATATAATATTTTAACGATTAATTCTAAATTAATCTTTCTCTCTCTTCAAATAGTACTTTATCCAAGATAAAGTCTCTCCGCAATTAATCCCAGAGTAATTAAGCTCGAATCATACGTCATCGGTGAATCTTTGGGAAGCGACCCAAGAGATCCCTGGATATGTTGGCAGTAAATCCGGTCGTCGGACTATCCGAACATGTACGTACCAAGTACTACATTTTTACCGATTTAGGAGACAAGGTTGGCTTCTAGCAAAGCGCCATGCCTACCCAATTCTCCAGAAATATTCTTAATGGAATATACGATCTATATCAGGCGTAGTATACATAGTATTGCGTATTGCGATCCAATATCGGATGTCACATGCAAGGCTTGGGGCTGGAATAGTGTCTGCCTCGTACGAAGCATATATCGGATCACTAGCAACTAGTCTCATTATTATCGGATAATCATGACCTAGTCATATTATTCCGATGGTTGTAACCTTTTAGAGAACCAGTTTTGTATCCCTGCGTGACCTTCATCTCCATATGACTGAAGTGATACTTCCGTCTTGACATCACACCCAGTACACTACGATTCTCAATAAACCCAGAAGAGGCGTACACAGAACCTGTTAAAGTCCTGGACGACCAAAACCAAAGCGTATTGATTGTCGCAAGTACTAGCGATGCAAGTCTCAGGTTAAGACCAAATACACCTACCCTAATACGGACTCCCATAGACACATAGTCATACTACCAATGGGATTCCGTGAGGTCTATCCAGAGCGAAGCTGTTTTCCGTACCATCGGTAAAACACAACCTTCTACCACACTTGCATAAGTATCCAATACGTAAATATATGAGAACTATGATGTTACGCTTCCATAACACGCACAGGTGCGATACTAGTCTATTCTGTATTATCGATGTCCAATCTCGATAATACTACGACTAGGGATATTTAATGATTAAACCATCGTGGATTGATACTGTCTCATATCATCTCAATCCGGAACTAATCATAAGGACTTTCATCATTCACACATTTAAATAATCTAATTACGAAATGATAAAAGGAAATTTCCATTGCTACATAATTAATTTGTACAAAAACACAATGTCTTTTACAAATAGTGAT
Organism: Zanthoxylum bungeanum; assembly: GCA_019454045.1. Classification (NCBI taxonomy): domain Eukaryota; kingdom Viridiplantae; phylum Streptophyta; class Magnoliopsida; order Sapindales; family Rutaceae; genus Zanthoxylum; species Zanthoxylum bungeanum. Next base: position 208,225 of record SKCR01026245.1, on the reverse strand, counting down.
GCTATGGGTCATAATTGTCCAACACTAAAATCAAAACATTAGGTTTTAAAACCAAAGTTTCAGAAATCACTTTATATGAAATCTCTTTTCTGAAAACTTCATCTGAAATCTCTTTAATAAAACTTGTCTTTCTAAAAACTGCTTTTGAAACTCTGGTTTCTGAAAATCTGATTTTCTGAAAAATTATTTACTGAAAATCTGATCACTGTGAACTGCTCAGTATCTGAAAAACCTTAACGTATAAGGGCGTTACGTATCGTCGTCCCCCAAAGTATGCCACTACTGTCCCTGAAACTAATGGTCTTGGGGCATTACGTATCGTCGTCCCCCAAGCCACAAACTATAATGGGGGTGCGGATCTATGCTACCACCCAAGTTCTAAAACTAGGGTCTAGGGGCGTTACGTATCGCCGTCCCCTAGCCCTGAACTAGGATCTAGGGGCGTTACGTAGCGCCGTCCCCCCAGTCCTCTACATGTGCACATGTTCTCTGTGAGTCAATTCCATCTCTGTATAAGTTACATATTGGGGTGGGGTATTCCCTCATGCCCCGAAAACATAAAACTCATGCTTAAATCTCAAAACTGGATAAAATATTTTCTGAAAACTATTGCTTTTCTCAAAAGTAATTTTGCAAGAAATAGCTGAAATGGAAATCGTCTAACGCCCTATAGAGCAAAAATATAAGTTCTGAAATAAAATAATCAAAGTAAAATTCAATTTAAAAGAAGAAGGTCCACTCATTGTTTTTGGAATTTGGCTGGCACTGAATCCCTTATGGAAGAAGATTATGGCTCATGCAAATAATCTATGATTGAAAACTTGATTAGTATGTTCGTAGTAAAATGATTTTCGAGCTTAGTTAAGCTTATTAATACACCGATATGTTTCATCCTCAAGGCTTATCATGCTTGTGTCTTGATGTAAAGTTTGTATACGAACTAATTCGAGACCTATATGACGACCTCTAACACGCACGGGAGGATCTGGAATGATTTAGAATCATTTTTGGAAATATTTGTGTCATGCGTCGCGGCACAGATCCTTACGCTTCGCTACGCACAACATCCAGAGGTGAGCATCAATTTTCCTCTTGCGCGTCGCGACGCACGGATCTTCAGCGTCGCGACACGACCTGTAAAACCAGGATTCTGTTTTCCTTCACTAAGGTCATCCAATGCACAAATCATCAAGTTACACTTCACACTAATACTTCCATACTAAAACCAATACCCAATACAATATCATCTATCAATCTTCACACATACAATCCAAGTTAACATCCTCCATACTTATTAATCACATCATTCCCACTCTTAACTTAACCCCTTAAAATTCATCAATTTTTGGTACTTAAGCTATAACTAATTTCTTTACTTATCAATCAATAATGAACAATCCTTATCATACTAGTATTTCTATTTTGTCTTCAAATTTCCAAATTTAACAAATCAAATTTGGGTTGAGTTGGTCTTACCTCTTCCGTGTGAATTCCTTCATCCTCAAAGGATGCCATATCCAATCTTGCTTCATCTTCCATCTTGTCCTTCTTCATTCTTCTTCTTCTTTTCTTCTTTCTCTTCTTTTTCTTTCTCTTTTTCCACGTTTCTTCTTCCTCTTCATGTTCTAATTTTGTGTTTTGGTGAATAGTATACCCTTTATATAGTGGGATGTATTATATATTTGGAAGTTTCGTGAAAAAGGGTAGAAGTGTGTGGAAAGTTTGGGATTTTTGCAATTTAGCCCGAAATTACTATTCACTCGAATTTTGACTTACATTTCTGACTTATTTCCGGTCCAATTTTGGAAAGACATTAAACCAGGAAGTTGTAGATGTCGATCTCAGCTTTCCGGCAGTATAATATTCATAGAAATTGGAGTTCGAATGAAAACTTTATGGTCCAAATACTATGGGCTGTCCGAAGTTGTACGTTATATAGTCTCGTATTGAAACTTCGGGAAATTAACCGAACATCCCCAAAATCGTTTCATGAGTGTATTTGTGCCCATACATAATTTATATTATGTTATATTCGTCCCGTAATACCACAGTTCCTCAAGTTGTATAGTTAAGTTTATCGACCGCCAAGGGTATGAATTTTTGTTAATGCTTTGATGTGAAGTGAAATATTTGATGAGCATAATGTCTATGTGTATGTATAGATGTATGTAAGAGTATGAACCTGTAATGATATGATTACGTGTAAGTAAATGAATAAGTAAATGTACAAGTATATGAATATGAATATATATGTGTATATGCGTTTGATGATAAGGTATGTATGAGTTTGTTATATAAAATCGACAAATGGGGCAAACCATAATTTCTAATTTGACATTAGTTATGTATGAATACGGTATATGAATAAGTAGCTATTATTTATATATGCGATTTATTTGTATAGAGATTGAAAAGGTTAAGAAGGATAAAGAATTAGTATAACCCAAACGTTTTTTAAATAAATATGTGCAATTAATAAGTTTTATATCAAAGGTTTCCAGATAGAAAATAGGAAACTAAGTATGTTTGTTTGATAAATAAAAGATAAAAGGATTGTTAAAGTTATGGTATTGGCGTTTGTAATAATATGTATATTAGTATGTTTGAACATATTTATTATTTGAGTGTTTGAATGATATCTTAGGGTGTTGTCATGGATGTGCTTGTGTATGAAAGGTTGTGCAATGAGTTTGTGTTCTGTGATATGTGTGTATGTTTAATTAGCCAATGTTCTTGCAGTATAATAGTCGAGCTGATTAGGGATCCATTTGGACGTAATTCATCCCATACCTATTCTAAAATAGGTAATGAGTCTCGTACGAGCATTGTATGTGTAAGCCAGCCATATATATGTGTTGTTTGAGTATGTGCTTTGTGATGTATTGGTTATTATGTGTGCTTCATGGTTTGTTGTACGATAGTTGTATTTATGTCTAAGTGTATGTATGTGTATGATAGAACTCGTAACGTATATGTATAGTGTATGCTTATGTGAAATGAATGAATAATTTGAAACTGATGTGAATATTAGATGTTCTAAAGCGTGTTTGCTATGTTATGTTGGTATATAAATGTAGGTTTAAGAATCCTAAAATTATATTTGCATGAATATAAGAGAAATGTGATATGATATTTGTAAATGCACGTGAATCCCGAATGTCAAGCTGTTGCAAGGTTATCATGATTAAATAAAGTTAAAGTAATTTTATTTTGGTATAAAAGATAGATTGTAATTGAATAGAATGAAGTATAATTGTTTTATCGATTTGATGATAATTTGTGAGCTTTGAATAATTGGCTAATAAATCGGCATATATGAGAACTTATCATGATAAAGTATAAAAGATAAAAAAATTTTGATAACTCTGAATGTGACGTAACTTAGTAAATTTGAAAAGAACTTCTAATGTGATTGATTTAAATGTTTTGTTTGTAGTAATAACATTGTTACTTACTGAGTTTTTATAACTCATACCAAACCAATTTGCTAGTTTTGCAGGTTGGCTACCAGATGGGTCAACCATTTTCAGCTTTGGAAGTCATGTTAGAGACGCGGATTACTCAAGCGGCAGTCACCCTCGCAAGTGTCCTGGGAGAAGTTATAGAGGTTTAAGAAGTCTAGGATATTTTGGTTATTGTTTTACTAGTCGTGTTGAGCACGTGGTTTGTATATATATTAAGTAAATATTTTGATTACTGATGATAATGATGATATTGATGATGTTGTGGGCTGTGAGTCATTGAGTGTTGATAGATGATATTGGCACGGAGCCCTTAGGCGTGATTTTGATGTGTCGGTGTGGACCTGAGGTCCATTTCGATATATGATGTTTGTTTTAGGTTCATTTGGTGCTGGACTGAGATCCTGGTTGTCCATTTTTAGAATACATCATGCCGAATTTTTGATAAATCCAGAGGTTTATGGAGATGGGTCAATCATGTCTCAAGCCGGTAGCATCCCGCCTCTGGCGGAGTGTTACAGTTGTGGTATCAGAGCAAAGGTTTAGGTATCGGTGACTGCTGCTACAGGGTATCCGATCATCCGAGTAAGTTTTCTGTTATGTATAGATCATATAAGTCATATCTTTGTAGCTTAAATTTATTTCTGGTATATGGTATGACGTGCTATAATTTTGATTGATATGGATGATTTGGATTCTCTGTATATGTTTGTGTACCATGAGTGTATGTATGTGTATAAGTGTATAGGTGTACTAAGTTAAAAGTATGTTGTTTATGTAGAGATATGAATATGTATGTGATGTGAAATCATTGTGTTTTGGGGTACAAATTATGCTAAGATGTTGATAGTCTGAATTGTGTACTGATATTTTGAACCATGTTTTGAAAACTTGGTATTTGAATTTTGGCACAAAAGTGTTTTGAAAAGAAAGAAAGAAATAAAGTTTTAGATATTTCAATTTTGATTATAAAGAATAAAGAAAATATTTCCGCCTTGATGCTTGATGAACGTTTTCATGTTTTTAGATTTATCTATATGTATCCGTCGAGGTGCTTGATAATATGTTTCCCTCTGTGCTCAAAAATGATTTTGATATTTTTAAACTATAAAACTTGTTTCCACCGAGACGCTCGAAAATCTATTTCCGCCACGGTGTTTGATGATTTTATATTTTTGACCCTCCGTGGTGCTTGTATATGTTTCGTTCCGGCTTGGCCAGAGCACTTGTTATAGGGTCCTAACCATCGGAAAATGGATGGCCCTCTACCCTGTCGACATGGTTCGTACACTGTCCAGTCTATGTGCGACAGAACAATGGACGATCGATATGTATTTTAAAAAATTTGCATTAAAGATTTATTTTTGATTTAAACATATTTTTGTTTTGGGGGAAAATTATTTCAAAAGAATTACATTTTGATTTTGATGCATTTCGGCATTGTTTATGATATTATACGATATGATATGTTTCTGTCACGGTGCTTGATGATTTTATGTTTTTGACCTTTCGTGATGCTTGTATAGGGGTTTGCCCAACTGCAGTGGGCCGACTCAACCCTCTGTCGACAAGGGATTGTTTCGTTCATTATCCGATCTGTGCGCGCGATTCGAGCATTTGGTGCTTGTTTATGTTTCATCCAATGAGTTATGATGGATACTCGATAAGGTTTTACGATAATGGATTTTGAAACTAATTTTATTTATAGTAAAAGAGTTTTTCAAATGTATTTTCGAAATTGTTTGTGAAAGAAATCGTTTTATGTTGTCTATTTTGAATAATAAAAAAGATTGACAGATTTCAGACTATCAACATCATAAGAACATGTAGGATTATTTGTCACTTCTGGCTATGACAATGGATGTATTTGTTGATATAAAAGATTATGTTCGTTACAAGAGTACGTATGTAAGTTTATGGTTAATCACAGATCCTTTGGGTATTGTGATGGTTATATGTGTTATGTTGTCAGCCATACAATGTTGTATGTGCGATTGGATATGTACGTATGTAAACTTTGATATTGATGTCGTTTACATATATGATACAGAATGATATGATGTGAAATGAATGAATTCTGTTTTGTATTGTGGATGAAAGAGATAATATGAAATTCGTGTTAAGTTTTCGTTTTTAAACTGTATTTGGTTGTGTGCAAAGAACATGTGCTATGTTCCCCGTTTCGGATGATGTATGTGATTGGTTGTATAGAATCCATGTTTGACTTTCTTTATGTTGATGGATGGATGTGAAATGGTTTGAGCGTGTTTCTATGGATGAATGTGAATTATGATGATAAGTTTGATGTGTTATTGGTATAAATAGCATTGTTTGTATTGGAGTGTGAGATACGTAACTTTTGAAACGGTGTAAAATGTGGAGACTTCAGAATACGGACAATCGAAAATCGGAGCTTCTGTGTTAGAAAATTGATCGGAATATTTTAAAGTGAAGTTTTTTCGTGTTGAAAAACGTGTGATTTCGAGAACCGATTACGCAATTTTTGATTTATCATTATACGCATAAAAGTTTATTATTTCGACTATAAAGTTAGCAAACAAACTTTGATTGAGTTGATTTTTAAACCATCAGACTCGTTTTTGCCAGACAAACAACTTTCATGTTGTACACGTTTCGAACTTTAGATTAGAAGGGCTTCAAAAATATAACTTTTCCAGAAAGTTCCATGACATGGGCCTGGATGTAATTTTCGGGGGTCTGAATGTAAATTCCAGAAACTTCTCTATATATACCTCTAAGTTTCAAGAAATTACAAAATTGGCATAAACTTCCCATCCTCTCCACCCGACCCCCTCCCTACCTTTTGGTTGAAGCTTGCGTCGGTGGCCAGCCGACCACTGCCGGCCGGCGCGCTGGCATAGAAAGGACCACCGGCTCACCCCCTACCACCAGTTTCCTTCAACCGACTAAGGGACGCTGGAATTCGGCGAAACCGAGGTGAAATAGGCACATACATGGGTTTGTCGATCCCGGTTCATCGCTTCGTTTCACGAACCAAGTCATCCGCAAAGTCGAAGCTCTCAGAGAGTACTACGAGATAACAATGATGATTTTTCTGATTCGTTCTCGGTTGCATGTGAAACGAGGGAGGAAGATTCAGATGAATAATGATCTATGATGAACAGTAGCTCTGATCGGAATTCCGTCGATTCCAGCGCGTTCGTGGGATCATTTAGAGTCTGTATATGCCCTCTGAATCTCGGTAAGATCTCCCAGTAAAAATCCATAAATTTCAAGTTTTTCGCTAAAGATTCGGATGTATCCAGTAGCTTCGTAGAGTAGAGTATTGATATAAATTGAATTGTTTGAGTATTAGTATATCGAATATGTGTATTTGGTAGAATCCGAGTGAAAACGAATCGAGTTTGATCGATCCGATAGAATATGCTAGTTTTCGATAAAAGTGGGCTTTTGCATATAATTATGTGTTTTGATTTTAACGATAGTTATGATTTCTATATTATATTACGAATATGTTTGGATAAATCCGGGTAGGTTCAGAGGGTTTGGGTCCATTCCGTAGCGTTTGTGGCGTAAACCGAGAATTTAAGTTAACTGATTACTTGAGTTAGTTTATAATGATGTTCTAAGACTACTGAAACTGAAAGTGTTGAAATCAAACTTGTCCGGGTCATCCCGGAAAGATCCGGCACTTTGTCAAAGTTAAGTCATGAATTTCATAAGTTGCGATTCTAACAATGTTTCGCCATTTATTTTGGCAGACTTGACTAGGACCTGGTGTGTTCGTGAAGTCAGGTAAGTAACCCATGCGACGAGAACTTAATTGGAGAATTCGTGTTTAAAATATTTATATATACAAATACAAATAACATAAATAGAGAAGCCTAACGTGTTAGGATAAAATAGAACAGTTAAGATGTGATTTTGAGTACGGTGTACAAGATTACGTATAGTTAAGTTTATCGACCGCCAAGGGTATGAATTTTTGTTAATGCTTTGATGTGAAGTGAAATATTTGATGAGCATAATGTCTATGTGCATGTATAGATGTACGTAAGAGTATGAACCTGTAATGATATGATTACGTGTAAGTAAATGAATAAGTAAATGTACAAGTATATGAACATCTATGTGTATATGCGTTTGATGATAAGGTATGCATAGGTTTGTTATATAGAATCGGCGAATGGGGCAAACCATGATTTCTTATTTGACATTAGTTATGTATGAATACGATATATGAATAAGTAGCTATTGTTTATATATGCGATTTATTTGTAGAGAGATTGAAGAGGTTAAGAAGGATAAGGAATGAGTATAACCCAAACGCTTTTTAAATGAATATGTGTAATTAATAAGTTTTGTATCAAAGGTTTCCAGATAGAAAATAGGAAACTAAGTATGTTTGTTTGATAAATGAAAGATATAAGAATTGTTAAAGTTATAGTATTGGCGTTCGTAATAATATGTATATTCGTATGTTTGAACATATGTATTATGTGAGTGTTTGAATAATAGCTTAGAGTGTTGTCATGGATGTGCTTGTGTATGAAAGGTTGTGCAATGAGTTTGTGTTCTGTGATATGTGTGTATGTTTAATTAGCCAATGTTCTTGTAGTATAGTAGTCGAGCTGGTTAGGGATCCATTTGGACGGAATTCATCCCATACCTATTCTAAAATAGGTAATGAGTCTCGTACAAGCATTGTAAGTGTAAATCAGCCATATATATGTATTGTTTGAGTATGTGCTTTGTGATGTATTGGTTGTTAATTGTGCTTCTAGTTTGGTTGTACGATGGTTGTATGTATGTCTAAGTGTATTTATGTGTATGATAGAACTCGTAACGTATATGGATAGTGTATGCTTATGTGAAATGAATGAATGATTTGAAACTGATATGAATATTAGATATTTTAAAGCGTGTTTGCTATATTGTGTTGGTGTATAAATGTAGGTGTAAGGATCCTAAAATTGTGTTTGCAAGAATATAAGAGAAATGTGCTATGATATTTGTAAGTGCACGTGAATCCCGAATGTCAAGCTATTGCAAGGTTATCATGATTACATAAAGTTAAAGTAATTTTATTTTGGTATAAAAGATAGATTGTAATTGAATAGAAGGAAGTATAATTGTTTTATCGATTTGATGATACTTTGTGAGCTTTGAATATTTGGCTAATAATCGGCATATATGAGAACTTGTCATGATAATGTATAAAGGATCACAATTTTTGATAACTCTGAACGTGTCGTAACTTAGTAAATTTGAAAAGAACTTCTAATATGATTGATTTAAATGTTATGTCTGTAGTAATAACATGATTATTTACTGAGTTTTTATAACTCACACCAAACCAGTTTGTTAGTTTTACAGGTTGGCTACCAGATGGGTCAACCATTTTCAGCTTTGGAAGTCATGCTCGAGAAGCGAATTACTCAAGCGGCAGTCACCCTCGCAAGTGTCCTGGGAGAAGTTATAGAGGTTTAAGAAGTTTAGGATATTTTGGTTATTGTTTTGCTAGCCGTGCTGAGCACGTGGTTTGTATATATATTAAGTAAATGTTTTGATTGTTGATGATAATGATGACGTTGATGATGTTGTGGGCACTGAGCCATTGGGTGTTGATAGATGATATAGGCACGAAGGCCTTAGGCATGATTTTGATGTTCTAGTGTGGACCTGAGGTCCATTTCGATATATGATGTTCATTTTAGGTTCGTTTGGTGTTGAACTGAGATTCAGGTTGTCCATTTTTAGAATACATAATGCCGAATTTTTGGTAAATTCAGAGGCTTATGGAGATTGGTCAATCATGTCTCCTGCTGGTAGCATTCTGCCTCTGGCGGGGTGTTACAGTTTTTTTTTTTAAATCAAAACTAATTTATATCAAATTTAATTTAATTAAAAATTTTACGGTTTGGAATCGGAATCGAAAAATCGGAACCGACGGTTCTGAAACCGCGACTAGGGATACCCCAAAATATAAGAGGCTTCCCCCGGACACCCTCCAATCTTAATAATGTTCCAAATATTTCACACGTAGGTCCACTAATAAATATATATGTTGGGACGCACACAATACTATGCTTCATGTTGTTGAATGGTTCCGGTTCGGAACCGAAACCGAACCGAAATGAATCATTCGATTCCGGTTTCTTTCGGTACTGATTTGAGAATCGAAATCGGAACTGGTTCAGTAACCGAACCGTTGAAACCATTCGATTCTAATATTAATATAATAAAATTTAAGTTGAAATAAATAAATTAGAGATTTCATCAACCACATGTGTTAAATAGATAGATGACGCACACACTCATCAATCTGCAATAATAATATAAAGCACTGTTATATTGTCGACAAGTTTCACATTATTTATTTGAAAATATGAGACGTGGCGATGATATAACACTATTATATCAATTTGAATGAATAATGTTCTCTCTAATATTACTCGTACCAAGAGTGTTCATGTAAGTTACACATGATTCTAGTCACTTCTTAGAGATGATCATTGGGCCGGCCGATCCCAAGCTCACCATCCAAATATCATATCCAACTCGGCCCACGAGCACGTGCCAATATAATGAACCACGTGGATTTCCAATTTAAAAATGTTCTAAAAATAAATATATTGTATTTTCTTTCTCTTTTAAATAATATTACTTTTAGTTGAATAACATTTTTATTTACTATTTGAATGGTTAGTAATGGTGTAATTACTTTTTAACATTTCAACCATTTCCTCATATCACAAATTTTAATTCAATCATTTTAACATCATAGTCATTTCATATTTTCACATTTGTCATTGTTGCAAGTTTTAATTAATTTTTTTTTTCAACTTCTTAATTAGTTGATTATTTACTTCTTTCCATTATCTTTGAAGCTAACAGTTTAAGCGTACAAATTAATCGGCTTTAATCGCAGACAGCTATCCTAGCGACTTCATCAGGTTAAAAATTATCGTTTTAAACAACATCAAATTTTAGCTAATTTTTTAATTAATTAATCGAACAATTTTTGATTATTAAGAAATTTCCCGATTTCAAATTTTAATCAATTCAAATTTCAATTTTTTGGGTTTCGATTGTGTTAGAGGACTTCTGTTAGAAACGAAAAAAAGAGTAATAATATGTTTTGATTTAAATAAATTATTATTGGGGTAAGATAAGAACACTAGTATTCTTAATTTATTATATTTTCTTAAATAAGAATATATTTTTCTATTTGTATCTAAATGGTCGAAATTCGTATTACCTTGATTAAAGACTTTTAGATTCTTTAGCCATTGGTCATCTTAAATAAATGATTTTTAATGATTTTGGGTGGATATTGAGTGATGAGTTTTAAATTTTTTTTATTATTAACCATACAAGATGTCAACTTTATAATTCTCAATTAATTTCCGATTAATTGATTAATCCATGATTATATTTAATAAATCTCTAATCACTAAATTACTCTTAGAATAATTTATTGCCGATTTCCGATTACATAACTGAACTTTAAAATCAATGGTTTGAGCCGTCACATAAATGGAAGAGCTAATATTAATATTATACCTAGGGGTGGGCAAAAAAACCAACCGAACCGAACCAAACCGTAAACCGAACCAAACCAGACCGAATTTATGGTTTTTTTTCTAACGGTTCGGTTTGCGGTTCGGATTGGCCCACCCCAAACGGTTTACGGTTCGGTTCAGGAGCTAATCCGAACCGCACCTGTTAAACCGAACCGAACCGTTATATTTAAAAAAATTATATATTTTTATAAAAACATTTGTATTTTTCTTTTAATTTTATTCTATGTTTTTTTTTTATTAGTATGTTAATACTTTTATTCTTAAATTTTTTGTTAATACTTTTATTCTTCAATTTTTTGTTTTATGGTAGCATAATTATTCTTGAAAGTACGATGTTGAATTTGTCTCTTAATTAGAATGATGGTAGCATCATTATTCAAGGTAATGTTTTTTTTTAAAAAAAATACAAGAATTAATTGTGTCTCATTTTTCAATCTTTATGGAGTGCATATATTCCATGAAGTCATAGCTTAAACCCTAGCACTTCATACTATTTGTTGGATGGACTAGTTTTTTTTTTTTTTTTTTTTTTTTTTTTTTTTTTTTGTCTTCACTTAAGTGGACGAAAAATTATTTTAAATATAATAATCCATAAACCGAACCGAACCAATCCGTAAACTGCTGGTTTAAAAAATTTTCAATCCGAACCAAACCGTTATTTAATGGTTTGGTTTGAGAGGTAAAAAATCCGAACCGTAAAAATATGATTTGGTTCGGTTTTTAGCAAAAACCGAACCAAACCGATCCGCGCCCACCCCTAATTATACCATCTTGTTGGTTAAGATGGAAAAATGGATGAAAATTAATTTAATAAAAGCAAAAAAATTCAAAGTGAATGTTCTACCAACCTTATTGCCATTGTTCGAGTTAAAAGATGGCAAACGGTTGGATATGCTCATATAAAAACTAATCAGCAACAGTAGTCCATACAAAATATCGATTTTGGGAATATACACTTAAGATTTTGTAGAGGAAAGAATTGGAAAAAAAAATTAAATTAAAATATAAATTTATTAAGAAACCCTATTATTGATGTTGGTTTTTCGTAAACCCTATCGAGTAAGGTTGAATGATATTGTAGTAACACCCAACTAAATTACTAAATGGATAGAAATACCCAAGGGCCAAGAAGTTAGAAAAATGTTGAAGCATGACCCGATTATAATATGTGATGAGGGTTCTCCCTAAGGAGAGATTATGAGGTAAGACAAGTTTTGATGGTATCCGACCCGACCACATTGGAGATGGTTTTTTGGTGTGCTTTGATAGTTTGTTAAGCCCGACCCGATGAAGTGTTATCGGCATGAGTACGGCCCAACGACTCTTAAGTCTAGGTTTGAAAGTGTACCATTTGTGCCGGTTATCAGACCCAATGAACGAAGATGAGATGATGATTGACCAATTTGGGAGCAAGATGATGTATGCCCTACCTAGAAACGGGTGCATTTAGAAGGCTAATGATGAAAGAGATAAAGCAGCGGTTCACATTGATCATACGCATTGCCAACTGCCATAGGTCGGTGCAGTGGCAGAGCACCAGCCTCCATAGGCCTGTGCAGTAGCCGCCATACGACGATGTAGTAATAGGGAAATGAACTTATTTGACTGGTTAAGAAGGTGGTGAAAACAATGATTAATGGTTGTAATGATGATTTAGTGACATGAGTTAACGTTAGGGGTGAGCATCGGTTCCGGTTCTACCCGGAACCGGTTGGAACCGGACCGATTTTCCGGGTTTGGAACCGGAACCGGTTGTAATCGGGTAGGTTCCGGTTCCAAATATGAAGGAACCGATTTTATCCGGGTAGGTTCCGGTTCCAAAATGGTCGGAACCGGAACCGGACCATGGAACCAGTTTATATGAACATAGATTTTAAACATTTGGTGTTCATTATTTAACACAACAGTTGTTTCTTTGAAGTTCAAGGTCTATTGGAAAAAATTATGGTTCAGATTTCGTCTTTTTTGGCGCAAACCTCATCTGATAACATTTTGGTGCAGACATTGGATAGTTTCAACACAGCAGTTGTTTCACCTATCTATTATGCCATGTTCACATCTTTTACAATTCTTGCCAGTGCAATAATATTTAAGGTAACACTGACATCACACAGTCACATATATATTACATCGTGACAAAGTTTCTAATTATTTGTAATGTTCTTAATTTTCTGTTGTATCCAAAGGATTATTCTGGTCAAAGTGCAAGCAGCGTAGCATCAGAGCTTTGTGGGTTCATCACCGTTTTATCTGGAACTGCCATATTGCACAGCACGAGAGAGTCAGATTCACCCTTGATTACAGGTATGTTTCTCCCAATGTTTCAGTAGACAAACCTTTATGACTGTTGTAAATGTTAAGTTTGAAACCTTGGTGCATTATCTTTGTTTAAAGATGGATGAATTAGCATTCTTAGTAAGTCTAACATGAGTATAATGAAAATCTATATATAACTAAGGATATCAATAATCAAATATTTTGAAAGAAAATAGTGGGCTATTGTATAACCTTTCGTTCTTGAACTTCCGCACTCCGATTTGGTCCCCGTTTTTTCCTACGGACTCGTATCGGAATGTAGTTTTCATTAAAATATTTTAAAATAGGGTAATTCGGAACCGGACCGGAACTGGATTGGAACCGAATAATAGGGTACCCTGTTTAATTGGGTAGGTTCCGGTTCCACTTAGTGCATAACCGAATTTTTCCGGGTAGGTTCCGGTTCTATGCGGAACCGGAACCGAAACCGGTTTTGCTCACCCCTAGCTAACATCAAGGTCGGCTGCAATAGGGAATTTAAGAGCCAGAGGTAGAAGTCACATTAGAAAATGGTTATCAATTTTCACATTTTACAACACTTTTAATTTGAGAGCTAAGCTAAAGAAGTAAACTAAGTGATAGAGAGAGAAAGTAGGTCGTGTACCTGACCACATTGTCAACCCAATGGGTTATTAGTTGTAAGGTGTGTATTTTCTTTGTGAGGTGCTCGGGTCGGTACTTGCCCAATGCAAATAAAATTCTCTCTTTCTCTCGTGTACATAGGTTGTAGCCACTTTCCGCCGAACCACATATCTCTTGTCAAGTTTTTGCTGTTCCCACTAAACAAACAAATTCACAGTTGGGAGAGATTTATTCGAGGAGTGAATTTCCTATTTTGCCATTGGAACGAAAAACAGACCTCAACACCTATTTCCCATAACTTATTATAGAAAAATCATACATTTTAATTCCCTCACTCTTTAATTCTAAGTTTTTAAGTTTTGTTAGTCTTTAATTATTTTTGACTAACAATAGGTCTGAACTAATTGTTTTTTCCCTTTTAACCTTATACAACAAATATATATATATATATTCAAATTACTATTCATGCTAATAATATTTTTTTGGCTTTTAAAAAAAGTGTGTAAGTCCAAATATATTTTAACTCTTTATCTCCATTTGGACACTGTTTTTTGAAAATATTTATTTTTATTTTAAATATATACTAAATATTAATTACTCTTTAGGTTTGTGTGTGTGGATGAAATCACTTATAGTCACGCTATGACTATGCCTAAATAAATACACACTCAAAAACACACCTAATTAAAAGTAATTTTGTGATGTAGGTAAAAAAATCTGGTCAAAATGTGACTGAGGTCACAAATGTGATTGTGTTTAATGTGCCTAAGGATCGGTAATGTGACTGATATAACTAATATGACTAAGGTCACAAGTGTGACTGAGGTCACAAATATATCTGAGGATGGATAATACGCCTGAGGTTGTAATTGTGACTGTGCTCAGTGTGACTGAGGGTCAATAATATGACTGAGGGAACTAATTCAACCAAGGTCATAAATGTGTCTGAGGCTTGGTAATTTAACTTGTGTTATAATTGTGTCTGTGTTCAATATGACTAAGGTTGACAATGTGACTGGGGTCACAAATATGACTTAAGGACAACCATGATTAAATTTTTAGTTACCCAACTGATATTCACATTGTGACTATGAGTAAAAATATGACTATGACTCATTTTTCTAATGTGACTGAGGGTCAGCAAATTGGCTGAGATAACTAATATGATTGAAGATAATAATATGATTGAGGCATCCATAATGCAATTTTCAGTCACCAATGTGACTGATGTGAAATGTGACTATAACGATGGATAATGTGAAATATGTGCGGCATAATAACTTTGGAACTAATTTCGACCTTATGTGGATATGAATTTGAGAGAGACTTGCTGATAAAAGTTGTAGGTCCATATGTTAAGTGTATGTGTATTTTTACGGATTGTTATTTAGAGTTCAGATGAAAAAGATATGCATATTTGAAATTATTATTTTCATATAAATATAATGGTTATTTTGACTAATTTTTTCATCAAAAGATATCGACAATGAATTTTATTTTATAACTTATGATTTTTACATCAATAATATCTAATCTTTTCACGAAACACTTTATATTTTGAGAGATATTTATATTTTAAAATAAGGTAGAAAAAATTGAACACACCCTGCAGGCGCATCAGGTCAGGTGTGTGTTTATTCTTTTATTTTTTTTTTTAATTCTTTATTTCTTTTATTTTTTTTGTTAATTCCTTATTTCTTTTATTATTATTATTTTTTATAATTTTACACAAATAAAATTTTAATTTTAACTTACATTAAATCTAAAAAAGATTCTACATTTTCATTGTCTCTAATTGTTACATGTCAGGCCCATCATAAAATTTAATTAATTATTGTTGCCTATGATTATTTTAGCATATTACTTGTAAGTTGTAACCCACCATTTATGATATTTTACGCAATCCACTCGTATGTCAGCCATATTTGGTAGCGTTAGTTTAAGATTTAAAAGCACACATAACATGTCCATTATTATGATAACTAAGGGTATCAAATATTTTTGGATATAAACATATAATTTTTAATATTAAATATGTAACTTAAATTATTAAACTTATAAACTCTACCAATAAACATGCAATTAATTTCATTTTTGAAAAACTTCATATTTATTAGCAGAGTTTGTATGTTTAATGATTTAAGTTGTATGTTTAATGATTTAAATTGCATATTTAATGCTAAAAATTGCATGTTTAAATTAAGGGTATGAAATATCATTGGGGTACTGTAGATGAGCCCCACATAACATAGGTTCAATCTATTTAGTTTTATTTTTGTTTTCTTGTTTTTTAATATTACTAAATCACAAATCAATTCTCACATCATCGTGGTGAGCAAGGTTCAATTTGAGGCTTGTTGAGATTTTGCTGAGAAAAAAGGGAAGAAAATAACAAAACCTCCATAATATTTAGTGAAACTGTTGAACACTAAAAAGAGAGCATGTAACGTCTAAATCTCTTGGAATAAAATCCCAAAATAGAGTGACTGATTTTATTGAGGAATACCTTCAAGGGACGCAAACACACAATCCTAATTGTTTACTTTAGAATAAAGAAAATTATATTGTTTATAAGAGTCTTTTAATTGTCCTCATTTTCCTAGACTTGATTCCGAGCTTATATAGTGGCACGAACAACTGCTTGGGCAGTCGAATCCTAAGTTTTGCAACTCCTAGTTTCTTCTTCTGCTAGCTGTGACAACCGCTTCAGTCGTGTACCTAACTGCTGGATTGTGTGGCACGTCACGGTCTGCTGGATCGTAACTGCGATGATCATGGTAATTGCCAGATTATACTCCATGTCATGATATGTCGTTTATGATAACTGCTAAGAATGTGCAGCATGTCTTTCAACTATTGGATCATGTTTGTGCAACTGCCCATTGATTTCGTTATTGTTCTGACTAGTTAGGACGATTTGGCTACTTGGGTGATTGAGGGATTTGGAGGAGAAGCCGATTGATCTATGCAATTGTTAGGCCGATTGGACGATTATTGTAATTTTTGGTGGTTAACAATTACACATAAATATGGCCTAATTGATTAGGTCAAGTAAATTGGAACCGTATTTATTGACTGTTATCTCTTATCCTTCATTAAATGCAACACTCGTGATGACGACAGAATGTTCTTCCATTGAATATGGATTCATTTAATACAGCCTTTGAATGACCCCTCATTTAATGTAAAGTGATTTCATTGCCCATCATTTCCTTATTTAATTCTCACGCTGTTTCTTATGTCATTCTATATGTCTTTTCCAATTCAAAATAGTGCCACCCTATCATTTCACAGTTCCCTCATTTTATTTTCTATTCCACTTAGGGTGTGATATCTATCTAGGACAATGAAATATTTTCCATCATCATTGGCTATAAAACGGCTATTTCGTTCCTCATTCCACCTTTAAATGAAATCTTTCTAATTTAAGCACTAAAAAATCCCAAAATTTGCTCTCTTAATCCTTCAATGGCGTCTTGATCTTCTGCTCCCAAACTCCCTGAAGTCTCTACATTCTTGGACTACCAGAAAGCTCCAGAAGTCCCTTCAATCAGTGGTGCTAATATGATTTTGCTGGATGCAGTAAGGAATATTTGCTCTATTGGCCCTGTATTCACTGAGGAACACACCATATCAAGCGCTTTTTTGGCTTAACTTTTTCCTCTTACAGGTGACATTCCTCTTTCTGAACCCTTGCTTGTCTCTTACCTCTGTCAGGCGAAAGCTATTCTCACTTGGCCTAAACCAGATCCTATCCTTAGGGACTGGTTCCGTCGTATGTAGGCTGATAGTGAAACCAAAAGTCTTTTCGAGCAGTCGGGCATCTCCCCCTCATTGAGCTTTCTCTTCATCTTCTAGCCCACGATCGTCTCCTATTTTCAGTCACAATTATTTTCTTGTCATTTGAGTATAACACCATCATTTTTCCAGTCGGTCTCATAACCGTTACTCTATGCGATATTAGCACTTTGATAGGTCTGTCTCCTTTGGGCACTGTTGTGGATACGAGTTTTCACCTGAGACCTACAATCGAGAATCTAGATTTTAAGGGCACTAGCGAACTTGTAAAACAAGGGTAGTATGAGCGGGGAGTACTGCCCACCGGTGTGGTGGAAGCCGTAGGCTATCCGACGCCCAAGTCAGTAGTATGGAAAAAATTGAAGTAGGGAGAATAAGGCTTGAAGTTACCTCTATCTCCGTTTGTTTACCGTAAGGGCTAGGTGTTGTTATTTCTCAGGTGATATGCTGTAGAACTGAGAAGAATATTCGATCCCCTCTCCATGCCATGATCCTTCTCTTTTATAAGTCCTCTGAGGTGGGGTCATTTACTCTTCACTTACCCGTTGGGATCTCTATAACTGTAGACTTAATGGTGGAGTTTATGGTTGGGAAGCGGCCGCGAGTGCGTAGTGGAAAAATAAAATAATTAAAATTATGATGTCGTTTTCCCTTTGCCCAAGACCCATTTGTTTTGAATTCCAATTCGGCCCAAACTCTTATTAGGGTTTTATAATCTCATTAAACCACTAAATTAAGATCCAATGGCTAAGATTAAATTGGCTTTTATCTCACATCAGATTCTTAATTAATTTTGTTGTCTTTGGAGCACTATATAAACCCAAATAAATCTTTTGATTTTATGCCTTCCTCCAAGCTCGACAGTGGGCTGTGACAGTCCTCCAAGAATCGGCTTCAATCTTCCTCCATGAAAGCTCCAAGTTTGTGAGATGATTCCAAGCTCATGGGTGGACTTCCCTATCACCTTCGCATGTCTCTCGGAGTGCTAGCTCTTGATGATTTTGCTTCAAAATCACCACACTTTTGCTTCCCATTGCTCTCGGTTTTATGGGCAGAAAACAGAAGCCAGAACAGCCCTTGTGGGCGTGAGATGAAGATAAGAAAGAGAAGAGAGAATTATGTGGTTGGTTGGTGGAAAGTGTATCTAATACACTTAAATGAATTTCCAAATTCATTTCCTTATTTTTTTGCTTTCAAAAAGTCAATCAATAAATGCTTTCCATCAACTCACATCAAGTCACATCACTCAATCAATCAAGTGACAAGTTATCACATCACTCAAAGTGACTAATGATTTGACGCTTGATGCGACTAGCGATTTGATGTTTGATTTGACTTGCGTGCCGCACTCGAATTCGAAATGTGAATGCGCTCGCAAAAAATCCCGGGCTCGGGTTCGCTAATTCCAAATTAACGAATTTTCTGTTGCGACGCAATTAAATGATTATGCCTAGCGAAATCACTATTCACGTCGCTAACGAGTTAATTCTAAATTAACTCGTTCGCCCGAATTAAAATCTAATTTTAATTCCGCGTCGAAATCCAATTTCGTTTAATATATCGAATATATTAATTTATCGATTAATTCCAAATTAATCGTTTTCTCTCTTTCTTTGATATTTTATCCCAGATAAAATATCTCAGTAATTAATCCCAGATTAATTTTTTCTCTCATCTAATTAATCCCAGATTAATTAAAGTGCGAGTCATACGTCATCGGTGAATCTTCGGGAAGCGACCCATGAGATCCCCGGATATGTTGGCAGTAAATTCGGTCGTCGGACTATCCGAACACGTAAGTACCTAGTACTACATTTTACCGATTTACAAGACAAGGTTGGCTTCTAGCAAAGCGCCATGCCTACCCAATTTTCCAGAAATATCTTTACAGGAATATAAGGATCTATATCAGGTGTAGTATACATAGTATTGCGTATTTCGATCCAGTATCGGATGATCACATGCAAGGCCTGGGGCTGGTACAGTGTCTGCCCCGTAAAAAAAAAATATCGGATGACGAGCAACTAGTCTCTTTATTATCGGATAATCAAGACCAATTTATATTATCCCGATGGTTGCAACCCTTTAGAGAGCCAGTTCTGTATCTCTACGCGATCATCAACTCCATATGACTGGAGTGACACTTCCGTCTTGACATCACACCCAACACACTACGATTCTCAATATACCCAATAGAGGCGTACACAGAACCTGTTAAAGCCCTGGACGACCAAAACCAAAGTATATTGATTGTCGTAAGTATTAGCGGTGCAAGTCTCAAGTTAGGACCAAATACACATACCCTGATTTCGGACTTCCATAGACACATAGTCATACTACCAATGGAATTCTGAGGGGGTCTATCCAGAACGAAACTGTTTCCCATACCATCGGTAAAACAAAACCTCCTATTACACTTGCATGAGTATCCTATACCCAAATATATGAGAAATATGTCGTTATGCCCTTACAACGCGCACAAGTGTAATACTAGTCTTTTACGTATTTATCGATGTCCAATCTCGATAATACTCTGACTAGGGATATTTAATGATTTATCCTTCGTGGACTGATACTGTCTCATATCATTCTCAATTCAGGAACAAATCACAGGGACCTTCTATCATTTATACATCTTGGTGATCTAATCACAAATGATAAGAGAGCAATCTCCTTTGTCACATAGTTAATTTGTACAACAACACTATGATCTATACAAATAGTGACGCTATGGGTCATAATTGTCCAACAATCTCCCACTTGGCCTATAACCAGTCACTCGAGTGTCTAACACCCGAACTATGTACGGTTGGCTCAAACTGCTGAGAAAAGGTTTTCGTTAGCGGATTTGCATGATTATCATCTGATGCGATTTATTCAATCATCACATCGCCACGATGTATGATCCGAACGAATCAGATGAATATCGAAGTATGTATCTGGATCGTTGATGAGACCATTAATTCTTTAGCTTGTGTTGAAGCCTAGCTCAGCTGCTAACAGAACTATATCTAATCTAATTAGATTTATTATCGACCCAAATGGCTTCTATTGCTGCCTCAGCTGCAGCAATAACCCGCATTTGTTGTTTATTCGGTAACAGTATCTTGCTTGGAAGATTTCCAGCTCACTCTTCCGTTATTCAAACTTTATAGTACCGTTTGCGACTTTTAGTCTTTTTATCGGTTTAGGAAACTTACAGCAGTGAACCCAGTCACTTCAAGTTCTCCATAGTATAAGACAGCATCCTTAGATCTCTAAGATACTCAAAGATGTTCTTAACATCAATCCAATGACTATCACTTGGATTGGCCCGATTGTGAATCCATATGCTCAAAGCATATGAGACACCAGGTCGTGTACATTTATTAATGTACGATTTCTCGGAGAGTGATAACAACTTTAAATGCGTACATTTATTAATGTACGATTTCTCGGAGAGTGATAACAACTTTAAATCTATCCCAGTAGATCTTTATTCCTAGAATAAAAGTTGTTTCTCCCAAGAATTCTACGAAGAATTTTCATGAAAGCCAAGCTTTCACCGATTATTTTATGGGAATATCATTTCCAAGAAATGATATATTATCATTATTTTATAGGACAACCACTGTCGGTGCGCTCCCACTAACCTCCTTATATACACAAGAATTATTTTCGTTTTGAATTAAATCATAAACTATTATGATTACATCAAAACGCTAATTCCTAGAACCTAATGCTTGCTTCAATCCAAACATGGATCGAATAACCCGCAAACCTTGTTTGCTAGTTTTGGTACGACAAAACCAACAGGTTGTTGTAAACATCCTCCGAAAGGTTTCCTTTTCAGGAAAGCGATTTTCCCGTTAAGCTGACATATTTCATACATGAAACATGCAGCTTTAGCAAGCATTATCCAAATGGATTTACCGTGGTAACAGGTAAAAGGTTGAATCGTAATCAACATAATGTTGATAACGATACCTTTCCGCTACAAGCCTAGCTTAGTACGTTGGTATGTTTCCTTTCATGTATGTCTTCCTTGAAGACTTATATAGTACCAATAGGAACAATGCCTTGCGGTATATCAACTAGTATCCAAATATAGTTGATATACATGGAATCCATTTCGGATCCATGACACTTTGTCACAAAAGGGAGTTGATACCTAGTATCACTTCCTCATACGTAGTCAGTTGGTATACCTCAAAAAGATTAACATCTTTAAGAGGTGAGATCAGAAACCCATACCCAAGGTTGTCTTCTGACTCTCTCCGACATACGCGGTTCTTGTGTATTTGAAGATCACTGGTATAGTGTAGGCACTGCATTTTTGCATATAAGTCCCTATGATGAGTCTCATATGGAGACACTACCTCTTTAGTTGTGAAAGTCGCGGGAATCAGACGTTGGAAGGAAAAGGGTCAAGAATTGACACATTGTTGGATTTAACTCGCTGGAGTAGCTTCGGGTTCGCTTGGTGGACCTCCGTTTCAAAGCACACACCTAACCCAAGCCCATTAAAATACACCTCACAAATTAAATAATTAAAACATTTAAAACACATCTCACTAATTAAATTAAAACCAATTAAATTAAACTTAAATTAAATTAAATTAAATCACATTCACAAATTTAATTAAACTTAAATTAAATTAAATTAAAATCTAATTAAATTCAATTCCTAATCTAAATAAAACACATTCCTAATTTAATTAAATCACCTACCAATTTAAATAAATCCCATGGATCCCTTGCCTAATTAAAATAAATCATATATTTAATTAAAAAGAAATACATAAATCACTTCCATAATTACAAGATTTCCCTTATCGCATTTTAATTAAAAAAATATCTCCCAATTAACACACAAATCATATTCCTTATCCAACAAGGTAAATCCCCTCCCTTGACCTATAAAAATAAACATTCTCCACACATTCAACCCCTGGCTGGCTGACTGGCTCATTATCACAACATCAACCCTAATATTCCAAACCCTTTCACTCACGAACCCTCTGACCAACACCAATCAGCCCTCAAACTCCTTCAGCACTCACGCCTGACCAACACCAATTCAACGCAGCCACGCTTCACGCCTCAGTTCGCTCACGAACCAGGACCACTCACGCACAAATTCCACTCACATTGCCTTCGTTAACCCACTCACGCCACATGCCCTTTGGCCTCGCCGCTTCAACAAACTAAGATCACTCACCTCACAAAAAAGCCAACGCTCATAGCCTCCAGCCCTCCACGCATTCTTCACTCAACTGAATCCCACATCGCTCAAAAAACGTATTCACCACCTGCCTCTCGCCACAATCGCACGTACCCTAGCCAACTTCAACCTCACGCCGCACTGCCCCCTTGACCATTCACCAGCCCTTCATCACGCTTCACAAACAGCCCACTAGCTACGTAGCAAGACTACCTCAAAACTTCACAGCCTGCTTCCTACACACCATCACGCCACCTTTCACACATCCTCACTGCCACAAGCACAAGCCCCCACTATCTCCATTCACGAAACCAAGCCAATTCAACCCTACGTTCACGCTGCGCTCCTAGCCACCAGCCTTAGTCACGCCCATTGACCATCAGCCAACTCATGCACCCTTTGCCGTATTAACTCTCACGCACACAAGCAGCACTCCAAACTCAGTCCATTCAACAAAACACACACAGCCCTTTAGCCAGACAAGCCTTCGCACATTAAACCTCACTGCCAGCCCATTTCAGCCGCACATTAACTCCCAAACAGCCCTAAAACTGTACTAAAAACAGTCCCAAAAGCTTCCCCAAAACAGTCCAAAAACCGCAGCCCAAACCAGTACAAATAAACAACAAAACAGTCCCCTAATTACCCTAAAACAGTGACCAGAAAATACAACAAAAACAGCAGCGAAACGGAGTGAAAACAACAGCCCAAATAGCAAAACAGCGAGTAAAAATATTGGATTAGTGAACCAGAAAAGTTGTGGAGTATCGACCCTTCCAACGGACGTGTAACGCCATTTCTTATACAACAAAAGAGGTTAGACCTGAGGGCACCTTCTTACTTATCTTCTTTCGTTTTATTTTATTTATTTTAAAATATTATTGCATGAGAGTCGTTTGAGGCATGATGTGATTGTTGGATGAGCGGGATGTGTGTTCCCTTTTGTGGTATATCGGATGGAACCCGGAAGTAAATTCCGTAGCCGATTCCGAATGGACGGTATTGCGGTCTGCACTCGGGATACAACGCCACGTATCACTTAAGATGCACGTATCTCGTCTCATCCAAATTTGTATTTGAGCATGTCATAGTTCTAGGCCGTTTATTTATTATTTTAGCATGAGTTAATTTAGTCTTGTTATTTAATTTTCAAAGCATGATTGTGTTATTTAGGCATGTTGTTTCTTAGTTCTTTATGCATGATGTTTCGTTTAGTTTATGTTTATGTTTAATTAGTTATTTGTTTACTTTGGTTTAATGGTTCAATATGCTCGTTGTGTTATATTGCGTGGAGTTATTTGGATGAAAGCATGTTAGATCTAAGTACCCTTGAGCATGAATGTTGAATAGATTCGGTTAGTTTATTGCACAAATCATATCATCACAAGTGACATAAGTAAGGGACCATTCCGAAACCAACGGTTTGAGGTCTTCCCTTGCGATGGGTGAGTGCGGCCTTAAATCTTTGTCCCGGTTCACACCGGGTGGCGACTCCATGTTATTTCGTACTCCCAACTAGGCCGTGAGCCTCTAGGTATGGAGACGTTACTGCGACACCCTAGGTACGTGGTTAGCATTCAGACAACTGCGACATCCTAGGTACGGGGTTTGCACGCCAGGTACAACATGTGGACTATTGTGGACTACCGCGACACTCTAGGTACGGGGTTTAGCATGCCAGGAACGACATGTGGATTATGTGGACTACCGAGGACTACTGTGGACTATGTGGACTACCGTGGAGTATGTAGAGTATGTGGACTATGAGGACTATGTGGACTACCGTGGAGTATGTGGACTACCGTGGAGTATGTGGACTACTGTGGACTACCGTGAAGTATTTGGACTATGTGGACTACCGTGGAGTATATGGACTATGTGGACTACCGTGGAGTAAGTGGACTATGTGGACTACCGTGGACTACCATGGACTACCGTGAAGTATGTGGAGTATGTGGACTATGTGGACTACTGTGGAGTATGTGGATTATGTGGACTATGTGGACTACCGTGGACTATTGTGGAGTATGTGGACTATGTGGACTACCGTGGAGTATGTGGATTATGTGGACTATGTGGACTACCATGGACTACCGTGGACTATTATGGAGTATGTGGACTACCGTGGATTATTGTGGACTACCGCGACACCCTAGGTACGGGGTTTAGCACGCCAGGAATGACACATCATCAAATCTGCTCGGAACAACAGGCAAGTCAGATGGCAGCTGGTGAGCCAGGTAAGTGAAAATGCATTGCACGTACATTGATAGGATTGTCATTGCACACACACTGCACAAGTCCCATCAAAGTGGGGGCGACTGTAGGCACTGCATTTTTGCATATAAGTCCCTATGATGAGTCTCGTATGGAGACACTACCTCTTTAGTTGTGAAAGTCGCGGGAATCGGACGTTGGAAGGAAAAGGGTCAAGAATTGACACATTGTTGGATTTAACTCGCTGGAGTAGCTTCGGGTTCGCTTGTTGGACCTCCGTTTCAAAGCACACACCTAACCCAAGCCCATTAAAATACACCTCACAAATTTAATAATTAAAACATTTAAAACACATCTCACTAATTAAATTAAAACCAATTAAATTAAACTTAAATTAAATTAAATTAAATCACATTCACAAATTTAATTAAACTTAAAATTAAATTAAATTAAAATCTAATTAAATTCAATTCCTAATTTAAATAAAACACATTCCTAATTTAATTAAATCACCTACCAATTTAAATAAATCCCATGGATCCCTTGCCTAATTAAAATAAATCATATATTTAATTAAAAAGAAATACATAAATCACTTCCATAATTAAAAGATTTACCTTATCGCATTTTAATTAAAAAAATATCTCCCAATTAACACACAAATCATATTCCTTCTCCAACAAGGCAAATCCCCTCCATTGACCTATAAAAATAAACATTCTCCACACATTCAACCCCTGGCTGGCTGGCTCATTATCACAAAATCAACCCTAATATTCCATACCCTTTCACTCACGA
This sequence comes from Zanthoxylum bungeanum, assembly GCA_019454045.1. NCBI lineage: Eukaryota > Viridiplantae > Streptophyta > Magnoliopsida > Sapindales > Rutaceae > Zanthoxylum > Zanthoxylum bungeanum. The sequence goes on along the minus strand of SKCR01026245.1, from coordinate 182,282 downwards.
ACCCTCTGACCAACGCCAATCAGCCCTCAAACTCCTTCAGCACTCACGCCTGACCAACACCAATTCAACGCAGCCACGCTTCACGCCTCAGTTCGCTCACGAACCAGGACCACTCAAGCACAAATTCCACTCACATTGCCTTCGTTTACCCACTCACGCCACATGCCCTTTGGCCTCGCCGCTTCAACAAACTAAGATCACTCACCTCACAAAAAAGCCAACGCTCATAGCCTCCAGCCCTCCACGCATTCTTCACTCAACTGAATCTCACATCGCTCAAAAAACGTATTCACCACCTGCCTCTCGCCACAATCGCACGTACACTAGCCAACTTCAACCTCACGCCACACTGCCCCCTTGACCATTCACCAACCCTTCATCATGCTTCACAAACATCCCACTAGCCACGTAGCAAGACTGCCTTAAAACTTCACAGCCTGCTTCCTACACACCATCACGCCACCTTTCACACAGCCTCACTGCCACAAGCACAAGCCCCCACTATCTCCATTCACGAAACCAAGCCAATTCACCCCTACGTTCATGCTGCGCTCCTAGCCACCAGCCTTAGTCACGCCCCTTGACCATCAGCCATCAGCCAGCTCATGCACCCTTTGCCGCATTAACTCTCACGCACACAAGCAGCACTCCAAACTCAGTCCATTCAACAAAACACACACATCCCTTTAACCAGACAAGCCTTCGCACATTAAACCTCACTGCCAGCCCATTTCAGCCGCACATTAACCCCCAAACAGGCCTAAAACTGTACTAAAAACAGTCCCAAAAGCTTCCCCAAAACAGTCCAAAAACCGCAGCCCAAACCAGTACAAATAAACAACAAAACAGTCCCCTAATTACCCTAAAACAGTGACCAGAAAATACAACAAAAACAGCAGCAAAACGGAGTGAAAACAGCAGCCCAAATAGCAAAACAGCGAGGAAAAACATTGGATTAGTGAACCAGAAAAGTTGTGGAGTACCGACCCTTCCAACGGACGTGTAATGCCTTTTCTTATACAACAAAAGAGGTTAGACCTGAGGGCACCTTCTTACTTATCTTCTTTCGTTTTATTTTATTTATTTTAAAATATTATTGCATGAGAGTCGTTTGAGGCATGATGTGATTGTTGGATGAGCGGGATGTGTGTTCCCTTTTGTGGTATATCGGATGGAAACTCGGACGTAAATTCCGTAGCCGATTCCGAATGGACGATATTGCGGTCTACACTCGGGATACAACGCCACGTATCACTTAAGATGCACGTATCTCGTCTCATCCAAATTTGTATTTGAGCATGTCATAGTCCTAGGCCGTTTATTTATTATTTTAAGCATGAGTTAATTTAGTCTTGTTATTTAATTTTCAAAGCATGATTGTGTTATTTAGGCATGTTGTTTCTTAGTTCTTTATGCATGATGTTTCGTTTAGTTTATGTTTATGTTTAATTAGTTATTTGTTTACTTTGGTTTAATGGTTCAATATGCTCGTTGTGTTATATTGCGTGGAGTTATTTGGATGAAAGCATGTTAGATCTAAGTACCCTTGAGCATGAATGTTGAATAGATTCGGTTAGTTTATTGCACAAATCATATCATCACAAGTGACATAAGTAAGGGACCATTCCGAACCCAACGGTTTGAGGTCTTCCCTTACGATGGGTGAGTACGGCCTTAAATCTTTGTCCCGGTTCACACCGGGTGGCGACTCCATGTTATTTCGTACTCCCAACTAGGCCGTGAGCCTAGAACAGCGTCGCCCAGGTTCTGTTGTCTACAGTCTGGCGACTCCACTGGGGATAGAGAATCAGCCCCGAAATCATGTATTGTGATGTGTATAATTTGTGCTTTAATTAATCTTTTCTATAGTGAGTTGAAATGGGTGTAATCAAAGGCATTGTTAAGGCTAGGTAATGGTTCGATGTCTTCCTTCACTCACTACCTTTTTATAATGAAAAGCTGTGAAGACACCGAGATAATCATTACTTGTAGCTCGTCATGACAGACTAGTTTGGAGGACTCGTTGTTTATTCCTGACACCAAGCGATAAGAGCTTAAGGGGCTTGGGTACTTAAGAGAGCCTCGCTCCACCCTCCCTCTGGGGAATCTACAACGGGAAATCCATTCGACATTAGTCACACACCGTAACTCGTTGGCACGTACCGTAAGGTATAAAAAAGGTGCACTCACTTGGTCGCTTGAACCCTTGAGTGGGGAGTCCTAGTTGTGGGTAATCCTTCGTCAAACGAGAGCCTTTGTCCACACTCCCGTAAACCCACATGTGAACCATAGTTGTATGACCTATTGGGGCCACCCTTTATGCTTTTGATAACCCCATGCATATTATGTCTCATACATCCCATGCATCTCATGCATACATGTATCATGTTAACCCTCGTGTCTTAAAAGCCATCATAGGTATCCGTTGGGTTAGGAAAAATAAGTCTTGTCGAAGAAGAGTTTAACAAACATGGATATCGAGGAAAGGAAACCAAGGAATAGAGAACTTTACGGCAAGAATAGAAAGACCATTGGGGGGGCCTTCAAAAAAAAATTGAAAAAAAAAAGAAAAAAAAAGAAGAAAATCAAAAAAAAAAAAGAAAAGAAAAAGAAAAAAAAAGAAGAAAAAAAGAAAAAGAAAAAAAAATTGTTGTTTGTTTTTAGTTCTTAATAGTTAGACATAAGTCCAATGATGAAATCGTTTGCTTTAGGGTGAAATATTAGAAACGATAAACGCTTGATATGCTTTTATCTGATACTTTGAGTGATTGATCTATGTTAGACTCGTAAACACTTCACTATAGGTTCTTAGCGGTGAAAACCTGAGTAGTTGGTAAGGTGACTAGTTGAAGAAATTGTAGGTCGGTGAATGACCGTTTGCTTAGATGTCTATCTTGATTTGCTTATGTTATGATGTGTGGTATGGTTGAAAATAAAAGAAATGTCTCTAAAGAAAAGAATTGAATCACCTATAACCGATAAGCGTGAAGCTACCCATGGGCGAGTATTAGGACCACCATGAGGAGAAATTCTACCTTAAAGGGTAGGTGTGTTGAAAAAAAAAGAGAAAAAAAAAAGAGAAAAAAAAAGAGAAAAGAAAAAAAGAAGTTCAAAATGAAAAGAAAAAAAAAGAAAGAGACAAAAGAGAAAGAAAACCATACCACATTGAGCACAGAAAAGCAACTACAGGCATAATTGAGACATCTAGGTTGGTTTGACCCATCGATCCCGATTTTTGAAATGAAATCATTGAGTTAGCTTACCTAGGGATGAATCCGCAAAGGAACCTTTGTACACACACTTTGAGTCTGGTATAGATCTTTTATTCAAAGACTTGGATTTGAGTTGCGTTGAATGTTTTGAAGGTTCTCTGGTTTCAATACTGAGCATTCTTTGAGGGCAATAATATGTTTAATTATTGGGACTATTTTGTAGCATGTGATATAGTATGATATGGAAGGCCCCACCATGTGGTTCATCTTGACCAAGTACAAACAGCGGAGAGCAGAAAGGTAAACCAGACTGGGGGCGACCAGTCTCCCACATCGCGAATAAGGGACATAACAAGATATTGAGTCATGAGACCAGAGAGAAGACTGAGCAATCACCTAGAGAACTAGCGGAAGACCTAACCCAACAGAATAGGAAATTCATTCATGCATGCATGCATACACGTAACATATTTTGCATTCTTTTTGTGTTTGTTTCGTTTTGTATTCACAGGTTTCAAAGAAGAAAAAGAGAAAGTGGCAAAGACAAGCCAACTAGAATCAGCAACATATGAGTAGTAGTTTTGGGGATGAGTCCCAAGGTTGAGGCCCATATCAGTATCAGTTTTGGGGTGAAGCCCACATCAGTATCAGTCTGGGGGTGAGGCCCACATCAGTGTCTGTATGGGGACGAGGCCCACATCAGTTTCAGTTTGGGGTCGAGGCCTATATCAGTATTCGTTTGGGGATGAGTCCCGGGGTTGAGGCCCACATCAGTATCCGTTTGGGGCGAGGCCCATATTAGTTTGGGGCGAGGCCCACGTCAGTATCAGTTTTGGGGCAAGGCCCACATCAGTTTCAGTCTGGGGGCGAGGCCCACATCAGTATCAGTTTGGGGCGAGGCCCACATCAGTATCAACTCAAGGCTGAGGCCCACATCATCAGAATTTTGGAATGAATCCACGGAATGAATCCCAAGGCTGAGGCCCACATCGTCAGATTTTAGAATGAATCCAGGGAATGAATCCTAGGGCTGAGGCCCACATCGTCAGAGTTTGGAATGAATCCAGGGAATGAATCCTAGGGCCGAGGCCCACGTTGTCAGAATTTGGAATGAATCCAGGGAATGAATCCCAAGGCCGAAGCCCACGTCGTCAGAATTTGGAATGAATCCAGGGAATGAACCCCAGGGCCGAGGCCCACGTCGTCAGAATTTGGAATGAATCCGAGAATGGAGCAGAGTTCGAATGAACAAGACAAGAATGGCAATTCAAGAATGGAGCACAGTTCGAGAATGAACAAGCCAAGAATGGCAATCCAAGAATGGAAAAACAGTTCGGGAATGAACAAGCCGCGAATGACACTCCGAGAATGGAACATAGTTTGGGAATGAACAATAGTTCGGGAATGAAAAAGTCGGGAATGGCACTCCGAGAATGGAACACAGTTTGGGAATGAACAAACCAAGCAGTCTTGCTGGGTTTGGAAATCTGGGGGTGAGGCCCACGTCATTATCAATATCAGTCTTGCCGGGTATGGCAATCTGGGGGCGAGGCCCACATTAGTATCAGTATCAGTCTTGCCGGGTATGGCACTCTGAGGGCGAGGCCCACGTTAATTCAGAATCAGTCTTGCCGGGTTTGGCATTCTGGGGGGCGAGGCCCACATCAGTTCAGTACCAGTTCTGCCGGGTATGGCATTCTGGGGGCGAGGCCCACATTGGTTTAGTATTAGTTCTGTCGGGTATGGCATTCTGGGGGGCGAGGCCCACATCAGTTCAGTATCAGTTCTACCGAGTATGGCATTCTGGGGGCGAGGTTAGTTCTGCTAGGTATGGCATTCCGGGGGCGAGACCCACATTACATCAGATCCGTTTCTGCCGGGTATGGCATTCTGGGGGCGAGGCCCACATTAGCATCAGTATCAGTATTGCCGAGTATGGCATTCTGGGGGCGAGGCCCATATTGGTTCAGTATCAGTTTGCCAGGTATGGCATTCTGGGGGCGAGGACCACATTACATAAGATCAGTTTCTGCCGGGTATGACATTCTGGGGGCAAGGCCCACATTAGCATCAGTATCAGTATTGTCGGGTATGGCATTCTAGGGGCGAGGCCCATATTGGTTCAGTATCAGTTTACCGGGTATGGCAAAATGAGGGCGAGGCCCACATTACATAAGATCAGTTTTCCAGGTACGACACTCCGGGTATGGAGACATCAGATCAATTTGCCAGGTACGGCACTCCGAGTATGGAGATATCAAATTTTCCAGGTACGACACTCTGGGTATGGAGACATCAGATCAGTTTGCTAGGTACGGCACTCCAGATATGGAGACATCAGATCAGTTGCCAGGTACGGCACTCCGGGTATGGAGATATCAGATTAGCCAGGTACGGCACTCCGGGTATGGAGATATTAGATCAGTTTTCCAGGTACAACACTCCGGGTATGGAGACATCAGATCAGTTTGCCAGGTACGGCACTACGGGTATGGAGATATCAGATCAGCCAGGTACGACATGTGGACTATTGTGGACTACTGCGACACCCTAGGTACGGTGTTAGCACTCAGACATTTATGGCTCTCTAGGTACGGAGACATCACCGCAACACCCTAGGTACGGGGTTAGCATTCAGACATTTGTGGCACTCTAGGTACGGAGGCGTCACCGCGACACCCTAGGTATGAGGTTAGCACTCAGACATTTGTGGCACTCTAGGTACAGAGGCGTCACCGTGACACCCTAGGTACGAGGTTAGCACTCAGACATTTGTGGCACTCTAGGTACGGAGGCGTCACCACGACACCCTAGGTATGGGGTTAGCACTCAGACATTTGTGGCTCTCTAGGTACGGAGACGTCACTGCGACACCCTAGGTATGAGGTTAGCATTCAGACCACAGCGACGCCCTAGGTACGGGGTTAGCACGCCATGTACGGCATGTGGACTATTCAGACATTTTGTGGCTCTCTAGGTACGGAGACGTCACTGCGACACCCTAGGTACGGGGTTAGCACTCAGACCACAGCGATGCCCTAGGTACGGGGTTAGCACGCCAGGTACGACATGTGGACTATTCAGACATTTGTGGCTCTCTAGGTACGGAGACGTCACTGCGACACCCTAGGTACGAGGTTAGCACTCAGACCACAGCGACGCCCTAGGTACGGGGTTAGCACGCCAGGTACGACATGTGGACTATTCAGACATGTGTGGCTCTCTAGGTACGGAGACGTTACTGCGACACCCTAGGTACGTGATTAGCATTCAGACAACTGCGACACCCTAGGTACGGGGTTTGCATGCCAGGTACGACATGTGGACTATTGTGGACTACCGCGACACTCTAGGTACGGGGTTTAGCATGCCAGGAACGGCATGTGGATTATGTGGACTACCGAGGACTACTGTGGACTATGTGGACTACCGTGGAGTATGTAGAGTATGTGGACTATGAGGACTATGTGGACTACCGTGGAGTATGTGGACTACCGTGGAGTATGTGGACTACTGTGGACTACCGTGAAGTTTGTGGACTATGTGGACTACCGTGGAGTATATGGACTATGTGGACTACCGTGGAGTATGTGGACTATGTGGACTACCATGGACTACCATGGACTACCGTGAAGTATGTGGAGTATGTGGACTATGTGGACTACTGTGGAGTATGTGGATTATGTGGACTATGTGGACTACCGTGGACTATTGTGGAGTATGTGGACTACCGTGGAGTATGTGGATTATGTGGACTATGTGGACTACCATGGACTACCGTGGACTATTGTGGAGTATGTGGACTACCGTGGATTATTGTGGACTACCGCGACACCCTAGGTACGGGGTTTAGCACGCCAGGAATGACACATCATCAAATCTGCTCGGAACAACAGGCAAGTCAGATGGCAGCTGGTGAGCCAGGTAAGTGAAAATGCATTGCACGTACATTGATAGGATTGTCATTGCACACACACTGCACAAGTCCCATCAAAGTGGGGGCGACTGTAGGCACTGCATTTTTGCATATAAGTCCCTATGATGAGTTTCGTATGGAGACACTACCTCTTTAGTTGTGAAAGTCGCGGGAATCGGACGTTGGAAGGAAAAGGGTCAAGAATTGACACATTGTTGGATTTAACTCGCTGGAGTAGCTTCGGGTTCACTTGTTGGACCTCCGTTTCAAAGCACACACCTAACCCAAGCCCATTAAAATACACCTCACAAATTAAATAATTAAAACATTTAAAACACATCTCACTAATTAAATTAAAACCAATTAAATTAAACTTAAATTAAATTAAATTAAATCACATTCACAAATTTAATTAAACTTAAAATTAAATTAAATTAAAATCTAATTAAATTCAATTCCTAATTTAAATAAAACACATTCCTAATTTAATTAAATCACCTACCAATTTAAATAAATCCCATGGATCCCTTGCCTAATTAAAGTAAATCATATATTTAATTAAAAAGAAATACATAAATCACTTCCATAATTAAAAGATTTACCTTATCGCATTTTAATTAAAAAAATATCTCCCAATTAACACACAAATCATATTCCTTCTCCAACAAGGTAAATCCCCTCCCTTGACCTATAAAAATAAACATTCTCCACACATTCAACCCCTGGCTGGCTGGCTCATTATCACAAAATCAACCCTAATATTCCATACCCTTTCACTCACGAACCCTCTGACCAACGCCAATCAGCCCTCAAACTCCTTCAGCACTCACGCCTGACCAACACCAATTCAACGCAGCCACGCTTCACGCCTCAGTTCGCTCACGAACCAGGACCACTCATGCACAAATTCCACTCACATTGCCTTCGTTTACCCACTCAAGCCACATGCCCTTTGGCCTCGCCGCTTCAACAAACTAAGATCACTCACCTCACAAAAAAGCCAACGCTCATAGCCTCCAGCCCTCCACGCATTCTTCACTCAACTGAATCTCACATCGCTCAAAAAACGTATTAACCACCTGCCTCTCGCCACAATCGCACGTACACTAGCCAACTTCAACCTCACGCCACACTGCCCCCTTGACCATTCACCAGCCCTTCATCATGCTTCACAAACAGCCCACTAGCCACGTAGCAAGACTGCCTCAAAACTTCACAGCCTGCTTCCTACACACCATCACGCCACCTTTCACACAGCCTCACTGCCACAAGCACAAGCCCCCACTATCTCCATTCACGAAACCAAGCCAATTCACCCCTACGTTCATGCTGCGCTCCTAGCCACCAGCCTTAGTCACGCCCCTTGACCATCAGCCAACAGCCAGCTCATGCACCCTTTGCCGCATTAACTCTCACGCACACAAGCAGCACTCCAAACTCAGTCCATTCAACAAAACACACACATCCCTTTAACCAGACAAGCCTTCGCACATTAAACCTCACTGCCAGCCCATTTAAGCCGCACATTAACCCCCAAACAGGCCTAAAACTGTACTAAAAATAGTCCCAAAAGCTTCCCCAAAACAGTCCAAAAACCGCAGCCCAAACCAGTACAAATAAACAACAAAACAGTCCCCTAATTACCCTAAAACGGTGACCAGAAAATACAACAAAAACAGCAGCGAAACAGAGTGAAAACAGCAGCCCAAATAGGAAAACAGCGAGGAAAAACATTGGATTTGTGAACCAGAAAAGTTGTGGAGTACCGACCCTTCCAACGGACGTGTAACGCCTTTTCTTATACAACAAAAGAGGTTAGACCTGAGGGCACCTTCTTACTTATCTTCTTTCGTTTTATTTTATTTATTTTAAAATATTATTGCATGAGAGTCTTTTGAGGCATGATGTGATTGTTGGATGAGCGGGATGTGTGTTCCCTTTTGTGGTATATCGGATGGAAACCCGGACGTAAATTCCGTAGCCGATTCTGAATGGATGGTATTGCGGTCTGCACTCGGGATACAACGCCACGTATCACTTAAGATGCACGTATCTCGTCTCATCCAAATTTGTATTTGAGCATGTCATAGTTCTAGGCCGTTTATTTATTATTTTAAGCATGAGTTAATTTAGTCTTGTTATTTAATTTTCAAAGCATGATTGTGTTATTTAGGCATGTTGTTTCTCAGTTCTTTATGCATGATGTTTCGTTTAGTTTATGTTTATGTTTAATTAGTTATTTGTTTACTTTGGTTTAATGGTTCAATATGCTCGTTGTGTTATATTGCGTGGAGTTATTTGGATGAAAGCATGTTAGATCTAAGTACCCTTGAGCATGAATGTTGAATAGATTCGGTTAGTTTATTGCACAAATCATATCATCACAAGTGACATAAGTAAGGGACCATTCCGAACCCAACGGTTTGAGGTCTTCCCTTGCGATGGGTGAGTGCGGCCTTAAATCTTTGTCCCGGTTCACACCGGGTGGCGACTCCATGTTATTTCGTACTCCCAACTAGGCCGTGAGCCTAGAACAGCGTCGCCCAGGTTTTGTTGTCTACATATAGTTTCATCCTTGATGAACTATTTGTGTTCCATTAAGATTCGGTCCCATAAATAGTATTACTCCGATTTTCATCGAGTTTTACTATCCTCCCACTTACCACTGCATATCGGTATTCCTCTTAGGAAAACTGCATGGCGAGCAATAATTACATTGTTCTCTGGTGAGATGTATAAGTACTATACTTTGGTATCCCTAGGATAACTTACAATTGGCACTTATCCAATTTGGGTTTTAGTTTGGTATCATCCAAACATATGCCTAGCATTCCCAAATCATTAGGAATGAGAAACCTAGTTTCTATCCTATTCATATCTAATATGAAATCTGTCAAATAGACTTTTATGGAACCTTATTCTAAATAAGTTCTGCACTGTTTAAAGCTTATCCGTTGAAGGAAATAGTAGCTTAGAGCGACTCATGATTAACCTTATCATGTCCAACAAAATTCGGTTACTCTGTTTGGACACACCGTCAAACTGACGTGTTCCGGACTCATTGAAAGAATACTATACTCTTTCAAGTATATTAGAAACTTATTGCTTAAGTATTTTCATCATGGTCAAACTGTGATGGTTTAATACTTTAGCCGATCTGTTTGTCTATTTCGTGTCGAAGCTTTAAAAGTTTCCGATTTGTGTTTCAAAAGAAACACATAACCATAACGAGATGCCACATCCGTAAAGGTCACGAAATATTCATATCCACCTCTAGCCTAGCTAGACATGGGCCCACTTGCTTCACTATGAACTAGGGCTAATAGATCAGTGGCATTTGCACTTTTACCAAGTAAATGTGTTTTAGGCACATTGCCCAATAAACTAGATTCGTAGACTTTATTTAAATGGAATCAAATCAGTCCGAGTACCCACTCTTCGAAAGTGTGGATATACGAGTCTTGTTTAATTGCGTCCCAGACTACAATGCCACTATTGAGTTTCTTCTGATCAAATCAGTTTGAGCTATTTGTTTTTCATTTTATACGTTTGAGATTTATTTATATTCAAAATATAAATGTTGTTATTTCACATCAAATGTGTTTATCTCAATATCATCTTTATATAATACAACATTTTAGTGTTCTAGAATATAAAGGTATATCCGCAACGGATTATACACTTATACAGAGATAATGTCTCTAGTCAAACTAGTTACATTATAACAGTTTTCAAATTTAGGTACACACCCGAAGGGTAGTTCCTAAATTAGGTTACTACGGTCAAAATAACGACTTTCGTCCCGTTTTCGATTCGCAGAGAAATCTTAATCTGAAGTCAGTAGCCTGCTCATAGCAGATTCTGAACACCAGTGCATATTTATGTATCACACTAAGTATTTAAAATCTAATTTTAATACTAGTAATGAACATAATAATGACAATCATATTTGAAGTCAGAGCCTTGCTCGTCTTTAATTCCTTCATGTCTGCTTTGTTCAAACGGCAGTCACGCTTCCGCGATCCTGTTTGCCACAATTTAGGCAGACATTTTGGGATATGTCCTTTATCTTCCCAGAAGATTATAATGATTTTGCCTTTGCCCTTTTCCACATTCCAGAAGCCTTTCGGCCTAGCCTTGGCATTCTGGAATGTCGAAGTAAGGTGCGCCTTGCGCTACTTGCCTAATTGCAAACTTTGACTTTGTCTCCTTGAGAATAGCCATTAACTCTCCAAGAGTTATTATTGCAATTTAGTACTTCTAAAATCTAAGTATAGATTTATGAAGATCCTTCAATTTCAATATCATACTTTAAGGATCTAACCCTTAGTTCTGACAAAGAAATTAAGGAGTCTAATGCGACAAGCTAAATGAATTAAGCATTTAAGTTATCATCACATAAATCTTCCAAAGATTATGCTCTACTATTCGCTTAACTCCGAGCTTAGGCATAATATGTTATTTTATCAAATAAAGTAACTTATTATTTTTCAGGACTATCCTGAAATTATATTCCCAATTTGAAAAATTAAACCATTTAAATACATTTTCCCTAGGATTATGTTTTAAATGTCAATCTTTCAATTTTATCTTGATTCTAATAGTCCAACTATTTAATCAACGATTTAGGTACTATTTATTATAATGATTATTATAGTCCAACTATATTAATCAACTATACTATTAATTGTTTGAATACAGTCCAACTGTTTATTAAAACAACAATTTAAATATTAGTCCAACTAACATTTAATTTATTTGACGAATGATATTTAATTTGAGCGCATATGGCAAGTAATTAAACGAATATTGCAAATTTAATTCTTGCCTCCCACTATTTTTCGGCGAGCTTCTAACCCTCTGTCGAGTACTCGGGAAACCGTGTTTCATAGTGGGCTAGGATCACGTTAAATATCACACAATCTTGACTTTGGCCAACAAATTGTATGATAATTAACTAGGTAGATCTCTAAGATTAATTGGATCCAATCCAATTCCTAGATCCAGTAGGGGGACATCCAAGTCCGAAACATATATCTTATATATGCCAATATATCCAATATATTACCTAACCTTTTTCCTCTGAATCAACTAAGCCTTGGCTTTGGCACAACAAACTTAGTGATCCCAGTCAAGCGTGACCCATTGACCATGGAAAGCTTTGTAATCAATGTCGATGGACAAGAAGTGGTCTTGACTCTGGCCAACAAACCACAACTTGGACAAGACACCAATATGGAACAAAGCTCTCGTGATTCAAACACATCCTCGATGGACAAAGGCCTTGACTTTGGCCAACAAGCCAATGCCAGTCTTGGATCTTGAGTAAGAATCACTCATTGGAAGGAACAACGCTTAATATTTTGTGAGGGTTTTTCGAGTGCAAATTGGCAACCAATTTATTATCTTTGTTAAGGTCTCATCATCATACACCCTTAAACATGCATTCTAAACACATAATAAATAGCGTATAAATAAATAATAATGATATGCGGATGGATACTTAACACATTGATCCTAGATCAAATCTCTCCATTTCCTCTCTCCCGCTAGCACAAGTATTTACTTCTACCTGTTACACTACACTTCTAAAGAAACCTCATTTACATTGAGGGGAATAGGTGAGAAGAGAATACAAAGAGTAAGGAGGTAATAAGGCTGGACACGCAGGTCCAATTAATAAATTCCAAATTTATTACAACAATTTCTAAAATTGCCCCACCCTTCTAATATCCATCTGATATACATTATTCATGCATCACAACCATGTATTCACACAAGCATGTTATCAATCAATCTAATCAAATTAATTAATCTGATAATTAGTGATCATCCAATGTTCAAACAACGATTTGATTTTGCTCGAGTCAAACTCGTTTTTACGAATAAGTACTCAAAGTACGAATTCTTGAATTAAATTAAACTACAAAATTAAATCCAATTCAATTTGTATTTAATACTAATTCGCTATTTAATTCCAAATTAAATATTACACTTTATTAATAAACCTTTACGACTTAAATTCCAAATTTAATCGTTACAGGTCTCAAAGTCCGATTAATATCCAATATTAATTTAATTAAAGTCCAATGGGCTTTTAATTAATTTCTTAAGGCGTGGACTTTTGGTCAACTTGGGTCAAACCCAATAACCAAAGTCCAATCCGGGAATAACCCCATAAGCCTAGAAATCAATTTAGGCCCATTAGGCCCAATTAAATAATTAAGGTCCATTAGTCGCATTTGGGCTTTATGGAAGCGGTTTTGGGCCCAATTGGATCCAACCAATTTAGCCTAAACCTAACTTGGTACAACCAAGCCCAATAAGCCCAATAACAACATTTCAAGCCAAATTTCCAAAATTAGCCCAATATAATTAAATTACAAAAATCCAATTTCACAATTTAATTACATAAAGTGTATAGCATAATTAATCACATAAATTAACATTTCTAAATCATCAATTTACACAACTAATCATGCTCATTTACATCAATTAGTGTCCAACACACACTACAAGAAATTACAGTTTTAGCGACAGAATTTAGCGACGGAATATTCCGTTTCAAAATTTAACGACGGAATTGAGACGAATTGAAACGGATAATGAAATTAGGGACGAAATTTAGCGACAAAAAAAATTTCATCTCTAAATTAGAGACGGAAATGAAAATCCGTCGCTAATTAAAGACAGATTACTATTCCATCGCTAATTTTGTTTAGAAACGAATTTTTCCGTCGCTAATCCGTCGCTAATTAGAAACGGAATTCAAATTCCGTCTCTAATTAGAAACGAAATTTCAATTCCGTCTCTAATTAGAAACGAAATTTCAATTCCGTCGCTAATTTAAAATTTTATTTTTATTTTTATTTTTTTGTTAATTAGAAACGGAATTGAAATTTCGTCGCTAATTAGAAACAGATTACTATTCCGTCGCTAATTTTGTCTAGAAACAGAATTTTTCCTTCGCTAATCCGTCGCTAATTAGAAACGGAATTCAAATTCCGTCTCTAATTAGAAACAGAATTTCAATTCCGTCGCTAATTTTAAATATTATTTTTATTTTTTCTTGTTAATTAGAAACGGAATTGTTCCGTCGCTAATTAGAAACGGAATTGAAATTCCGTCGCTAATTAGAACGGATTACTATTCCGTCGCTAATTTTGTCTAGAAACGGAATTTTTCCGTCGCTAATTCGTCGCTAATTAGAAACGGAATTGAAATTTCGTCGCTAATTTTGTCTAGAAACGGAATTTTTTCGTCGCTAATCCGTCGCTAATTAGAAACAGAATTCAAATTCCGTCTCTAATTAGAAACGGAATTTCAATTCTGTCGCTAATTTTAAATATTATTTTTATTTTTTTTTTGTTAATTAGAAACAGAATTGAAATTCCATCGCTAATTAGAAACGGATTACTATTCCGTCGCTAATTTTGTCTAGAAACGGAATTTTTCCGTCGCTAATTCGTCGCTAATTAGAAACGGAATTGAAATTTCGTCGCTAATTAGAAACGGAATTTCAATTCCGTTGCTAATTTTATTTTTATTTTAATTTTTTTGTCAATTAGAAACGGAATTGTTCCGTCGCTAATTAGAAACGGAATTGAAATTCCGTCGCTAATTATAAACGGATTTTCAATTCCGTAGCTAATTAGAAACGGAATTTCAATTCCGTTTTTAATCTTAAATTTTTATTTTTATTTTAAATTTTTTTGTTAATTAGAAACATAATTTTTCCATCGCTAATCCATCGCTAATTAGAAACAGAATTCAAATTCTGTCTCTAATTAGAAACAAAATTTCAATTCCGTCGCTAATTTTAAATTTTAAATTTTATTTTTATTTTTATTTTTTTGTTAATTAGAAACGGAATTGTTCCGTTTCTATTCCGTCGCTAATTTTTAAAATTTTCAATCCCCCCAAAATTTATTCCTTTCGGCGCCATTTTTTTTTTAAAAAATAGAGACGGATTTTCCGTCACTAAATAGAATGGAATATCTATTCCGTCGCTAATTTTCGTCAAATTTCAAAAAATTTCCCTCCCTATGAAAATTTCAAATGTCTACAAAATTTACAAATCTTCCCGCTTCTCTTATTTTTTTCCTCTATATATACATCATAATCTTTTTAACTCTCAACTCCAATACACCATCCAAAATTTTCTTACTCAATTTCATATATCATTAATTTTTTCATTACCTCAACTCTCATTATCAATCTCTCATTTTTCTTATCCCCTCTTTTAAAATTTCTTAAGAAACAAACGGTGGACATTTCGTAAATGTATGGTGGTGTGTCGAAGCTCACGGTGGACATTACGGTATCTTGTATAATTGAAGATGTATATATAACAATTAAGAAAATCAACTTTTTTAAAATTTTATACCATTCAAAAATTTTAAAATTTTCCCTTATCTAAAATTTAAAAATTTCATATCTCTACAATTTATAAATTTTTCATATCTATATAATTATAAAATTTTCCACCTCTCTAAAATTTAAAAATATTTTCCTTTCTAAAATTTTAAATTTTTTCTTTTCTAAGATTATAAAATTTTTTCATTTCTAAAATTTTAAAAGTTTCATATATTTTTAAAATTTTAAATTTTCCGCCTCTCTAAAATTTTAAAATTTTCGTTTTTAATTTTTTTTTTCAAAAAAAAAATTATAGCAACGGAAATATTCCGTCGCTAAATATTTGCAAAATTTTAAATTTTTAAAATTTTAAATTTTCCGCCTTTTTAAAATTTTAAAATCTTTATTTTTTTTTTCAAAAAAAATTTATAGCTACGGAATAGCTACGGAAATATTCCGTCGCTAAATATTTTTAAGATTTTAAATTTCCCGCCTCTCTAAAATTTTAAAATTTAGTTTTTAATTTTTTTTCAAAAAAATTATAGAAACGAAATTTTCGTCGCTAAATAGCGACGGATGGAAATTCCATCTCTAAATAGAAACGAAATTTTCCGTTGCTATTTAGCGACGGAATACTAACTGTCGTTAATTAGAGACGGAAATTCCGTCGCTATATAGAGACGGAATTTCCATCCGTCGCTAACTTTAGCGACGGATGGTATATTTCCGTCGCTATTTTTTTTGCGACCAACAAAATAGAGAGGGAATTTTTTCATCGCTATTCCGTCGCTAATGGTCAATTAGCGACGAATTAGCTACGGATTTTTCCATCGCTATTTGGCAGTTTTCTTGTAGTGACATTTTGATCAAAAATCAAACCCAATCATGCTTATCAACTCTCGGCTTTGTGGGGAAATTATGTCCAATTTTTAATCCAATCCAATTGAATCCAATTAAACATTAAATCAATATACCCAACATGATTCTAACTCATCCAATGAATCAAAAAATCAATGACATTTTAGGGTTCTAAACTCTCGGCCAAGCAAAGTGATTTGGGGAAAATTGTTCCAAACAACATTTCATCAAATTGATCCAATCAATCCTCAATTAAAACACATTTAAGCATACTCAATCATCCAATTTCATAAAATCATTCTCAAATACATTTTACCCAAATTTTAACCCTAAGTCATATTTCATGCTTTTACTCCGCTCTGATACCAATTGTTGGAGTTCTACGGTCCCGAGGATCGAATAATAAGCAAGAAAATACATGTGAATACAATCGAGGAAGTTGCGGAATACTTACATCGATCGGTTGAGCGACGCGGTGGACAATAAAAATTGATTTTCTGCCTTCCTCCAAGCTCGACAGTGGGCTGTGACAGTCCTCCAAGAATCAGCTTCAATCTTCCTCCATGAAAGCTCCAAGCTTTGTGTGATGATTCCAAGCTCATGGGTGGACTTCCCTATCACCTTCGCATCTCTCTCGGAGTGCTAGCTCTTGATGATTTTGCTTCAAAATCACCACACTTTTGCTTCCCATTGCTCTCGGTTTTCTGGGCAGAAAATAGAAGCCAGAACAGCCCTTGTGGGCGTGAGATGAATAGATGAAAGAGAAGAGATAATTGTGTGGTTGGTTGGTGGAAAGTGTATCTAATACACTTAAATGAATTTCCAAATTCATTTCCTTATTTTTTTGCTTTCAAAAAGTCAATCAATAAATGCTTTCCATCAACTCACATCAAGTCACATCACTCAATCAATCAAGTGACAAGTTGTCACATCACTCAAAGTGACTAATGATTTGACGCTTGATGCGACTAGCGATTTGATGTTTGATTTGACTTGCGTGCCGCACTCGAATTCGAAATGCGTATGCGCTCGCAAACAATCCCGGGCTCGGGTTCACTAATTCCAAATTAACGAA
This sequence comes from Zanthoxylum bungeanum, assembly GCA_019454045.1. Taxonomy (NCBI): domain Eukaryota; kingdom Viridiplantae; phylum Streptophyta; class Magnoliopsida; order Sapindales; family Rutaceae; genus Zanthoxylum; species Zanthoxylum bungeanum. Next base: position 164,866 of record SKCR01026245.1, on the reverse strand, counting down.
TTTTCCGTTGCGATGCAATTAAATGATTATGCCTAGCGAAATCACTATTCACGTCGCTAACGAGTTAATTCTAAATTAACTCGTTCGCCCGAATTAAAATATAATTTTAATTCCGCGTCGAAATCCAATTTCGTTTAATATATCGAATATATTAATTTATCGATTAATTCCAAATTAATCGTTTTCTCTTTTTCTATGATATTTTATCCCAGATAAAATATCTCCGCAATTAATCCCAGATTAATTTTCTCTCTCATCTAATTAATCCCAGATTAATTAAAGTGCGAGTCATACGTCATCGGTGAATCTTCGGGAAGCGACCCATGAGATCCCCAGATATGTTGGCTTCTAGTACTACGTTTTATCGGACTATCCGAACACGTAAGTACCTAGTACTACGTTTTACCGATTTACAAGACAAGGTTGGCTTCTAGCAAAGCGCCATGCCTACCCAATTCTCCAGAAATATCCTTACAGGAATATAAGGATCTATATCAGGCGTAGTATACGTAGTAGTGCGTATTTCGATCCAGTATCAGAGGATTACATGCAAGGCCTGGGGCTGGTACAATGTCTTCCCCGTACGAAGCATATATCGGATGACGAGCAACTAGTCTATTTATTATCGGATAATCATGACCAATTCATATTATCCCGATGGTTGCAACCCTTTAGAGACCCAGTTCTGTATCCCTACGCGATCATCAACTCCATATGACTGGAGTGACACTTCCGTCTTGACATCACACCCAACACACTACGATTCTCAATATACCCAGCAGAGGCGCAACAGAACCTGTTAAAGCCCTGGATGACCAAAACCAAAGTATATTGATTGTCGCAAGTATTAGCGGTGCAAGTCTCAGGTTAAGACCAAATACACATACCCTGATTTCGGACTTCCATAGACACATAGTCATACTACCAATGGAATTCCGAGGGGGTCTATCCAGAGCGAAGCTGTTTCCCGTACCATCGGTAAAACAAAACCTCATATTACACTTGCATGAGTATCCTATACCCAAATATATGAGAACTATGTCGTTATGCCCTCACAACGTGCACAAGTGTAATACTAGTCTTTTACGTATTTATCGATGTCCAATCTCGATAATACTCTGACTAGGGATATTTAATGATTTATCCTTCGTGGACTGATACTGTCTCATATCATTCTCAATCCAGGAACAAATCACAGGGACCTCCTATCATTCATACATCTTGGTGATCTAATCACAAATGATAAGAGAGCAATATCCTTTGTCACATAGTTAATTTGTACAACAACACCATGATCTGTACAAATAGTGACGCTATGGGTCATAATTGTCCAACAATATAAGTGAGCAACTCTAAAGTTTTAAGAGTAAGCCACTGATTTTGAGGATCCTTAAGTCTAATTGACTAGAGGAACCTCGAGTTAAAAGTTTTAAGGTATTTTCCTAGGCTAGCACCAAGGGCAAAATACCCGTGCACTCAAGGCATAGTCTTGCCGTTGAGTTTTGGCTTTGGTGTGTGCATCTTTGGAGGCCACACACTTGGGTGGCTCTTTGGAACGTGGAAGAGCTTGCTGAGTTCGAGAAAAGCTTGTAGATTGGAGGGAGGACTGGAGGAGTCTACGGTTCAAGTAAGTCTTTTTATTTCTTTATTTTAATTAGAGTTCTTATGATAATTAGCATGTTTAGGTTTATTTTCTTTGCATGTTTTATGAGTTTTATGCTTAGAATATATAGTAACATGCCTAGGCTTGTAGAATAATCAAAACAAATGGGTCTTGGTAAAATGGAAAGCGGCATCATAATTTTAATTATTTTATTTTTCCGCTGTACACTCGCGGCCGCTTCCCAACAGTGGTATCGGTGCGCCATTTTTGTTTTGATTAGTTCTCACTCATTTGAACTCGAAATTGGGCGTTTAAAGGCTCGTTGGAAAGTTAACACCCTGAACTTAATTTTAGGCACAAGTTTTGCATGATTTGGTTAATATTTGAATTGTGAAATTTCATTTAAAGTTCACACGTCTGCAGACTAATGTGAATAGTAAATTTATTTGAATAAAATAAAATGCAATATCATAATTAAATATTAATCAAAGTTATTTAATGCCTAAAATAATTCCAACAACTCATATGCTTGATGATTCTATGTATGATTAGAATTGGCATGATTATTTTAGGGTGCAAGCATCTAGAGACATTCTAAGAAATAGAGAGTGTATTGCTTATCCCTTAGCTAAGTAATTATTCCGTGATGAACTTAGAGATTTATTACCTTTAAGGCTAATAAATATAAATCACTTGTTTATAATAAAAGATATTATAAAAGATACAAGTGGGGTGGGACCAAGGCGTTAATAACACTTTCCAAACTAAAGTTAATTTAACCAAAGGTATTACTAGAGTTAGATAATGATTTGGTGTCTTCCTTCACTCACAACCTTTTTATAGCCAAAAGGAAAAGCTGTGAAGACATCTAGATAATCATTTACTCAAAGCTTACCTTAAAACATATTTAAAGTGTTGGACTAATTTGGAGGATCTATTGTTTATTCCTGTCACCAAGGCGATAAGAGCCTAAGAGGTAAGGGTATTTAAGAGAGTTCGCTCCACCCCCCATTTGGGGAATTTTCAATGGAGGAATCCATTTGAAAGTTATTCACTTAAACTTGCTAAAATCCTCAATAATAATTTAAGTCTAAAATTTACCTCCCATTGTAAAGTATAGACCCAAAGGGCTTAAACCGTATTGGCAGGACTAGGCTTTACCAGATTGACCAATACCAATTTGTCCCTAAATCGTACTATTGACAATGGTTTGACTTTTCTGAGTCATAAGATGCAGCGAGCCTTAGGCGTGGTTTTATAACTTAGTGGCAAAGATTGGGTGTCCACAAGGACTAGCATAAGCTATGGCATGTTTGATTGCCCAACCCAATGATCAAGGAATTGTGATTTATATCATAAATTGGTTGGGAACCTACCTAATTATCGTATTTTATAACAACCGGCCCTAGTCGGAGTTATGAAATAATGATAATGGGATCCTTGCCCACAAGAAATCCATCATAATGGGGTTGATGTAATTTGCTTAAAATTTTAAAACAATTGAGTGAGAGCAAATTCATAATATTAAAAGCCCATGTTATTATGAAAACATTAATGAAAAACATATTCCTAATTTTAACATTCTCTCTTAACAGATGGGTTAAAATATTTCACAAACATTCAAATGGCAAACATAGTATCACTTCGTTCCATCCTTGAAGAGCATAAGCTCAAAGAGGACAACTACAATGACTGGTTTAGAAATCTTAAAATCGTCTTACGACAAGAAAAGATTTTCTATGTTCTTGAAAGACCTTTTCCCCCTGAACCCGCAAAAGATGCTGACCAAAATACATTCGATGCTTGGAAGAAACACGTCGATGATGATGAGCAAGCAGTTTTCATAATGCTTGGCTCTATGTCGGACGAACTTCAGAAAGCTCACGAAGATATGGATGCTCAAACCATCATCTTTCACTTGAAGGAGTTGTATGCAACTTCCGTTCATACCGTGAGATTCCAAGTGTCATGTGCCTTATTCCAAACAAGGTATAAGGAATAATCTGTTAGTGGACATGTGCTTAAGATGATTGGCCACATTGAAAAATTGGTCAACCTCGGGTTCATCATGGATCATAAGATAGGTCACGATCTAATTCTCCAATCCTTAACAAAAGACTTCTCTAACTTTATTAAGCAGTTTCATCTGTCTGATAAAGAAGCTACTTTAGCAGAATTGCACAATCTGATAAAGTAAGCAGATAAGGACTTGAAACCGGAGCTTAAAATCTTGTCATGCTTACAGGTACGGACCTGAAGCCACGAGGCCCAAAGAAAAATAAGGGCAAGGCCAAGGCTCCAGATCACCTAAAGCCCAATGGTAAGGTGGAGAAGAAAAAGGGAAAAGGGAAATGTTTCTTTTGTGGAAAGAAGGGTCATTGGAAGAAAGACTGCAGATCCTTGAAAGCCAAGGAAGCTAGGGAAGCCCAAGAGGCCAAGAAGCCCAATGCTTCAGGTATGTTGTATATGATTGAACTATATTCTCAAAACTCTGAACCTTCTACTTGGGTGCTTGACACCGGTTGTGGGACTCACTTGTGTAACAATGTGCAGGGCCTGAGAAACAGTAGGAGACTCCGTCATGGGGAGGTTGACTTACGCATGGGTAATGGAGCAAAACTGGCTGCATTGTGCGTGGGACTTATTCATTAGTTTTTCCGAATGGTTTAGTTTTAGACTTAGAAGATTGTGTTTATGTACATTCTCTAGTAAAGAACATCATTTCAATTTCTTCTTTATGTAATAAAGGCTTTTCCTGCCTAATAAGTTATAATGAATGTTCTATTTATTTCAATGAAATAAATATGGAGATGGTATTTTGAATAATGGTATCTATGTCTTACAAACTAACAAAGAATATTCAACCTCTAATATATACAACGTTAACTCGAATAATCTCAATGAATCAATTCTATGGCACAGTCGCTTAGGTAATATCAATGAAACAAGATTAACTAAGCAACATAAGGATGGGTATTTCAGACCCTTCAAATATGAACCTTATGGAACTTGTGAGTCTTGTTTACTTGGTAAAATGACCAAATTACCCTTCAAATGTAAATGACAGTGTGTAACAGAGACATTAGAACTCATACATTCTGATGTATGCGAACCAATGTCAGTCACCGCTAGAGGTGGATTCTTATACTTCATTACCTTTATCGATGATCACTGGCAATATGGGTATGTGTACCTTATGCGGTACAAATCTGAAGCCTTTGAGAAATTCAAAGACTTCAAAGCTGAAGTAGAAAACCAGCTTAATAAAAGTATTAAGTCACTAAGTTCTGACCGAGGTGGTGAATACACAAGCAACGAATTTCAAGATTACTTGAGAGAAAATGGCATTGTTTCCCAGTGGACTCCTCCGGGAACTCCACAGCATAATGGGTTGTCCGAAAGGAGAAATCAGACATTATTAGATATGGTCCGATCAATGATGCCAGACACGGATCTACCTTTTTCATTTTGGGGTCTTGCTTTAGAAACTGCAACACTACTTCTAAATCAAGTTCCTTCCAAGACTGTTAATCAAACACCATATGAGTTATGGTCTGGGAAACGTCATAGTCTTACTTATCTAAGAGTTTGGGGATGTGACGCTGACCGGCGTAAACACACACGTATAACGCAAGCGTACGTATCGTTCAAGTAGTATAAAAAGTATCGATCCCACAAGGACTTAAAATCTTATCTATTAAATTTAATAAGGTTAAATGATTACTAGTATCTAACATGTTGTTTGATTGATTTGAAAAGGCGACGATTCTAAATTTAAAAATAGACAAGTAAATGAAATTATTTTAAGGTTGATTTTAAGAAAATTCAATATTAAAAACTATCTAGGGTTGTGATTTATTCCAATATTATTTAAAGATGAAGTGGTTATCTTATAGTTGAGTAATATATTGATTTATTAACCTGGAACACTAATTTATGTAAAAACCTCTTCCGATGGTCAATTACAAATACCTAGTATAATTCAATTGAACCATATGTCTATGTCAACCAAATTACCTAGATTCATTAAGATTAAGTTCCAATTATGGCTACCCCCGCCCGACAGGTATATTCCTATCCTGTAAGGAAATCTATTAACATAGTCAGCATACCAATGGACTTCCTGTTGTTTAATGGAAAACAATTGTTCATCTGGAAAAGTTTCTTTGATTATCAGTTCTTTGTCAGCTGTTTCTCCATTCTCGAGCCTCGATAAGTGATCTGCCACCTGGTTTTCTGTTCCTTTCCTGTCTCAGATCTCCACGTCGAATTCTTGCAAAAGAAGTATCCAAGGGATCAATCTGGGTTTGGCATCTTTCTTGTGATCAGATATTTGATTGCTGAATGATCTATGTAGACCACTACTTGGGACCCAGCAGATAGGAGCGGAATTTGTCAAAAGCGTACACAACTACGAGCAACTCCTTTTCAGTGGTTGTGTAGTTGAGTTGAGCTTCATTCAGAGTTCTGCTGGAGTAGTAAATGGTGTGGAAAATCTTTGCTTTGCGTTGTCCCAAAACTGCACCTACAGCAAAATCTAGCATCACACATTACCTCGAATGGAAGGGTCCAATTTGGTGCTACAATGATGGGGGCAGAAACCAGCTTCTGTTTTAAGATCTCGAAAGCTTCCTGGCATTCTTTGGTGAAGTTGAAAGGCACATCCTTTTCCAGAAGATTGCAAAGAGGTTTGGCAATCTTGGAAAAGTCTTTGATAAATCTCCTGTAAAATCCTGCATGTCCAAGAAAACTTCGAATCCCTTTGACAGATGTTGGTGGAGGTAGTTTCTCAATTGTCTCGATCTTTGCTTTGTCTACCTCGATTCCCTTTGGTGAGATCCGGTGTCCAAGAACAATGCCTTCTTGCACCATGAAGTGACATTTCTCCCAGTTGAGTACCAGGTTTGTATCTTCGCACCTTTGTAAACACAGAAAAATCATCTATAAATACCTCCATACTCTGCTCCAGCATGTCTGAGAAGATGGCCATCATGCAACGCTGAAAAGTGGCAGGGGCATTACATAATCGAAATGGCATCCTGCGGAAAGCAAAAGTACCATAGGGACATGTAAAAGTAGTTTTCTCCTGATCTTCTGGGGCAATAGCAATCTTATTGTACCCTGAATATCCATCAAGAAAGCGATAGAATTCATGTCCCGCCAGTCTGTCTAACATCTGGTCAATGAATGGTAGCGGAAAATGGTCATTTCTCGTGGCTTTGTTCAGCTTTCTGTAGTCCATACATACTCTCCATCCAGTACTGTTGTTGGAATCAGTTCGTTCTTTTCATTGGTGACCACAATAATTCCTCATTTCTTTGGCACACACTGCATAGGACTTACCCAAGTGCTGTCTGAGATGGGGTAAATGATGCCAGCATCCAACCATTTGATGATTTCTCTCTTCACGACTTCCTTCATGATTGGATTGAGTCTCCGTTGATGCTCCACTGTGGGTTTGTACTCATCGTTCATCAAGATTTTGTGCATGCAAAATGATGGACTAATGCCTCGAATGTCTGCTATAGTCCAGCCAATGGCTCTTTTGTGTTCTCGTAACACTATCAGTAGCTTTTCTTCCTGCTCCAATGTTAGTGAAGAAGAAATAATAACAGGTAATTCAAAAGAGTTTCCAAGAAATGCATACCTGAGATGGCTCGGAAGTAACTTTAGTTCCAGCTGCGGTGGTTCTTCAATCGAAGGCTTGATTCGATCTTTCTTTGGCAGTTCCAAGCTTTCAACTGGTGGTATTGCTTTGAATCGGAATGGTTTGTCAAGGTAGTTGATATATTCCAAGATTTCAGCATTTAGCTCGCTGTCTGTCATGTTGGTGATGCACGCTTCAAGTGTATCTGTGGGATTTGATTCCGTATTTTGAACAATATTATCAATAACATCAACTCTGAAGCATTCTTCTTCTTCCTTTTCATCGCTCGGGAATTTCATGGCTTTGAAAACATTAAATGTCACTTCTTGGTCCTGCACTTTCATGGTTAGTTCTCCTTTTTGCACATCAATTACAGTTTTACCTGTAGCCAAAAATGGTCTTCCAAGAATGATAGGTACTTCTTTGTCTTCTTCCATGTCAAGGATGATGAAGTCTGCTGGAAGGATGAGTTTGTCAACTTTAACCAGTACATTTTCCACGACTCCTCTCGGAAATGCGAGTGTTCGATCAGCAAGTTGCAATGATACTGAAGTAGGCATTGCTTCTCCAATTTGCAGTTTCCTGTAAATAGAAAAAGGCATTAAATTAACACTGGCACCTAAATCACATAAAGCCTTACCGATATAATGTTCTTCAATGGTGCATGGAACTGTGAAACTGCCAGGATCTTTCAACTTCGGGGGAAGTTTCCTCTGAATGATGGCGCTGCATTCTTCCGTCAAAGCTACTGTCTCGTAGTCTCCCAATCTCCGTTTTCGTGAAAGAATGTCTTTCATGAATTTGACATAACTGGGCATTTGTTCCAAGGCTTCTGCAAATGGTATGTTGATGTGCAGCTTTTTGAAAATCTCCAAGAAATGAGCAAACTGCTTGTCCAGTTTGTTTTTCTGAAGACGCTGAGGAAAAGGTGGTGGTGGAGTGATTTGTTCTGGTTCTTTTTCCTTTGCTTCTTTTTCCTTTGCTTCTTTTTCCTCCATCTGTTTCTCGGCTTCTTTTGGAACTTCTTCTTGGGACATCTTGATTCCAATATCTTTGTTGATCTCAGTACCACTCTTTAAGGTAATGGCTTGACATTGCTCCTTACCTCGGTTCCTTGGATTTGGTTCTGTGTTGCTGGGAAGATTACCTGGTGGTCTGTAGCTCTGAGCATTGGCCAGTTGTCCGATTTGATTCTCCAGTGCTTTGATGGAAGCTGATTGGCTCTGAATCATAGCTTCATATCTTTTTAATTGAGCTAGCATCTCTGCCATTACTGGTTCATTTGTCTGCTCCTGGCCTTTATTCTGTTGCTGGAATCCAGGTGGTGGATAGTTCTTTTGCCCTGAATTGTTGCTCCATGAAAAATTAGGATGATTCCTCCACCCTGGGTTGTAGGTGTTGGAATATGGATTGTTCCCATGTCTGTTGAAATTGTTGACATAATTCACCGTCTCTTCAAGTTGGTTTGGTTCTGGTACTCCTCCATATGGTGAACTTGTGGATCCAGTGGTAAGAGTCTCCATGAATTTGCATATCTGATCCAGTTTGCTGTTGACTGCTGTATTAGCTCCAACTTCATAAATTCCTGCAATTCTTTGAATAATGCTCATTTCTGTTGGCCATAAGGAATTGTTGTTGGCCATTTCTTCGATTAGGTCCCAGGCTTGATCTTCTCATTTTTCCATTAAAGCCCCTCCAGCAGCAGCATCGATTGTGGTTCTCATCAGTCCAGAAAGTCCATTATAGAAAGTTTGGACTTGAAGCCATTTTGGAATCTCATGGTGAGGACATTTCCGGAGCAAATCTTTGTATCTTTCCCAAGCTTCGTACAAGGATTCTGAATCTTGCTGCACAAAAGATGTGATGTCATTCCTCAGTTTTGCTGTTCTGGCTGGTGGAAAGTACTTTGCAAGGAACTTTGTAGCTAGAGCGTTCCAAGTTGTGATAGAACCTGGCGGTAATGAATGTAGCCATGCTTTTGCTCTGTCTTTCAAGGAGTATGGAAAAACCCGCAGTCTCATTGCTTCTTCTGATGCTCGGTTGTAATTGAAAGTGCCGCAAACTTCCAGGAAGTTGCTAATGTGAGCATTAGGATCTTCAGTTGCATTTCCTCCAAACTGCACTGTTTGCTGAATCATCTGAATGCAAGTTTTGATGTCACCTGCATTTGCTGGTAAAGGAGGAAGTACAATACACGAAATGAGGCCATCTACCACCGGAATGGTTCTGTCTCGAATGGGAATTGGTGGTGCAACCTCCAAAGGTTCAGGTTCCATGTTGACTAAAGCTTCTTGGCCTTCTCGCCTTTCCCTTCTCAACTGTCTGATGGTTCTTTCAATTTCTGGGTCAAGCGGTCGGAGTTCAAAGCTTCTGGTTCGTCTCATATAGTTTCTGAGAACCTGTAACACAAGAAAACAGAAATAATAAGTAAAAAGAAATTAGATACAAGTAAAGGTATCTAACCCCTAAAATAATAGTAAAAGATAACTAAGTCCCCGGCAACGGCGCCAAAAACTTGACCGGCGTAAACACACACGTATAACGCAAGCGTACGTATCATTCAAGTAGTATAAAAAGTATCGATCCCACGAGGACTTAAAATCTTATCTATTAAATTTAATAAGGTTAAATGATTACTAGTATCTAACAGGTTGTTTGATTGATTTGAAAAGGCGACGATTCTAAATTTAAAAATAGACAAGTAAATGAAATTGTTTAAGGTTGATTTTAAGAAAATTCAATATTAAAAACTATCTAGGGTTGTGATTTATTCCAATATTATTTAAAGATGAAGTGGTTATCTTATAGTTGAGTAATATATTGATTTATTAACCTGGAACACTAATTTATGTAAAAGCCTCTTCCGATGGTCAATTACAAATACCTAGTATAATTCAATTGAACCATATGTCTATGTCAACCAAATTACCTAGATTCATTAAGATTAAGTTCCAATTATGGCTACCCCCGCCCGACAGGTATATTCCTATCCTGTAAGGAAATCTATTAAAGGTTTATCTATCCTCAAGGAAGATCGTGGGTTATTGAGTCTAAGGTCTTAAACCTAAAATCCCTACGTCTAGTTCATTTTAAGTTTACCTTATCAATTTTATTAGTGGCCAATTAATAAAAAGCAATTAAGATTAAGACTTAATAAATAAATCTTTATATAACCCAAATTATATTTTAACCCTTATAGACCGGTGATATTGGATTTCATCAAACCCTAGATTACTAACTTAGTTATGACACATAGCTAGGGCTAGTAAAAACTTAAAAGTAAAAGCCATAAAATAAAAGTGCTTAAAAGTAATTGCGGTAAAGTAAAAGCTTAAAAGTAAAATAAAATAAAAATGCTAAGGTAAAAGGAATTATTTCTACTACTACTAATTTAGATAATCTCCCAGAAAATAATATATAAACTTGTGATTATTACCAACCGACCAATCTGGCGGTATCCCTTTTTAAGTCAAATTTTAAATAGTAAATATATTATTTTTAAGAGAGATTAATCTAAATAGCAATAGTAAAAAAATTACCTTTCACCCTAGCATAGGGAAGTTACCTCCTCATAGTGAATAGTAAACTGTAAAAAGTAAAAGGTAAAAATAAATTACTATTACTATTCAAAGTAAAATTATTATTATTACAGAACGTAATTAAAAATTACAAAACTAAATTAAAAGAAACTTAGAGAGAGAAGCACTTCCTAATTACATAGAAGAAGTGAGAGAGAATGGTACACTGAAATCTGAAATTTCGCGCTCTATTTATAGGCAAAAAATTCGGTTTCCAGCGTCGCGACGCTAAAGGCTCCAGCGTCGCGACGCTAGAATAGTGAGACTTGGCACAAGGTCAGCTTGACACGTAGCGATTCGGATAAGAGGATAAGGTCAACACGTGTCATGGCGGCTGGAACTCAATTATGAAGCTGACGTCATTGATGACGTGGCACTGTTCATGACGTCATTGGTGACGTGGCACTGTTCATGACGTCATTGGTGACGTCATAATGATGTGGCGTGCGCACGTTAGTGGATCTTCTGTGGTGGTGACACGTGTCAAGGCGCACGTTAGCAAAGTCAAACTTCTCAAATTCTGACCCGTTGACCAGGCGCACGATAGCAGACTTCGGTGCAGGTTAGGCGTCGCGCCACTGAAGGTCCGGGCGTCGCGACGCGCATAAGACCAAAATATCCCTGCTGACGCATTTTTGTCCGGTTTTGCCCCAAATTGCCTCCAGAGCTATCCAAACTTTATTTATCTGCAAAATAACAACAAAACACATCAAAACGTTCATAAATCTCGAGAAACAATACAAAACATTAGGTCAAAAGAGTGAGAAATAGTGATATAAATACCACTCATCAGACGCATATGTCAAGCTCACACAAACTAACAAATTAGATGATATGGCAGTTAAATGTAAGTTTGTAGGATATGCCTTGAACTCAAGAGCATATGTGTTCTACGTCCCAAATGAACAAAGAACATTTATCTCATGAAATGCTAAATTTCTAGAGAATGAATTCCTTCTCAAGAAATATACTGGGAGTAGACTTGACCTCGATGAGGTACGAGAAGAACAAACTAACATAGAAAAAAACCCCAGGCCCCTCAAAAGGGCATCAACAGAACAACCACAAGGTTATGAAATCAAAAGGTCTGGTAGGGAAAGACATGAGCCTGAAAGATATGGTTTCCATATTGATGAGGAACATGATCAGGTCATTGATAATGACGATCCCACCTGTTATAATGAAGCAATGCGTGACATTGATTCAGTCAAGTGGCTTGAGGCCATGAAATACGAAATTGACTCTATGGATAAGAATCAAGTCTGGGACTTGGTAGATGCACCTGAATGGATAAAACCCATAGGCTGCAAGTAGATTTACAGGCATAAAACTGATGCAGAAGGCAACATCCAAACCTATAAGGCTAGGTTGGTGGCGAAAGGTTATAGACAAATCCAAGGAATTGACTATGAGGAAACCTTCTCGCTTGTTGTAATGATAAAGTCCATTCGAATTTTATTGGCACTAGCTGAACACTTTGATTATGAGATTTGGCAGATGGATGTCAAAACAACTTTCCTTAATGGGAACCTCGTAGAGGAAGTCTATATGACACAACCTGAGGGGTTTGCATCTAAGGATGATCATAATAAAGTATGCAAGCTTAAACGATCCATTTATGGACTCAAGGAAGCCTCCAGAAGTTGGAATATACGATTTGATGAGACAATCAAAGAATTTGACTTCATCAAAAATGTAGACGAGCCTTGTGTTTACAGGAAAAGTAGTGGGAATGCTGTTGTATTTCTTGTATTATATGTTGATGACATATTAATCATTGGGAATGATATTCCCATGATGCAAGCCACCAAACAATGGTTATCTCAGAATTTCTCCATGAAATATTTGGGAGAAGCAGCCTACATCATCGGCATTAAGATCTATCGTGATAGATCTAAGAGGTTGTTAGGACTTTCTCAATCTACGTACATAGATAAAGTTTTGAAAAGATTCAAAATGGAAGATTCCAAAAGAGGTAATTTACCTACTTGTCATGGAATCAAATTATCTAAGGAGCAATGTCCACATACTCCTTCAGATAGTGAGCATATGAGCGTATGATATAAACCCAAGATTTGAAAGGTTTGGTGTAAAAATTTGTGAAGAATTCTTTGGGTTTATATAGTGCTCCAAAGACAACAAAATTAATTAAGAATCCGATGTGGGATAAAAGCCAATTTAATCTTAGCCATTGGATCTAAATTTAGTGGTTTAATGAGATTATAAAACCCTAATAAGAGTTTGGGCCGAATTGGAATTCAAAACAAATAACAAAAATAAATAAATTTTTTTTACTATTCATGCGGTACTATTCACGCATTACTATTCAGATGAATAGTATTTTTTTTTTATCTATTTATTCCAATTCCCAAAGTGCCCATATCGTCATTCATCAATCCCTAAGGTACTATGGAACCTCATAAATGATATGTTCAATAATCAAACACATTGAACCATTTATGAACAATTCCTACAACAATCATATATGCTGTTAAATATGTATTGTGCACTGTTAACCATTGATTTCGACTTTTTTGTGTGTGACCTTTTGGGTTCCCCTCAAGTTGGACATGAAATGAATCGTGATAATTTAATCGAACATAAATTATCCTCCGATCAGATGGTCGTTCGATTTCAATGACCAAGGTTGACATCTAGCAACATGCCAAGGCCCCCAAATGAGAAGGAAATATATATATACCCATTCTGTATGCGATTTACATATGATACGGTCCCTCGCCTCACTGTATCTCCACCTATTGACCTAGGGTACGGAAAGTGTCTACCCATATGGTCAAATGTATGATGTTGATAGTGTCATGAATCGTGCTAACCCAAGAATCTCACATGATTCTTCCACTGTGGCCACAGTCTCAAGCACTGATCACACATATCAACCAACTGGAATACTACTCTTATAAGAAAATATTATCCGAGAGAGTGGCGATTCTCTGTTGCATCTTTACAAACTTCATGTGTTTCAACAAATGACCCAATCATACCCTTATGACCGAATCTTTTATACCGGGGAAGGAGAATGTCAAAGTTATTTGATCCACACATAAGATTGTAAGGACCTCAAGTCTAAGGACTAGTCATATAATCGATACATGAAAGTTCTCACAGAAACATGGGATAAACACTCTATATGAAAACTTTCGGCTGTCAGTTCGATGGACACGATCAACTCATGCATCCATGTGATACACCAAGCGGACGGATCTTCGCTAGTAGCCTATGAGATCGGGTACCCCACTTAAGGGCGGATCATATCATCATGCTAGTCTCTCCGCTTTGTGAACACCCAGATTATTCACAAAACTATGACTAAGAACATTTAAGAGTAATGATTCTCATAAGGCGTGGAAGTCATCGTCTTATTACTCCAAGGGCTTTATTACAGTGTTGATGATTCGTATAATTTATGTAAGACACGTATAATAAAGATTACCATTTTATTAATTAATGAAAATATTACTAATACATGTACATATAGCCCATCCACAAGTTGGGTATAGGGCATATCCCTAACATTATGACTATCTCTGTAACTACTGATTTAATTGGCGGGGGTTTATGTGTTTAGGCATTTTCCCAACCTGATAACTGATGAGCCTGCAGGCCATCATGATCTGATCCATCAGTGGCGATGGGCTTTGGAGTGGTATGGTCTCTCGGCCCGATATTGGTTTTTCTTAAACTGGTTTTTGATAGTGGGCCTTGGGTCTTTAGCCCAGAGGTGAAAAGTCGATTTTACCATTCGGCCCAAATTTGGCCCATACAGTTTGTCCCCTACTCTCTAAGTCTAGAAGCCCTTGACTTGGAGAGTACCTCTGTGAATGTCGAATGAAACATGACATGGGTAGTTGTTTTACTGATCATGGAAAAGGCTCAAAGCTAATCCACACGATGTTCCATCATACGAACCGAGGGAGTCTGACCTCAATCATTTTGTCTTGAGTCCTTCGATGGGTACTCCTGGTTGATTGATACATATGGTGGTTTAGGAGGTCACTACAATCGACATAGTCGTATGGACTGTGGGAGGAAGAGTCGTATGGCCTGACAGAAGTCCACACCTTTCTTTGACTCGACATGAATCTATGGGGGATGTCCCCGGTCGACTGAACCAGTCGAAGGTTCGGGAGAAATTTCACTCGACATGTCATATGGACTGAGGGAAGTCCATATCTTCATTTGACTCGACATGAGTCCGTAAGGGATGTCCCTGGTCGAGTGAACCAGTTGAAGGTTCAGGAGTAATTTCACTCGACATGTCGTATGGACTGAGGGAAGTCCATATCTTCATTTGACTCGACATGAGTCCATGAGGGATTGATGAGTGGTAAATGTATCACTATTTCCCACTCATTTAACTTAATATTTTGTATAGTTTCTTGAGTTTTGTGAATATTTTGATGTGTTTTTTGTTATTTTGTAGATAAATAAAGTATCAGGACATTCTGGAGGTGATTTGGAGCAAAACTGTGAAAATTGGCAAAAAGGGCATTTTGGTAATTTTGCGCGTCGCTACGCCCAAACCCTTGGCGTCGCGACGCCTAACGTGCGCCGGGTCCACAAGTAAGAGTTTGAGAAGTTTGACTTTGCTAACGTGCGTCGTGCCACGTGTCATCATCACAAGCGATCTGCTAACGTGCGCCGCATGCCACGTGTCAAAAATTCAACGAGCCGACATCAGCTAGCCGCCTTGCCATGTGTCACCTTATCTCTCTAGCCTCCTTGCCACGTGTCAGATAAGATGCGAAACAATGAATCAGAGACTGCCACGTCAGCGCGTCGCGCCGCGCAAGGCTTGCGCGGCCTGACGCGCGACACTTACTCGGGCCTATAAATTCGGCTCGAATTTTCAGTTTCAAATGTACCACTTTCTCTGAATTCTCTGATGTAAATAGGGAGTTCTCTTCTTAGTTTCTTTAAATTTCAGTTTTAATTACGTTTTGTAATAGTAATTTTCTTCTATGAATAGTAATTTTCCTTCTTAAACTTTTTACTTTTACTATTCAACCATGAGGAGGTAACTTCTCCATGCTAAGGTAAAAATATAATTCTTTTACTATTGCTATTTAGATTAATCTCCCTTAAAATATAATATATAAACTATTTAAAACCTGACTTAATGAGGATACCGCCATACTGGTCGGTTGGTTTATTTTTGTTCTGCCTTTATGACTGGTTTATTTTTGTTCCGCCTTTATGGCTGGTTTATTGACAAATATTACCGCCTTAATGGCTGGTTGGACTTAATTTGACTTAATCAGGTTACCGCCTATATGGCTGGTTGGCAAAATTATCACAAGTATATATATTATATTATGGGAGATATCTAAATAGTAAATAGTAGAAGTTAATTCCTTTTACCTTAGCATTTCATTTAATTGTAATTTATTATTCCACAATTACTTTTTAGCAATTTTACTTTATGTCTTTTAAGTTTTTACCAGCTTTAGCAATGTGTTGTAACTAAGTTAGTTATCTAGGGTTGTAATAAAATCTAATATCACCGGTTTATAAGGAGTTAGATTATAATTTGGGTAATTAAAAGATTTATTTATTGAGTCATAATCTTAATGCTTTTTATTAACTGGCCACTAATAAAATTGACTAGGTAAACTTAAAATGAACTAGACATATGGATTTTAAGTTTAAAGACCTTAGACTCAATAGCCCACGATCTTCTTTGAGGATAGATAACCCTTTAATAGATTTCCTTACAGGATAGGAATATACCTGTTGGGCGGTGGTAGTCATAATTGGAACTTAATCTTAATGAATCTAGGTAATTTGGTTGACATAGACATATGGTTCAATTGGATTATACTAGGCATTTGTAAATGATCATCGAAAGAGGCTTTTACATAATTTAATATTCCAGATTAATAAATCAATATTTTACCCAACTATAATATAACCACTTCATCTTTAAATAATATTGGAAGAATTCACAACCCTAGATAGTTTTTAATATTGAATTTTCTTAAAACCTACTTTCGACAATTTTATTTACTTGCTTTTAAATTTAGAATCGTCACCATTCCAAATCAATCAATCAACCTATTAGATACTAGTAATCATTTGACCTCATAAAATTAATAGCTTAGGTATTAAGTCCTCGTGGGATCGATACTTTTTATACTACTTGAACGATACGTACGCTTGCGTTATACGTGTGTGTTTACGCCGGTCAGGGATGTCCTCGGTCGACTGAACCAGATGAATGTTCATGAGTAATTTCACTTGACATGTTGTATGGACTGAGGGAAGTCCATAACTTTATTTGACTCGACATGAGTCCATGGGGAATGTCCCTGGTCGACTGAACCATATGAAGGTTCATGAGTAATTTCACTCGACATGTCGTATGGACTGATGGAAGTCCATATCTTCATTTGACTCGACATGAGTCCATAGGGATGTCCCCGGTTGACTGAACCAGTTGAAGGTTCAAGAGAAATTTCACTCGACATGTCGTATGGACTGAGGGAAGTCCATATCTTTATTTGACTCGACATGAGTCCGTTGGGGATGTCCCCGGTCGACTGAACCGGATGAAGGTTCAGGAGTAATTTCACTCGACATGTAGTATGGACTGATGGAAGTCCATATCTTCATTTGACTCGACATAAGTCCATGGGGATGTCCCCGGTCGACTGAACCAGTTGAAGGTTCATGAGAAATTTCACTCGACATGTCGTATGGACTGAGGGAAGTCCATATCTTCATTTGACTCGACATGAGTCCGTGGGGGATGTCCCCGGTCGATTGAACCAGATGAAGGTTCAGAAGTAATTTCACTCGATATTATTAAACATAACCGAGAAGTAATTTCTCTTAAATACCCTGGCCTCTTAGGCTCTTATCGCCTTGGTGACAGGATTAAACAATAGGTCCTCCAAATTAGTCCATCACGGTAAGCTTCGAGTAAATGATTATCTAGGTGCCTTCAAGGCTTTTCCTTATAGAAAGGTAGTGAATGAAGGAAGACACTAAACCATTACCTAGCTCTAATAGTGCCTTTGATTAAACCCCTTTCAACCCACGGTAGACACGGTTAACTAAAGCACAAATCACAAACATTACAGGACATTATTTCGGGGCCGATTCTCTATCCCCAGTGGAGTCACCAGACTGTAGGACACAGAAATCGACGACGCTGTTCTAGGCTCGCGGCCCGGTCGGGAGTACGGATTAGCCCACGGGGGACTAAACCAGAGAAGTAAAATGGAGTCGCCACCCAGTGTGAACTGGGAAATGATTTAAGGCCGCACTTACCCCTCGTAAGGGAAGACCTCAAACCATTGGGTGTGGAATGG
The DNA here is from genome assembly GCA_019454045.1 of Zanthoxylum bungeanum. NCBI lineage: Eukaryota > Viridiplantae > Streptophyta > Magnoliopsida > Sapindales > Rutaceae > Zanthoxylum > Zanthoxylum bungeanum. Next base: position 146,707 of record SKCR01026245.1, on the reverse strand, counting down.
TCCCTTACTTATGCCACTTGTAATGAATGGATTTATATAATAACATAACCGAGTCTACGCAACATACATACGTAAGAATAACCTACATCTAAGTTTGCATACATAGGAGTAGAACCTATATCTAAGTTTGCATGCATAAAAGTAAATCAACACAACGGCAAAAATGCAATTTCATGAACATATGCGTGAACGTTTCCTTAAGCGGTACGTGGAGTTGTATCCCAAGTACAGACCGCACTACCATCCATTCGGATTCGGCTACAAAATTTACGTCAGGGTTTCCATCCGATATACCACGAGAAGCAACACTCAATCACTAACCCAATATTGACATACATGAAACACGATAATGCATATAACCATAAATAACCGAAGAGACAAACATGCGAAACACAAAATAAATGCGGAACAATAAAACAACAATAAATGGAAATTAAATACGAAATAATAAAAGACTAACAATGCGAAATAAATGTGGAACAATAAATATGTGGCCAAAGAACTCGACCGTTTTCAATATAGGACTTTGCATACCCTGTTGGGCGTATTCCACGTCTAACCAAGCATGCCGTGTCCGGGACAATAAAATAAAAATATAACAAAGGGTGCCCTCAGGTCTTACCTTTCAAGTCGCCTATTGGAAGTGCGTTATGCGGCCGTAGGAAGGGTTAATGCTCCGTAACTCCTCCGGTTCACTGGTTAAATATTTTCCTTCATCGCTTCACTGTTTTGGGCTGCTGTTTTCTTTGTTTTTATTGTTGTTTCTGGTCGTTATTTTTGGTTACTGTTTGCGATAATTTGAGGCTGTTTTGGGTGAATATTTTTTGCAGTTTGGGGACTGTTTTGGTTGTAGTTTTTTCAATGGTTTAGGGGACTGTTCTGGGGACTGTTTTGGGTGACTATTTTTTGTGGTTTGGGGACTTTTTTGGTTGCAGTTTTTTCAGTGGTTTAGGGGACTGTTCTGGGGACTATTTTCGGTAATTGAGGGTGCAGTTTGGGGCTGTGTTTGTGCGGTTTTGGAGGGCTGTGTGGGCTACTGTTTATGCAGTTTTGGAAAGAGATGTGTGGGCTACTTTTGTGAAGTGTTTATTGCTTTGTGTTTTACGTGTTTGGCTGCATGGAGAAGAGGCGTTCGGTGGATTGGCAGTGTCGGTTTGGGTGTTCAGAGTTGTATCACGAGGGGTTTTTGAGGAGTTGTGAGGCTGTTTGAAGGGTTGCCGAGTGTGTTTGATGAGAGTGGCTGAGCGTGTGCTTATGTAGGTTTGATTCTGCATGTGGGTTTGGTGAAGGCGATGGGCTGTTAACATGAGCTGAAGGGCTGAAGGTCTTCACCTGGTCTGCATAAAGAGGATGTTTAGTCGGTTGGTTCCTTTAGTCGATGTGGGAGTCGTGAAGGATTATGGTTTCTTTGTTTGTTGAATGGGCGTGTGGCTTTTTGTTTGGTCGAGTGGTCTCGTTGGTCAATGCATGGTGTGAGGGCTTGCTGTATGAAAGAGTCAGCCACGTGGAGTAAGTGATTTGTGTTTATTTGTCTTAGGTTAGAGGGAGATGAGAGGCGTCTGTAGGGTTTGTATTGTGAGGAGCGAGAAGCTTTTATTGTGGATGCTTAGTGAAGGTGGAGTGAGGTACTGTTTACGGTTTATTCTTGTTTTTTTGTGTTGTGTCGTGAGTGAAGTTGGGAGAATGAGAGAGATGTATGTCGAGAGCTGAGAGAGTTCTGGTTATATATATGGTGAGAGAGAGAGAACGTGGAATCAAGAGAGAGGAGAGAAGCCGTCAATGTGTCTAGGGTTTTCTATCTTTTCTGTTGCTGTGAGTTAGTTGGAAGAGAGAGGGGTTTCTATTTGGAATAGGGTTTGTTGTTCGGTTGGTTGCAGAGAGAGAGAGACAAAAGTTGAAGGAGAGAGAGGAAGGTTTTGTGTTTGGGCGTGAATGAGCTCTAGGTCCTAAAGGTTTGGTTTTTGTGTCTTTTTATAGGAGTGGGTTAGGGTTGTCCTTGTATGGGTAGGAAATGGAGATATTGTGTAATTATGGGGAATATCTATTTAGTTTGTTATAAGGAAAAGATCTCTTTTATTTATGGAGATGATTTGTTTTAGTTTAGGAAAGGATTTACAGGATTTGATTTGATTTATTTAATTTAGGCATGTGATTTGATTTGATTTATTTAATTTGGGAAGGTGATTTGTTTGGATTTTAACATGTGTTTAATGTGTGGATATTTATTTTGGATGTGTTTGGGTGTGTGGCTTTGTGGTCCTTTGGTGGGCTTTGGCGTGTGGTTGGTGGTGTGTGGGCTTGGGTGTGTGGCTTGGTGTAGGTTGCAGAGTTTTGGGTTGAGGATAAATTTTCAAACAGAGGTCCAACGAGCGAACCCGAAGCTAAGCAAACGAATTAAGTCAACAAGGTATTGATTTCTGAATTTTCCCTTTCGACGTCTGTTTCCCACGACTTCTGTAACTTGAAGGGTAGTGCCTCCGTACGAGGCTCATCATCGGGACTTATAAGCAAAAATATAGTGCCTACAATCATCTCCTTAACTTAGTGTCATCTCAGTCTCAACTTCGAAATGGAATCAAATGAGTGTTGGGTGCTTTGACCATCTCTACGATTTGTGCCAACATAAATTCTCTCACCGAAATTCTAAGTGTCAGTTTTAATGTAAAATATTTTAGGTGGTATTTTTCCGATGATTTCAAAGTTAAAGAATTATTTTAAGGATTTAGACATGCTTATTTTTTGAGAGATGGAAGATTTTACAAAACCAAATTTATTTCATTTAACTAAGAAATAGTCATCACACGATGAAAAGTAAATATGCAAATGGGATGATTTGGAATCCGATTACTGCATGGCCGGGGCTTCTTCAGGATCTTGTATTCTGCCAATGTCGATCAAATTCTGGATCTCATGTCTGAGGCGAGCACATCCGTCTGTCTCATGCCCTGAGGACTTGTGGAAATTACATTATTGGTTCAGGTTGAGGTAGTGGGGTATCGAGTTCGAAAATGGTCTCGGATCCAGTAGCTTTAGTAGCATTGTTTCTCCAACTTGCTCAAAATCTTGGACATCGGCCTTCCCAAGTTAGAAAATCTTCTATTTTTGATGGCAGTGATTTTATACGGAACCTGCCTTTGCTATAGAAGATCCTTCAGCAGTTTTCCTATTATGGCTGTAATACTTTCTATTTCCAGCCTCTCATTCCTCTATATCTATGATAGTCTCTCTCAACTCCCTGAAATCTAAGATCATGAAAGTCATCATCCTCGGTTTGTTGTAAATTTGGTTTGGCGCCTTTAATTATCATCTTGATTTGGTCATTCTCTGAGGGTCTTTGCATTTTCAAAAGCTTGCTTCTCTAGTGATCAACATACTCCTTAAATTTTCTTATGATTTCTGCTTAGTATTTTCTAAGTCCCGAAATGACAGATCTAGTTCCAAGTCTGTGACGTATTGATTAAGGAAGGCCTTCGCTAGTGTTTTGTAATCACCTCTTAATTTCTTTTATAGGTTGTGGTACCATACTACCGGTGCTCCTTTGAGAGATATCCCAAATATCTTCAGAACATGGTGCGCAGGCAGGCCAGTGGCACTCATCATAAACATGTATTGACGAAGGTGAGCTTTAAGGTCTCCATTCCTATCGAATTTGATCATTTAAGGCATCTTGAACTCAGTAGGGAGTTTTTTCAAAGGCCATTGCGCCATAGTCAAGCAAGTTTTCGTGTTTGCTTTTCATTTTCTGCGTGACCGACTCCATTTGCACTTTTAATTTCTACAATTCGGTCTTAATTTAGGACTTGGCTATTATATCTACAGTGTATTCTGCTAGGTCCTCATCATCATCTAAAATGCAGATCCCCTCAGCCATTATGTTTGTAGGCCCCTCAACCTCATTTCACTGGTTTCCGCTCCCGCGACCTGAACTACTTTTAAGCTGGGAATAACGTCAGTTAAAGCCTACAACTGTTCAGCCATCTTAGTTATAGTTGTGTCTATTTGGTCTACACGTGAACTATCATTGTTTTCTATTTTGGTGCTTTTTATGTGTTTATTGACTAATCTACCTTGTTTTCTAATCTAATATAGTGTTATGATGCCTTCAACTCAAAAGGGTCAGCATGATGCATGTATGCATACAATGCGTGAGATGCATGAAATACAGAACATGTTTCACGCATTAGCATATATCATTCCAACCTCATCTTTGCTAGGTTTGGCTTAGCTCATGCACCATCATAAGGTATGCGAGTTTATTCTCTCCTATATTACAAGGTGATTATTGGCTACTTTGGTTCCGTCCCATCGTTAAAAGACACATATCGCCCATTTACATAATGAAAAACCTAAAATTGGGATCATGCTATTGTCCAAAAGCGATAAATTAGACTCATAGTAATCACATTTACTTGGGATGGGCTTAGAAATATTTCAAGATACCCAAACGGGCAAAAACAAGGTGTACCCTCTCTGGATGAAAGCCAGCATAGATATCAGACTCATATTTTGGCACTTTTGATTTTAACTAAATATTTTAGGCCCAACAAGGTTTGCATAGAAGGTGGCTTGTTGACATTTCGAAACATTTGGCCCAATTATCATGAAATGCAAACTTGTCCTAGTTGAAAAAGCTCAACAAGTTTACATCCCAAGGTAAAAGTTTCAAATGGCTTTACATGATTAGAGGCCCAAACACAAGCATTAGGATGATCCTATATGATAAGAACTATGGGTTATTTTTATATGGGCTTATAAGGGTAAGGCATAAGCTTCCATCGGCGAAGGGATATCCACGACTAGGTCTCCCAATCCAAGGGTTCAATCGACCAAGTGAATGCACTTTTTTTATACTTGAAGATATGAAAGGTTGTCCATAACTAGGTCTCCCCACCCAAGGGTTCGTTCGGCCAAATGAACACACCTTTATACCCAATGGTACGTGCCAACAAATGATGGTTATCATCAAATACCAATCCACTGCCTTGAGTGAAAGCAATTTCTCGATATATAATGCAATTGCGGTTAAAAAGAGTATGCAAAAGATGAAGACATGGTTAATCTCAATCTTGCCATAAATACTTTAATGTATTATTCAAGGGCCAATTTTCTATCCCCAGTCGAGTCGCCATCTGTAAGAGCGAAGCATGATTTATCATTATGCCTATGACGTTGGCGATCACTATACTATAGGGCTCGCAGCCCGTAGAGAGTACATATAGCCTCACAGGAAGACCAACCAGAGAATAATGGAGTCCCTACCTGGTATGAGACACTGAGGATGATTTAAGACCGCATTATACCCATCGCAAAGGTGAAATTAAACCTGTTTGGGTTCGAAACATTCCTTACTTATGCCAGTATAACATTTGGGGTTCAAGAGAGGTATACACATGTCTTAATATGCTGTTCACATTCAATGGCAATTTAAAATAGCATAAAAAGTGCAAACATATAACAAAGTATGGTAAGCAAATAAAGTTTGAACGCATAAATAAATTACAGCAATAATGCCAGATATAATGTTAAATGTTCGGACAGACTTACTAGAAGTCTGGCCGAATGTATTGTGTAACCTAGAAGTGCAGAATCACAATAACAGCAAGTAAAATAGCAATGTAGTATGATCATATAAATAAAATGGCATAATTAAAAAAAAACAGTAACAATATGGCTAAATAATAAAAAATGCACAAAATGGTAAATCTAGGCAGCAATGAGGTAACAAGAACACATGAAATAAGAAATGAAAAAACAGTAAAAAGTACCAATACAACCATGTGAATTGAACGTGTTAGGACCCAGATCAGTCAAATTTTTTTTGAGCACATAAAGTTTGGATATTTTTCGTGTGATGTACATGTCCGGCCGAACGTGTCCTAGATCCGTCCGGATATACTGTATAATAGGCATAAAATAATAAGACAGTAATGAAAAGAAGGTGCCCTTGGGTCGTACCTTTGTGTATATTGCGGCTCTGAAGACCCTTTCTGAAGTATGAGTTATTGCTGGATTCGTACCAGAAGGAGGAAACTCCAAAAATTAGTATTTATTTATCTCTCTCTCTTTAGGGTTTCAAGTATCAGAATATCAGTATTTTTTGTGTGATGGATTCTGAATGATAAGAAAACTCCCATATTTGAAGGGGTGAGACCCCATTTTTATAATGTGAGGTCTTGGAATAGGAAGAGAGAGAAGTTACTATAGACTGTAACGTCCGATCTATATCTGATCGGATGTATAATTTGAATTATAAGTCTAGCCAAACTTTTGTAAGTCCATGATTTCACCTCTCTGTAATTTGCATGTGCGTTGACCACTTTAATACATGTCCGATAAGATGTTAAATTTGAATTATATGTTAGACCAGATATAATCAGATCCCTTAACTTCAGTAATTGACAATTTGCTCATTCAATGACAGTTGTGTTATGTTTGATCAGATTTAGATTTTTCAAGGCATTTCCGGCCGGATGTTCTGGATAGAGAGAAGGTAGGCCGGATATAGGTGATGTTCGAATGAATTTTGACTATATTTCATGGAGTTCCTTTCCTTCCTGGCAATCATCCTTGTAATTTTCCAAGCTTTCAGAGGTTGTCTTCATAAGATATATGCATAGAATATAGTGTCTACAACACCCCCACTTTGGTAGGTTTGTGCAGCATGTGACAATGACAAGTCTATCAAATTCATGCAAGCATTTTTACTTACCTGGTTTACTGGGCATCGCCGGACATACCTGGCCTTGTGGAAGTTTATTTTCTAATTTGATGGGCCCCTTGGTCCTCCGATGCTTTGATTGGTGGTAAGATGTCCTGAGCTTTACTCTCGGCTTCAAGGATGAAGTCTAGTCTATCCTTATGCGTTACTAATAACTTCATTGCTAGAAGATGAATCTTCAGTCTTCATTTGTGAAGAGAGACGATTTGGTCTAGATCGTTCAAAAGGTATAGGCTGTTGGGAAGTGGCCGCGAGTGCGCAGCGGAAAATCAAAAATTACGAAATTATGATGTCGCTATCACTTTGCCCAATACCCATTTGTTTTGATTATTCTACAAGCCTAGACATGTTACCATATATTCTAAGCATAAAAACTCATAAAACATGCAAAAAACATAAACCTAAACATGCTAACTATCATAAGAACTCTAATTAAAATAAAGAAAGAAAAAGACTTACTTGAACCGAAGACTCCTCTAGTCCTCCCTCCAATCTACAATCTTTTCTCGAACTCATGAAGCTCTTCCACATTCCAAAGAGCCACCCAAGTGTGTGGCCTCCAAATGTGCACATACCAAAGCCAAAACTCAAAAGCAAGACTACTCCTTGAGTGCACAGGTATTTTTCCCTTGGTGCTAGCCTAGGAAAATACCTCAAAACTTTTAACTCGAGGTTCCTCTAGTCAATTAGACTTAAGGATCCTAAAAATCAGTGGCTTACTCTTAAACTTTAGAGTTGCTCACTTATATAAACCCAAGATATGAAAGGTTTGGTGCAAAAAAGTTGTGAAGAACTCTTTGGGTTTATATCGGTGCTCCAAAGACAACAAAATTAATTAAGAATCCGATGTGGGATAAATGCTAATTTAATCTTAGCCATTGGATATTAATTTAGTGGTTTAATGAGATTATAAAACCCTAATAAGAGTTTGGGCCGAATTAGAATTGAAAAATAATAACAAATAAAAACAATTTACTATTCACATTACTATTCACATTACTATTCACGTTTTATTTATTCAAATTCCCAAAGTGCCCATATCTTAATTCACCAATCCCTAAGCCACTATGGAACCTCATAAATGATCTGTTCAATAATGAAACACATTGGACCATTTATGAACAATTCCTACAACAATCATATATGTTGTTAAATTTGTACAGTGCACTGTTAACCATTGATTTCGACTTTGTTGTTTGTGACCTTTTGGGTTCCCCTTAAGTTGGACATAAAATGAATCGTGATAATTTAATCGAATATAAATTATCCTCCGATCAGATGATCGTTCGATTTCAATGACCAAGGTTGACATCTAGCAACATGCCAAAGTGTAGGCACTGCATTTTTACATATATGTCCCGATGATGAGTCTCACATGGAGACACTACCTCTTTAAATTGTGGAAGTCGCGAGAAACAGACGTCGGAAGGGAAGAGTCAGACATTGATATTTTGTTGGATTTAATTAGCTTGTTTAGCTTCAGTTTTGCTTGTTGGACCTCTGTTTTAAACACATCCTTAGCCCAAACCCCCGCAAGTCACAAACCAAGCCCACACATCACCAAACCACACACCAAGCCCACCAAAACAAACCCAATACACGCCCAAGGAGACCTACACCCACGCCCATTTCCTTCCAAAATAAAAAAAATCACACATTAAACACATGTCAAAATCAAGACAAATCACATTCCCTAATTAAAAAATACAAATCAAATCTCATCAAATACTTTCCTAATTCAATCAAATCATATCCCTAATCAAAAGAGAAGAAATCAAATCAAATTAAAATATATCCCTAATTAAAAAGATTTTTCCTTATCACATACTAATTAAAAGATATCCCCATAGATACACAAATCCTTTCCCTATTCGCACAAGGAAAACCCCAACCCTTTGCCTATAAAAAGAAGCCTAAACCCAAACCCTTGATCCCTAGCTGATTCACACAAAAAGCACCACAAAATTTCCCTACATTGCCTTACGCATCAACAGCCCCTCACTTTGCCTCATGCACTCAAATCATAAGCAGCCTCACTCACGCCACATATCTATCCAAACCACAGCAGCCCCACAACTTCACAAATCAACACGTACCAATCAGTCTTCATCCTTCATGCCTTCAACAAACCCGAAGCCGTGAAACTACCATTTAACTCAACCTTCAACACGTCCCCAAACCCTTCACATAAACTATCATTCCTTACGTCCCCAAGCACTAACACGTAACAAGCCCCCATACCAGCCATCCACTCATGTAACAAGCCCCCATACCAGCCATCCACTCACGCAAATAAGCCCCTTCGAGCAGCCCTACACCTCACGCAAATAAGCTCCTTGCATGCAGCCCATGCACACGTAAATACACTGCTAAATACTTCCCTTCATTCACGCACCAAACGCCTACAGCAAGACAGCTCTTAACCAACCAAAATAGTCCAGAAAAAGTCTCCAAATTACACCCTCAAACAGCCTAAAACAGTGACCAAAACACACCTCAAAACTGCCCCATAACTGAACAATAATCTGCAACAAAAATAGTCAAAACCGAGACAGAAAACTGCCCCAAAACCCGTCCCAAAATCGCCCAAAAATAGATTGAAAACTGGAGTAAAAACAGCAGCCCAAACAGTGAAACAGCGAAGGAAAACGTTGAACCAGTGAACCAGAGGAGTTGCGGAGCATCCACCATTCCGACGACCACGTACTAAAGAGGTTGGACCTGAGGGCACCCCTTTTATTTATTATCCTTTATTTTTAGTTATTTTATTACTTTATTTCACATGAGTATTGTGGATTGGTTCATGATGTGATTTCCGGATGAACGGAATATGTGTTCTCTCTTGCGGTATATTGGATGGAAACCCGGACGTAAATTCCGTAGCCGAATCTGAATGGACGGTATTGCGGTTTGCACTCGGGATACAATGCCACGTACCACTTGAGAGACACACATGTTTCGTTTCATCCAACCTTGTATTCGAGCATGATTTAGTCTAGTAGATTATTTATCTTTTTAGCATGATTTAGTCTAGTATGTTATTTCCTTTTTTAAGTATGATTATGTTATTTCTTTATGCATGATTTAATTGTTTTCTTTCGCAATAGGAATTTAATTTACGTTTATGTTTAGGATATTATTTATTCTTTGTATTTGATAATTCACTATGCTCATTGTGTGATATCGTATGTTTGCCGTTATGATAACTTACTTTCGAAGCATGCAAACTTAAACGTATGATTTACTTTCATGAATGCGAACTAGATCTAGGTCATTCTTGGATATATATATGTTGCATAGATTCGGTTAAGTTATTGCACAAATCATTTCATTACAAGTGGCATAAGTAAGGGACCATTCCGAACCCAACGGTTTGAGGTTTTCCCTTGCGAGGGGTGAGTGTGGCCTTAAATCATTTTCCTGGTTCACACCGGGTGGCGACTCTATGTTATTTCTCCGGTTTAGTCCCCCGCGGGCTACTCTATACTCCCAACCGGACGTGAGCCTGGAACAGCGTCGCCGATTTCTATGTCCTACAGTCTGGCAACTCCACTAGGGATAGAGAATTGGTCCCGAAATAATGTCTTGTAATGTTTGTGATTTTTGTTTTAGTTAACCGTGTCTACGGTGGGTTGAAGGGGTTTAATCAAAGGCACTATTAGAGCTAAGTAATGGTTTGATGTCTTTTTTCATTCACTACCTTTCTATAAGGAAAAGCTGTGAAGGCACCTAGATAATCATGTACTCGTAGCTTACTGTGATGGACTAATTTGGAGGACTTGTTGTTTATTCCTGTCACTAAGGCGATAAGAGCTTAAGAGGCTTGGGTATTTAAGAGAGTCCGCTCCGCCCTCCCTCTGGGGAATCTACAATGGGAAATCCATTTGACAGTCAGTCACGCACCATAACTCGTTGGCACGTACCTTAGTGTATAAAAAATGTGCACTGACCCTTGAGTGGGGATACCTAGTTGTGGGCAAACCTTCGCCAGCGAGAGCCTTTGTCTACACTCCCGTAAACCCATAAGTGAATCTTAGTTGTATAATTAATATAAATTATCTCTTTATGCTTGCTTTTATGACCATCGTCATTTGGATTCAGTTGGACTTTTTGTCATGAGGTATGGGCTCGTTGGGCCATTTAAACTGGGAAGAGTCCGTGCTTTATGGAAATTGGGCCAAAAGCTTCTGAAATGCCAATGGGCCATCTTGTGTTTAGGCCTTTTATCATTTGAAGTTGTTTAGCCATGTTATCGCAAAAGTGTAAACATGTTGAGCCTTTTCAACTGGGACAAGTTTGCACCGCGCAATAGTATGATTGAATGTTTTAAAATGATAATGGGCCGACTTATATATTCCATTCTTCGCACGCATCTCATGCATCTCATGCATACATGCATCATGTTAACCCAAGTGTCTTAAAAGCCATCGTAGATATCCGTTGGGTTAGAGATTAAAAATAAAAAGTTTGTCAATAGGGTTTAGCAAACATGGATATCGGGGAAAATGAAATCGAGAAACAGAAAAATTTACGGCAATAACAGTCCAAGGATGGAAAATGTACTTTGACGGAGCAGTGAACTGGAAATGAGCCGAAATTGGAATCATGATAGTAACCCCCGAAGGAGAAACCTTGCCGATGGCCAAGAGATTGACGTTTGGAGTAACTAACAACATGGTTGAGTATGAAGCATGCGCCTTTAGACTGACAACATTGATAGCCTTGAAAGCTAAGAATGTGGAAGTTTACGGAGACTCGATGTTGGTAGTCTGACAGATGCAAGGAGAATGGGAATTGAAGGAAGAATGGTTGAAACCCTACCTATTCCATCTCAGAAGTTTGGCACAGGCCCTCCCTGATTGTAAGTTTCAGCACTTGTCGCGAGAAGAGAATCAGATTACAGACGCGTTAGCCACACTAGCCGCAACTTGGGAAAATCCAGAGAAGTTGGTGATGAGACCTCTAGTGTTGACAACGGCAAGCAAACCGGTTTATGAGATAGAAAGGGTCTTGGAAGTAGAAGTTGGTGATGGGGAACCTTGGTACTATGAGATTCAGCGGTACTTAGAACGTGGGGAACTCCCGGAAGAGGCAAGCAGAAAAGACAGGATAGGCATTTAGAAGTTGGCTTCTCAATATGTGAGTTTGAAGGGAGAACTGTATAAGAGAAGAGCGAATGGCATCCAGCTGAAGTGTTTAAGAAAAGAAGAAGCTCAGAAGGTACTGGAAGAAGTACATGCCAGAGTATGTGGACCACACATGAATGGGTTGAATTTTTCCCGCAAGATAGTAAGATAAGGTTTCTACTGGTTGACCATGGAAGCTGACTGTGCGAAGCTGGTAAAGCATTGTCACGATTGTCAAGCGCACGGTAACTTGAACCATTTACCGCACACAGAGTTGCATGGGCTGTCAGAGCCGTGGCCTTTCTCAGCATGGGGAATTGACATGATTGTAGAAATTCGACCACACGCATCAAATGGACATCGCTTCATAGTAGTGGCAGTAGACTACTTCTCGAAATGGGTGGAAGCCGAATCATTTTACAAAGTTACAGCAAAGACAATGGCAAAGTTAATAGCCCGGAACCTCATATGCCGATATGAAATGCTGCATCACGTAGTAATGGACAATAGAGTCCAGTTTCAAGGAGAAACAAAGGCAATGCTACAGAAGTACGGGATAGGACACCACAAGTCGTCACCTTACCGACTGGAAGCGAATGGGGCAGTCGAGGTAGCCAACAAGACAATAAAGAAAATGTTATCCAAAATGACAGAGAATTACAAAGATTGGGCCGATAAGCTACCGTACGCCCTGTGGGGATACATATCTTCTGTGAGAACAACAACGGGAGCCACATCGTGCTCTTTGGTCTAGGGAATGGAAGCAGTACTGCCAGTGGAAGTTGAGATACAATCTATGCGGGTATTAGCAGAAACAGAGTTACCTGAACAGGAATGGGCCTCACAGAGATTTGAACAGTTAGCACTGCTAAATGAGAAGAGAATGAAATCCTTGCATCACATGCAAATATACCAGAAGAGGTTGGCTCTAGCATTCAACAAGAAGGTGCGTCCTACAAAAATCTGAAAGGGTGATCTGGTGCTTAAGAAGTCGAAGCCGTCGACAACAGACCCGAGAGGAAAGTTTAGACCCAATTGGGAAGGACCCTACATAGTCCAGAAAGTAATGGGAAACAGGGCAGTGAGACTGTCAGACTGTTGGTTTTTATCTAGGTCCCAAGATCAAACAAGCAATGAAAACAATGTGTGAACACACCAACGGAGATAGCGGAATACTCACATCGATCGGTTGAGTCGATTTGGAGACGAATGAAGCCCAAAATGCTCACTGCTTCATGCGTGAACTGCAGCAGTCCACTGCCTTGCAAAACAGAAATTTGAGTTGAGAAAACGGAGCTCCAAGCCTCGTCCGACGGATCCCGGCTCATGGGCGAACCTCCCTACCACCTTCGCAAGACTCGTAGGTGTGCTAGCACTTGATTTCTCACCATGAAAAACCACTCTTGCTTCCCTATTGCTCACGCCATTTCTGGTTCAAAACCAGTGAGCATTTCTCACTTTGGGCGTGACTAGAAGGAGAGAAATGAGAGAGAAGAAATTGTGTAATGGTTGGTTAAAGAATTTTCCAAAATGCCTTTATATATTTTTTCATGAAAAATATATTAAAACATTACAATTGATTATTAAAACCAAAAGTAAATGCTTTTTCCCTCCAAACACTATTACACCAACTTACATAAACTATTCAAATGTCACTTTAATAAAGTGACTTGATGTAAGTCTTTCAATCAATCAACTCAATCACATCAATCAATCACATCACTCAAAGTGACATTTGATTTGACGCTTGATGACGAATGATTTGACGCTTGATGCGACTTGCGTTGCCGCACTCGAATTCGAAATACGAATGCGCTCGCAATCACACTCGGGCTCGGGTTCGCTAATTCCAAATAACGATTTTTCAGTCGCGTCGTAATTAAATGATTACGCCTAGCGAATTCACTATTCACGTCGCTAACGAATTAATTCTAAATTAATTCGTTCGCCCGAATTAAAATCTAATTTTAATTCCGCGTCGAAATCTAATTTCGTTTAATATATCGAATATATTAATTCATTGATTAATTCCAAATTAATCGTTATCTCTCTCTAGACGATATTTTATCCTAGATAAAATATCTCCGTAATTAATCCTAGATTAATTTTCTCTCTCTTCTATATATCCCAGATTATTCAAGAGTGCGAGTTGTGCGTCATCGGTGGATTATCGGGAAGCGACCCATGAGATCCCCGATAAGTTGGCAGTAAATACGGTCGTCGGAGTATCCGAATCACGTACGTACCAAGTACTACGTTTTACCGATTTACGAGACAAGGTCGGCTCCTAGCAAAGCACGATGTCTACCAATTCTTCCGTCATATTCACTTAAGAATATTAAGATCTGTATCAAGTGTAGTATACGATTGTATTGTGTGTATCGGCCCAGTATCGGATAGTCACGTGCTAGGGCTGGGGCTGGATAAATGTCTACCCCGTCCGAAGCACATATCGGATGTCTGGTAACATAGTCTCTATAATCAGATATTCATGACCTGGTCACAATATCTCGATTGGTTGCGCAACACTCAAGAGCACTAGTACCGTATCCTGCGTGACATCATCTCCACTATGACTGAAGTGATACTTCTGTCTTGACATCACACCCAATACACTACGACTCTCTGATAAACCCAGAAATGGTGTACGCAGAACCGGTTAAAGCCCTGTACCACCAAGACCAAAGTCTACCGATTATCGCAAGTATTAGCGATGCAAGTCTCAGGTTTAGACTATACACACCTACCTTGATTTCGGCCTCCCATAGACACATAGTCATAATACCAATGGGATTCCGAGGGGTCTATCCAGAGCGAAGCTGTTTCCCGTACCATCGGTGAAACACGACCTCCTATCGCACTTGCATAAGTATCCAATACTTATATATATGAGAACTATGCCGTTGTGCCCTCACAACGCACACAAGTGCAATACTAGCCTATTCCGCATTATCGATGTCCAGTCTCGATAATACTCCGGCTAGGGATATTTAATGATTAATCCTTCGGGGACTGATACTGTCTCATATCATTCTCAGTTCAGGAACTAATCATAGGGACCTCTCTTCATTTATATATCTATGGTGATCTAATCACAAATGATGAGAGTGCAATTTCCTTGTCACATAGTTAATTTGCTACAAACAACAAATGATCTGTGCAAATAGTCACGCTATGGGTCATTTTGTCCAACAATCTCCCACTTGGCACATAGCCAGTCACTCAAGTGTCCCACACCCAAACTATGTACGGTTCGCTCAAATTGCTGAGGAAAGGTTTTCGTCAGCGGATTTGTTTGATTATCGTTTGACGCGATTTATACGATCATCACATCGCCACAATGTATGATCCGAACGAATCAGATGATATAGAAGTATATATCTAGATCGCCGATGAGACCTTTAATTCCTTAGTCTGTGCTGACGCCTAGCTCAGCCGCTAACAGAATTATATCTAATCCAATTAGATTTATTTTCGATCCAAAAGACTTCTATTGCTGCCTCAGCTGCAGCAATAATCCGCATTTGTCGTTTATTCGGCAACAGTTATCTTGCTTGGAATATTTCCAACTGACTGTCCCGTTATTCAAACTTTATAGTACCGTAGTATTTAATTGTTTGGAAACTTGCAGCAGTGATCCCAGTCACTTCAAGTTCTCCTTCTCCATAGTTTAAGATAGCATCTTTAGTTCTCTGAGATACTAACAGATGTTCTTAATCTTCAATATAGTGACTATCACTTGGATTGACCTGATCGTGACTCCATATGCTCGAAGCGTATGAGACACCCTATCAAGTACATTTTAAATGTACAATTTCCCAGAGAGTGTTAACAACTCCAAATCTATCCCAGTAGATCTTTATTCCTTGAATAAAGGTTGTTACTCCCCAAAATTCTACGGAGAATTTCTATGAAAGCCAAGCTTTCAACAATTACTTTATGGGAATTTAACTATCAGTGCGCTCTCCCACTAACCTCCTTATATACACAAGAATTATTTCGTTTTGAGTCAAATCATAAACCATTATGATTATTTCAAAACGACAGTTCCAAGAACCTTATGCTTGCTTCAATCCAAACATGGATCGAATAACCCGCAAACCTTGTTTGTCGGTTATTCAAAATCGTCAGGATGTTGTAAATATCCTCCAAAGGTTTCCTTTTCAGGAAAGCGATTTTGATCTACAACTGACACATTTCATAAATGAAATACGCAGTTATCAACAAGCATCTTCAAAATGGATTTACCATGGCAACAGGTAAAAGGTTGAACCGTTATTAACACAATGTTGATAACGATACCTTTCCGTCAAAAGCCCAGCTTTGTACGTTGGTATGTTGCCTTCCATGTATGTCTTCCTTGAAGACGTTTAATGTACCATAGGCACAATGCATTGTGGTACAACAACTAGTATCCAAAATAGTTGTTATACATGGAATCCATTTCGGACTCATGGCAATTTGCCATAATAGGGAGTCGATACCTCGTATCACTTCCTCAAAACGTAGTCGGTGGATATACCTTCATAAGATTGACATCTTTATGAGGTTAGATCAGAAACCCATACCCTAGGTTGTTTTCTGACTCTATCCGATCTAAGAAGTTCTTGTGTATTTGAAGATTAATGGTACAGATTCATCATAGATGAACTATTTGTGTTCCATTAAGGACTTCGTGCCTTGAACAGTATTACTCCGATTTTCATCGAGTATCACTATCCTCCCACTGACCACTGCATATCGGTATTCCTCTCAGGAAAAATGCATGGTGAGAAACAATCACATTGTTCTCATGTGAGATTTATAAGTACTATACTTAAGGTTTCCCTTAGGATAACCTATATAGGCACTGTCCCAATTTGGGTCTTTCAGTTTGGTATCATCCAAACGTTATGCCTGGCATACCCAAATTACTAGAAATGAGAAACCCTGTTTCTTTCCTGTTCATATCCTATATGTCATCTGTCAAACAGATTTATATGGAACCTTATTCTAAATAAGTTTTGCACTGTTAATACATATCCTATTGAAGGAAACAGTAGCTCAGAGCGACTCGTGATAAACCTTATCATGTCCAACAAAATTCGGTTTTAGTTCGGACACACCGTCTAACTGACGTGTCTCGGGAGGAGTCCTCTCATATGAAAGAATACCGTACTCTTTCATGTACATAAGAAACTTACTGCTTAAGTATTTTCCAATACGGTCTTACCGTGGCGGCATAATACTATAACCGATCTGTTTTTCTATTTCGTGTCGAAACTCTAAAGTTTCCGATTTATGTTCTTCAAAAGAAACACATAACCATAACGTGATGCCACATCCGTTAAGGTCACGAAATATTCATGTTCACATCTAGTCTAGCTAGATATGGGCCCACTAACTTCACCATGAATAGGGCTAACAGATCGGTGGCCCTTATACTATTACTAAGTAAATAGTATTTTAGGTACTTTACCTAATAAACTAGATTCGCAGACCTTATTTGAATAGTCAAATCAGTCCTAGTACCCACTCTTCAAAAGTGTGGATATACGAGTCTCGTTAAATTGTGTCCTAGACAACAATGCCACAAATAAGTTTCTATTGATCAAATCAATTTGAGCTATTTATTTGTCATTTTATATGTTTGAGATTTTATTTATATTCAAAATATAAATTCTGTTATTCACATCTAATGTGTTTATCTCAGTATCATCTTTATATAATAAAACACTTAGTGTTCTAGAATATAAAGGTTTATCCAGAATGGATTAAACACTGATATAGAGATAATGTCTCTAGTCAAACTAGTTACATTATAACAGTTCCTAATTTAAGTACATACCCAAAGGGTAGTTCCTAAACTTAGGTATCTACGGTCGAAACAGTGACTTTCGTCCCGTTTCCGATTCGCAGAGAAATCTCGGCTTGAAGTCAGTATCTAGCTCATAGCGGATTCTGAACATCAATACATATATTTAATGTACCACACTAAGTATTTAAAATCCAATTTCAATACTAGTACTGAACATAACTTTGACAAATATTTTTAAAGTTAGAGCCTCGCCCTTTCTTTAATTCCTTCGTGTCTTCCATATCCAAATGGTAGTCACTTTGGGATATGTCAATTATCTTTTTAATATTTCACAAACCTTTGGCCAAGCCTTGGGTTTCGGAATATCGAAACGATGTGCACCTTGTGCAACACGCCCAATTGCAAACTTTGACTTTTCACCTCTAGAATAGTCAAATCAATTCTCTAAGAATATTAATTGCAATTTAATACTTTTAAATCTAAAGATAGATTTATGATAAGTATATTAAATTAAGCACTAAAGTCACCATCACATAAATCTTCCAAAGATTTTATGCTCTACTTATTTGCTTAATTATGGGCCTAGTCATAATAAGTTATTTTATCAAATAAATTAACCTATTATTAATTCCCAATTGAAAATTAAATCATTTAAAACATTTAATCCAAGGATTATATATTTTAAATATTCAACTTTTAAATTCTTTCTTGATTTCAATAGTCCAACTATTTAATCAATTTAATAAGGTACTATTCATTATAATGATTACAATAATCCAATTATTTAATCAATTATAATTTTAATATTGATTACTATAATCTAATTATAAAATCAACTATCATTTTAATTCAATTATTGATTACTATAATCCAATTATAAAATCAACTATATATTGAATGAGTTTGTATATAGTCCAACTATATATATTTTTATAACAACATAAAATATTAGTCCAACTAATACTTTTGATTAATATGACGAGTAAAATAGATGAGCGCGTTTAGCGAGTATTCGAACGAATGTTGCAAATTCAATACTTGCCTCCCACTATTTTTCGTCGAGCCTCTAACCCTCTGTCGAGTACTCAGGAAACCGTGTTTCCTAGTGGGCTAGGATCCCGTTAAATATCACACAATCTTGACTTTGGCCAACAAATTGTATGATAATTAACTAGGTAGATCTCGAAGATCAATTGGATCTCATCCAACTCCTAGATCCAGTAGGTGGACATCCAAGTCCCAAACATATATCTATATATGCCTATACATCGAATGTATACCCTAACCTTTTCCTCTGAATCAACTAGGCCTTGGCTTTGGCACAACAAACCTAGTGATCCCAGTCAAGCGCGGACCCATTGACATGGAAGCTTCGTAATCAATGTCAATGGACAAGAAGTGGTCTTGACTTTGGCCAACAAACCACAACTTGGACACGACACCGATATGGAACAAAGCCTCGTGATTAAAACACATCTTCGACGGACAAGGGCTTGACTTTGGCCGGCCAACAACCCCTGCCAATCTCGGATCTTGAGTAAGAATCACTCAATGGAAGGAAAATAAACGCTTGATATTTAACGAGGGTTTTTCGCGTGCAAATTGGCTACCAATTTAATTATCTTTGTTAAGGTCTCATCATCATACACCCTTAAACATGTATTCTAAATACATAATAAAGCGAGTATGAAAATAAATAATAATGATATGCGGATGGATACTTTACACATTGATCCTAGATCAAATCTCTCCCTTTTCACTCAAGCTAGCACTAGTATTACTTCTACCCGTTACACTACACTTCTAAAGAAACCTCATTTAAATGGAGGGGAATAGGTGAGAAGAGAATACAAAGAGAATGAAGGTGATAAGGCTGGACACGCAGGTCCAATTTAATAAATCGAATTTATTACAAAAATTTCTAAAATTGCCCCACCCGACTAATATCCATCTGATATACATTATTCATACAACACAACAACGTATTCACACACATAAGCATGCTATCAATCAATCTAATCAAATTAATTAATCTGATAATTAAGTGATCATCCAATGTTCAAACAACGATTTGATTTTGTTCGAGTCAAACTCGTTTTTGCGAATAAGTACTTAAAGTACGAATTCATGAATTAAATTAAACTACATCATTAAATCTAATTTAACATGTATTTAATACTAATTCACTATTCAATTCCAAATTAAATATTACACTTTATTAATAAACCTTTTACGATTTAAATTCCAAATTTAATCGTAACGCGTCTCAAAGACCGATTAACGTCTAACGTCAATTCAATTAAAGTCCAATGGGCTTTTAATTGATTTCTTAAGGCGTGGACTTTTGGTCAACTCGGGTCAAACCGATAACCAAAGTCCAATCCGGGATTTACCCCATAAGCCCATAAATCAATCTTGGCCCATTAGGCCCAATTGAACTTTAAAGGTTCATTAAGTCGCATTTGGGCTTAACGGAAGTGGTTTTGGGCCCAATTGGATCCATTCCATTTGGCCTAAACCCAACTTGATAAAATCAAGCCCAATAGGCCCAAATACAACATTAGAAGCCCAAATCCAATTAAGCCTAAATAATAAATTTCATGAATCCAATTCCGCAATTTAATTACCTAAAGTGCATTATATGATTAATCAACTAAATCAATATTTCTAAAACACCGAATTAGTCCAATTAATCATGCTCATTATCATATCATATGTCTAACACATAAATGAAAAAATCAAACCCATTACATGCTTTAATGCTCTCGGCCAAGGAAGGATTTTGTGTCCGATTTGGTTTCAATCCAATCGAACCCACAATCGACATTAAATCACCATCCCAAATGATTTCCAATACATCCAATGTTCAAAAATCAAAATACCAAGACATTCAAGGGCATATGCCTATTCGGCCAAGGTGATTAATTTAGGGATTTTATGTTCAATTCAAAATCCAATCCAATTAGTTCCAAATTAACATTATCCTTATGATTCCAACTCATCAAATGAATCAAAATCAAAAATTTCCAAGCACCCAAAAATCAATACACATTCGGCCAAGAGGAAATAATTGGGGAAAATTGTTCTAAACATTTTTTCTTGAAATTGATCAAATCAATCTTCAATACAACAACATTTAAACATGCTCAATCATCCAATTTCATAAAATCATGCTCAAATCCAAAATACCCAATTTTAAGCCCTACATTTTTCATGCTTGAACCTAAGCTCTTGATGCCATTGTTGGTTTTTATCTAGGTCCCAAGATCAAACAAGCAATGAAAACAATGTGTGGACACACCAACGGAGATAGCGGAATACTCACATCGGTCAGTTGAGTTGATTTGGAGACGAATGAAGCCCAAAATGCTCACTGCTTCATGCGTGAACTGCAGCAGTCCACTGCCTTGCAAAACAGAAATTTGAGTTGAGAAAATGGAGCTCCAAGCCTCGTCCGACGGATCCCGGCTCATGGGCGAACCTCCCTACCACCTTCGCAAGACTCGTAAGTGTGCTAGCACTTGATTTCTCACCATGAAAAACCACTCTTGCTTCCCTATTGCTCACGCCATTTCTGGTTCAAAACCAGTGAGCATTTCTCACTTTGGGCGTGACTAGAAGGAGAGAAAATGAGAGAGAAGAAATTGTGTAATGGTTGGTTAAAGCATTTTCCAAAATGCCTTTATATATTTTTCCATGAAAAATATATTAACACAATTACAATTGATTAATTAAAACCAAAAGTAAATGCTTTTTCCCTCCAAACACTATTACACCAACTTACATCAACTATTCAAATGTCACTTTAATAAAGTGACTTGATGTAAGTCTTTCAATCAATCAACTCAATAACATCAATCAATCACATCACTCAAAGTGACATTTGATTTGACGCTTGATGTGACGAATGATTTGACGCTTGATGCGACTTGCGTTGTCGCACTCGAATTCGAAATACGAATGCGCTCGCAATCACACTCGGGCTCGGGTTCGCTAATTCCAAATTAACGATTTTTCCGTCGCGTCGTAATTAAATGATTACGCCTAGCGAATTCACTATTCACGTCGCTAACGAATTAATTCTAAATAATTCGTTCGCCCGAATTAAAATCTAATTTTAATTCCGCGTCGAAATCTAATTTCGTTTAATATATCGAATATATTAATTCATTGATTAATTCCAAATTAATCGTTATCTCTCTCTAGACGATATTTTATCCTAGATAAAATATCTCCGTATTAATCCTAGATTAATTTTCTCTCTCTTCTATATAATCCCAGATTATTCAAGAGTGCGAGTTGTGCGTCATCGGTGGATTATCGGGAAGCGACCCATGAGATCCCCGGATAAGTTGGCAGTAAATACGGTCGTCGGAGTATCCGAATCACGTACGTACCAAGTACTACGTTTTACCGATTTACGAGACAAGGTCGGCTCCTAGCAAAGCACGATGTCTACCAAATTCTCCGGTCATATTCACTTAAGAATATTAAGATCTATATCAAGCGTAGTATACGATTGTATTGTGTGTATCGGCCCAGTATCGGATAGTCACGTGCTAGGGCTGGGGCTGGATAAGTGTCTACCACCCGTCCGAAGCACATATCGGATGTCTGGTAACATAGTCTCTATAATCGGATATTCATGACCTGGTCACAATATCTCGATTGGTTGCGCAACACTCAAGAGCACTAGTACCGTATCCTGCGTGACATCATCTCCACTATGACTGAAGTGATACTTCCGTCTTGACATCACACCCAATACACTACGACTCTCTGATAAACCCAGAAGTGGTGTACGCAGAACCGGTTAAAGCCCTGTACCACCAAGACCAAAGTCTACCGATTATCGCAAGTATTAGCGATGCAAGTCTCAGGTTAAGACTATACACACCTACCTTGATTTCGGCCTCCCATAGACACATAGTCATAATACCAATGGGATTCCGAGGGGTCTATCCAGAGCGAAGCTGTTTCCCGTACCATCGGTGAAACACGACCTCCTATCGCACTTGCATAAGTATCCAATACTTATATATATGAGAACTATGCCGTTGTGCCCTCACAACGCACACAAGTGCAATACTAGCCTATTCCGCATTATCGATGTCCAGTCTCGATAATACTCCGGCTAGGGATATTTAATGATTAATCCTTCGGGGACTGATACTGTCTCATATCATTCTCAGTCCAGGAACTAATCATAGGGACCTCTCTTCATTTATATATCTATGGTGATCTAATCACAAATGATGAGAGTGCAATTTCCTTGTCACATAGTTAATTTGCTACAACAACACAATGATCTGTGCAAATAGTCACGCTATGGGTCATTTTGTCTAACACAGACTTGGAAGGGAACGAGTTCACCGAGCCGATCAGCGTGGATAGATTGAAGCAGTATTTTACCTAAGGAAAAGAAGACCAAGCAGTCACCGGTAGAAGACCTAACCCAACGGAATAGGAAATTCATTCATGCATGCATGCATACACGTAACGTACTTGCAATTTTTTTGTTTGTTTTGTGTTTGCAGGTTTCAGAAAAAAGAGAACTGTATAATCACCAGAAGAGAACCAGCAGGAGGAAACTATAAGTAGACCTAGGAAGCGATTAGAGACATGCGTAGGCACATGGCGCCAATGAGCACAATGAGGGTCTAACCCATCAGGAACAGGGAGTACCTCCACACATGTATACATACACATCGCATGCGCATTTTTATTCTGTTGTTTTGTTTGTGTTCACAGGTCTCGAAGAAAAAAAGGAAAAGCGGCAAAATACAAGCAAACTGAGAGCAACAAAACAGTATCAACGGTTTTCAGAAATGGATCCCCAGGGTTGAGGCCCACACATAATCATCAGTTTTGGGAATGAACCCTCAGGGTTGAGGCCCGCACTACCAGCAGTTTTCGAGAATGAATCCCAGGGGGCGAAGCCCACATTATCAGCAGTCGAAAGGCAGAATTTCATGGAGTGAAAAAATAAAAGAGAGAGAGAAAAATCTTTGATAGTTAGGCATATGTCTGGTGATGACATTTTTTATTGCAGGGAGAAACCTTAGAAACGATAAGTGCGAGATGTGCTCTCATTCAGGATTCTGAGTGGTTGATCTTGACTAGACTCACGAGCACTTGATTACAGGATCTCAACAGTAGAAGCCTGAGTAGTTGGCGAAATGACTAGTTGAAGAGATGGTGGATCAGTGAATGACCGTTTGCTTGGATGTCCATCCTGGTTTACTCATGCTACGATATATGATATGGTTGAAAATAAAGAAAAAGTCTCTGCAATGAAAAGAAAAGAAAAACGGACCACCTATAACCGATAAGCGTGAAGCTACCCATGGGCGAGTATTAGGACCACCATGAGGAGAAATGCTACCTTAAAGGGTAGGTGTGTCAAAAAAAGAGAGAAAGAACGAAAAGAAAAAAGAAAAAGAAAAAGAAAGTTCAAAAATGAAAAGAAAGAAAAGAAAAGACAAGAGAAAAAAGAAGAAAACCATATCATGTTGAGTACGAGGAAGTAATCACAGAGTGTGATCAATACATCTAGATTGGTTAGACCCACTTATCTGATTCTCCGAGACAAAATCATCGAGTTGACTTACTTGAGGATTAAGCTGCGAAAGAGCTTTGGCACACACACACTAGGAGTCTAATTCAGATCACTCATGTAGATGATCAGATTTGAGTATATTAAGTACTTTGAAGGTTCTCTGGTTTTGACAGGAAGCATTCGTTGAGGACAAAAATATGTTTAGCTATCAGGATTATCTCATGAGAGGCAATATATTATGTTGGAATGAACCATCATATCATTAGTAGCAGTTTTGGGGATGAGTCCCAGGGTTGAGACCCATATCAACATCAGTATCAGCTTGGGGCCAGGCCCACATCAGTATCAGTCTGGGGGTGAGGCCCACATCTGTATCAGTCTGGGGGCGAGGCCCACATCAGTATCAATCTGGGGGCGAGGCCCACATCCACATCAGTATCAGTTTGGGGTGAGGCTCACATCA
The DNA here is from genome assembly GCA_019454045.1 of Zanthoxylum bungeanum. Lineage (NCBI taxonomy): Eukaryota > Viridiplantae > Streptophyta > Magnoliopsida > Sapindales > Rutaceae > Zanthoxylum > Zanthoxylum bungeanum. The sequence goes on along the minus strand of SKCR01026245.1, from coordinate 122,044 downwards.
GTTTGGGGGCGAGGCCCACGTTAGTATTAGTTTGGGGTCGAGGCCCACGTCAGTATCAATCTGGGGGCGAGGGCCACATCAACATCAGTATCAGTTTGAGGGTCAAGGGCCCACTACATCACCAGTTTGAGGGCGAGGCCCACATTGTCAGTGGTATTGGGATGCGTCCCAAGGTCGAGGGCCCCCATTGTCGGTTGCAGTTCCGGGATACGTCCCAGGATCGATGGCCCACTACATCATCAGTTGTAGTTCTGGGATGCATCCCAGGGTCGAGGACCCACTACATCATCAGTTTGAGGGCGAGGCCCATATTGTCAGCGGTATTTGTTGGGGTTTTAGGGGCAAAATCCGGTAACGCGGCGGAAGCGGTGGAAAATCAAATATTCCGATTTCAAAAATTTTTCTCGGATTAATTAAATAAACATATTTATTTAATTACCCAATAATCAAATTATGAAATAAAATTCAAATAAATCATATTTAAGTTAATTTACCGAATTACCCTTACACTTGGTATTTAGTCCATTTTAGTCCGAAATATATCAAATCAATTTTGAATGATTCTAAATCATTTCTAAGATGAACTTAGCATGTTCAAAACATCAAAACACCAAAAGCAACATAAATCCCCAAATTTGGACCCTTGGCCGAATGCACCACATTGGTGCCATTTTGTGCACTTTGTCATTTCATGCATCAAAACACATCAAGATGTAATCCAATGAACATGAAACTTTATATGCATCATATACACATCCAAATGCACAATATATATGAAAATCCCCAAATTTGGAATTGGTCATGAACCCTAATTTTTCAATTTCTTCAAATTGGACAAATTAGACCAAATTGGTTAAATCCAATACTTCAATCATGTTTCTTCCACCCAATCAAAGTCTCAACACAATGAAACAACTCAAGATCAAATCTAGGTCATCTAAGAGTGGGTTAAAAACTCTAGATTAGCAACAAGGTTTCCAAAACCATAAAAGAACACTTATTACTACAATAGCTATAAGCTTCCTTCATCATACATGCTCTACACTTTCATCAAAACTTCCATCACAAAAAACACAAGGAATAAATAAAGAAATAACCTAAGAACATCATATGTTAAAGCCTAGATCCTAAGGAACATTTTCCTTTCTAATAGTAAGTTGGAGAAACTTACTAAAATCCAAGCTTTCTTTGGTTTCTTCTTTCTTTCTCACAAGCTTTCTTTGGTTTCCATTAATGGAGTTTTCTTTTAAAGTGTATTAGGTATGAATAAATGAAATGAAAAAACAAGATATACTTGCACCAATTCCACCTTGGCCGAATTTCACTAAAGGAAATGCAAGTCTTGTAATTTCAATTTCATTTCACTTTACATTTGATCAACTTGGTTAAATATCTAAAAACAACTAAAAGACATTTAATTAAGTCAAAAATGCAACTAAGAAAAATATAACTCTTATATTTTAAGTGTATGGCCGAATTTAGCAAGAAATAAGAGAAAGATATTTTCATTTTTCAAACAATTTTGAACAAATATCCTAAGAAGTCAAAATCAATTTGACAACATTTTTCTTTAATGTAAAGTCAAAAATTTACACCTATAATCATTTCCTAACTTTATCATTTGGTGATATATTTATATTTTAATTATATTAATCATTTAACAATTAAATAATTAATTAAATACAAATATATTAAATATATGTATTATATTTACATTAAATATCTCAAATACATATATTGGTGATATATGTTAAATACCTTTATTTGACTATTTATTAATGTGTATTTAATAATATCATATATTAAATATAAATACACATTAATTAGGAAATGACGGTTCGACTCGTTCGCATGTATTTTTCGTTTAACGTTTAAACGATTAATAAATAATCATCATTATTCATAAATGTTGCTCTAGTGCTCTACGAGTATGTTTCATTATTGAGACTCTATAGATTCAGGTATATCCGTCACGAAATCTAATTTCGTGTGCATAATCTATCCACCCGTAGATTATGACGATCACAGATAAACTAGCTGAATCATACAGGTCGAGGTCATTGCATACGTATAATCCCTCCGTCACAGGTATCCAGATAATCCCAGAGATATAGATGTAAACGTCAAATCTCTATAGGTATTATCTCGTCGACGTATCTATTAGCAATCTCTAAATAACATTCGGAACTTACTTCCGAAGTATACTGTGGCCACAGATTTAACAGACTGCTAATTTATATATGGACTACCTATGCTCTGTACACAGAACTGACGGATCCTATCTTGACACACACAGGATATCCTGAGGATCAGTCCACACCCAAAGAATAGGCGGAGGTCTGATCTAAATAGATCGGTGACGTGACTGCCATCTAAGTGTGGAGGATGTCTCATACATCCACAGTGGTATCTCAAGTCGAAGGACCACTATGCTACTCAACCCGAGAAGATTCTTATTGACGTTGGTGTACCATCCATTAAGAATCTTCGGTGAGCCGTTCAGTGTTTATCCACTATAAACACCTACATGTCTATACGAGTCTCTCCAGACTCATGGTTCATTGGGATAAACCATCGGACCAAGTCTCGATATACGACATGTACTGGTCTCAACAGATTTGACTAACCGACCCGTGTTAGCTAATCTTGACCAGGAACTATGTTTGATAATATATATATAACAGTGACACTTCCCAATGTCAATTACAAACTCCCTTTGTAACTGTGTACTGTATTATATATTATCGGGCCTTTGTCTAATATATATATATCACTAAACCACATTTAGTTTCAATCTAATAGTAATTAGATCGAATACGTATATAAGAACAAGAGGTGCAACCATAAATAAGTAATATTATGGAATAAGGGGATGTTCGTATTCATGAATCAGACATAAATACAGTCTGGATTGGCGCTCTGAGCACCAACCCCAACAATTTCTCCCACTTGCTCTAGTGCCAATCCACGGTATCATATACACATCTCAATGTGTATCGTATGCACATGACCCTCAAAAGCTCACCCAGTACTTAAGAGGTAGGCAACAAAAAGCAGGTCCGCTATGACATATTGAGTTTGTCAAACAAACTCCATCGTTTCTCATAGTCAGCATCATTCATATTTTGTAGAATCTAAATTATACATTAATATGAAATGGATGCTATATCTGTATTATGCTACAGCTACTAAGTTGTCCAAGTATTTATGGATCAAATCCAAAAATACTATGAGGACAACCGCAAGCACAACACAAATTTAAAACTTCTAATTTATAAGGTCACTATGCAACTTCATAAGTCAATACTTCATAAGTTGCATTTAATTCTACTCAGTTAGTAGAATCATTCGTGACACTCCCACTGCATCTTTTGTGACTCTTTATGACGTAGACTGTCTAACGTCATAATTAGTCTCAAAACTAATATGACCCTAATGGTTGCAGACTATATTCTCCATGAATTAGAAACTCGTTCTTAATATCTCAAAGATCACAAAGAACGTGTTTCAAGATCCATCATATGGTCTATAGGATGTCAAAATAACTCGTAACAATTACGATTAAATCAACATCGATAATCGCACATAATAAAGTATTCACTATGTCATCATCAAATGATACATTATATTGTTTAGACATTCTAATCAATATCTCTTTCGAAAAAAGGAATCATCCTTTACGAAAGATGAATACTATGTATAAGACATACAATAACTGTCGAACAGTTATACCAACTCTCATACAGATAGCCTTGTTATGTCCTTCATTAGATCATATCTAATGTACGACTAATAGGAGTATCTCACAAGTCTCCAAGTTTCATATCATATATAAAAATTTATATCAAATATAACAGAGACTACTCCCACTGCTTTCACGGAGTAAAGAAGACTTAGGTAAATCTTTTACCTCACAAACATCTCATTATTACTATAATAATGAAAATGTCGTTAAGATATATAACACTAGAAAGTAATTTGTACGCTCCCACTAACCCTTCTAATCACATATGTATTCTCTATACTTTGACAAGATCAGACAATCTGACGATATCAAAAACAGAGAACACAGATTTTCGGAAGACTTATCTGAGTCTACAATAGGCTTTATAAGCTAGCACACTAAACTGCGATCTCAGCAGAACACAAACTCTAGGGCCATTTCAGAATGAACTCTTCAAATAAGGAAATCAAAACTGATCTCTTATCTGAATAAGTCATCCAAAAAATGCCACTTTGCATTCTTTAGCTAAAATATACAGTTTATTATCAACATTAACCAATATATATTTAATTTTTCAATTAGCGTGACTAGAGATAAGTTTTCTCAGAATCTACAATAGATTGCTGAGTATAACTTTTTCTCACTGTCATACTGTAAAGGTCAAACCTTTAATAAGCTCACATTGCTTTCGCTGCGCAAACAATTAGCACATATCATGAACTAATTCATAATGAAAGCGTAATCAAGTTCAAAACTTGATCGTAGTAAGCTATGAACAATCTTAAATATATGGTTCAATGGTGAACTTCCAGAATCGATATCAAATATCGCTTCCATTATAAGTTATAGGATAATTTTTTCTTCAGTAAGAAAACAACGGAACCATTAAGTATCAAATACTCGTGAATGATTCTGTTATCCTATTGGACTTGTACGGAAGATGTATAAGGGTTGTTTCATCTTATTAATTACGTAGTTCCATTTATAATTTATCATTCTCACATTTGACTTCAATAAGTCAAGTCTTTTCTACAATAGTTAACATCTGATGTTACACACCAAGTAATAAAACGATTTTATTACTTAGAATCGTAGGAAAGATATTCTATTAAATAGAATACAATATTCTATTAAACAGAATAAACGATAAAATTTTACTTATACCTCCGAGGTGTAAGTAATTTCCATTATATAACTATTATATAAAAGAAAGATTGAAATCTCAAACTTTTCAAGATTCAAATTTTCTACCTATACATATCATATATGCAACTGTAGAAAATAATGGAACATTAATTAAAGAGATGAATTAGTGTTACTGGAGTATAACCCCAAGAGTATTGAAACTAATTCGGTAACATTCAATATCAGACGAATCAAATCATATAAGATTCGATTGCTCCCACTACTCAATTCCATCAAGATGGAATCGTGGAAGAACAATATTGAATATGAATCATATTCACTAAATAACCTTAGAACTAATTGCTTTAAATTCATACGTTTGATCGTATCAAAGATATTTGAACAGTTCAAAGACATGTAATGAATTTTGAGGATAGAATTCTCTAAAACCTTTAGATTGAATATATTTGAACAAGTCAAAAATGTTCAATTTACGTTTCATCAGAACAGGTTGAAAGTTCTTGATACTTTCAAGACTTTCAATATGTGTTCCTTCAGAAACACGTAACTAAGTTATGACAATTCATCAACTAAGTTACGAAGTATAGAAAACTACCTTAAGCAATTACAATTTATTAAACTACATACATCCAATGTATCAGTTAAATAGATCTGGTGGTCCAATGACAATCATTGGTTAAATGAGATCTTAATCACTTTCCTGAATACAATATTCATTAAATGGATAAGGATGTGTGGTGTGATCTAGTATCAAACCATCCTTTACCATACGGAATAAGCATCCAATACTTAAGCGATTAAATTCATAAAGCACCGTTCTAAATTATTTACTTTAACGAATAATTTTTCTTAATGTTTATCTCTACGTCAATGACACTACTAGTTATATTTAAAATATATAACAATTGTTTATTAAGAACAAGTAACTATCCAATAGTCGCAAGTTCCGATATCAAATATCAAAACAATCGTTAACTAATATTTTTAAATAACTAGACGGGAGATCTGGTATCCAATACCTATAGTTGTAGTATTTGTGAAAATCGATATTTTCTATACACAACTATACACATCTCATTTCTTTAGCTTTACTATTTGCATTCAACTATTCACAACAATTGTAAACAATTGATTAGCAAATTGTGTCAGACACATTACCTCTAAAGGTAGTTAAAGCTTAGAAACGTCATTACTAGATAAACAAATACCTAATAGGGCATTCTTAATGCCAGTCAAGAATTTCGAGACATGAACTAATTCAAGTCAATTCTTACTGCATAAGAAACTATTCTCTCTAAAGTATTGTATCCTAAAGGGATATATATCTAGATTATCTATCATGACTTAGAAACTAAGTCACTAACCATCTTGATTTTGAAGAAAATCGGAACAAAAGTTCCCGATGGTTTAGACCAATCTAATAATATCTAGAACCTATTCTAGATTAATTGCAACCAAGAGTCAAGTCAGATAACATATCAAAATATGTGTGCATTGAATTAAAAGTTTAATTCTATCTAATATAGATTAAGGAAAACAAACAAGCGGCTATTTCCATAATAATACACACTACCTAAGTTAAAGAATTTTTAAACTTAGCAGTGCCTCCCATTATTTTACGTAATACCGTAATCCCCAACGGAAAAGTGAGAATTCAATAATTAAATCGAATTCCATAATGGGAAGTGGACCCCATGAATATATTTCGACTCACAGCAGAGGCACGGTCTCGCCTACGTATATTCACAGATAGACAACTCATTGTCAATCACTCACTAGTGACTCCTGGGTTTCCGGTTCTGGTCGTTTCTCGTTGTCGCTGCTAAGGCAGGCCCACAAGGAGACGTACCAAGGTTAAACTCGTCAATGATAAACTCAAGTTACGTGCGTAACCCTGACAGCTATGGCACGTTCAGGATTCCGCTTTCGCTTGAATTTAGCTAGTATCTAATATACATCCGGCATAAATAAATCTATATCACTACACCCTCACAGCAGAGGCACGGTCTCGGATGTAGTAACGGAAAAATATTTATAAACCGTATTGACAAGACGGACCAAGAAACAAGTATTCCAAATACTAGTTACTATAAAACCTTATTAAGCGGGGATATTCCATTAAGTGTCATACACCCTAAATCTAATCAAATTAGATTATAACAAGCATGTACAAATTCAAGAAAACATGATTAAACATTGAATAAAACAAGCTAATCATTTTATGGAGGCCTAGAATCAGACTCGCTCTGATACCATTTTGTTGGGGTTTTTAGGGGCAAAATCCGGTAACGCGGCGGAAGCGGTGGAAAATCAAATTTTCCGATTTCAAAACTTTTTCTCGGATTAATTAAATAAACATATTTATTTAATTATCCAATAATCAAATTATGAAATAAAATTCAAATAAATCATATTTAAGTGAATTTACCGAAATACCCTTACATTTGGTATTTAGTCCATTTTAGTCCGAAATTGATCAAATCAATTTTGAATGATTCTAAATAATTTCTAAGATGAACTTAGCATGTTCAAAATATCAAAACACCAAAAGCAACATAAATCCCCAAATTTGGACCCTTGGCCGAATGCACCACATTGGTGCCATTTTGTGCACTTTGTCATTTCATGCATCAAAACACATCAAGATGTAATCCAATGAACATGAAAATTTATATGCATCATATACACATCCAAATGCATAACATATATGAAAAGCCCCAAATTTGGAATTGGTCATGAACCCTAATTTTTCAATTTCTTCAAATTGGACAAATTAGACCAAATTGGTTAAATCCAATACTTCAATCATGTTTCTTCCATCCAATCAAAGTCTTAACACAATGAAACAACTCAAGATCAAATCTAGGTCATCTAAGAGTGGGTCAACAACTCTAGAATAGCAACAAGGTTTCCAAAACCATAAAAGAACACTTATTACTACAATAGCCATAAGCTTCCTTCATCATACATGCTCTACACTTTCATCAAAACTTCCATAAAAAAAAACACAAGGAATAAGGAAAGAAATAACCTAAGAACATCATATGTTAAAGCCTAGATCCTAAGGAACATTTTCCTTTCTAATAGTAAGTTGGAGAAACTTACTAAAATCCAAGCTTTCTTTGGTTTCTTCTTTCTTTCTCACAAGCTTTCTTTGGTTTCCATTAATGGAGTTTTCTTTTAAAGTGTATTAGGTTATGAATAAATGAAATGAAAAAACAAGATATACTTGCACCAATTCCACCTTGGCCGAATTTCACTAAAGGAAATGCAAGTCTTGTAATTTCAATTTCATTTCACTTTACATTTGATCAACTTGGTTAAATATCTAAAAACAACTTTAAAGACATTTAATTAAGTCAACAAATGCAACTAAGAAAAATATAACTCTTATATTTTAAGTGTATGGCCGAATTTAGCAAGAAATAAAGAGAAAGATATTTTCATTTTTCAAACAATTTTGAACAAATATCTTAAGAAGTCAAAATCAATTTGACAACATTGTTCTTTAATGTAAAGTCAAAATTTACACCTATAATCATTTCCTAACTTTATCATTTGGTGATATATTTATATTTTAATTATATTAATCATTTAACAATTAAATAATTAAATAATTAATTAAATACAAATATATCAAATATATGTATTATATTTACATTAAATATCTCAAATACATATATTGATGATATATGTCAAATACCTTTATTTGACTATTTATTAATGTGTATTTAATAATATCATATATAAATACAAATACACATTAATTAGGAAATGATGGTTCGACCCGTTCGCATGTATTTTTCGTTTAACGTTTAAACGATTTATAAATAATCATCATTATTCATAAATGTTGCTCTAGTGCTCTACGAGTATGTTTCATTATTGAGACTCTCTAGATTCAGGTATATCCGTCACGAAATCTAATTTCGTGTGCATAATCTATCCACCCGTAGATTATGACGATCACAGATAAACTAGCTGAATCATACAGGTCGAGGTCATTGCATACGTATAATCCCTCCGTCACAGGTATCCAGATAATCCCAGAGATATAGATGTAAACGTCAAATCTCTATAGGTATTATCTCGTCGACGTATCTATTAGAAATCTCTAAATAACATTCGGAACTTACTTCTGAAGTATACTGTGGCCACAGATTTAACAGACTGCTAATTTATATATGGATCCTATCTTGGCACACACAGGATATCCTGAGGATCGGTCCACACCCAACGAACAGGCGAAGGTCTGATCTAAATAGATCGGTGACGTGACTGCCATCTAAGTGTGGAGGATGTCTCATACATCCACAGTGGTATCTCAAGTCGAAGGACCACTATGCTACTCAACCCGAGAAGATTCTTATTGACGTTGGTGTACCATCCATTAAGAATCTTCGGTGAGCCGTTCAGTGTTTATCCACTATAAACACCTACACGTCTATACGAGTCTCTCCAGACTCATGGTTCATTGGGAAAAACCATCGGACCAAGTCTCGATATACGACATGTACTGGTCTCAACGGATTTGACTAACCGACTCGTGTTAGCAAATCTTGACCAGGAACTATGTTTGATAATATATATATAACAGTGACACTTCCCAATGTCAATTACAAACTCCCTTTGTAACTGTGTACTGTATTATATATTATCGGGCCTTTGTCTAATATATACATATCACTAAACCACATTTAGTTTCAATCTAATAGTAATTAGATCGAATACGTATATAAGAACAAGAGGTGCAACCATAAATAAGTAATATTATGGAATAAGGGGATGTTCGTATTCATGAATCAGACATAAATACGGTCTGGATTGGCGCTCTGAGCACCAACCCCAACAGTATTAGGATGCGTCCCAGGGTCGAGGGCCCCCGTTGTCGGTTGCAGTTCTGGGATGCATCCCAGGGTTGAGGGCCCATTGCATCATCAGTTGTAGTTTCGGGATGCATCCCAGGGTCGAGGATCCACTACATCATCACTTTTAGGATGTGTCCCAAGGTTGAGGGCCCACACACATCAGTTGCAGTTCCGGGATGTGTCCCATGGTCGAGGGCCCACTGCATCATCATCAACTCAGTTCAAAGCAGTAGGTAAGTCAGGTGGCAGCTGGCGAGCCAGGTAAGTAAAAATGCATTGCATAACTTTGATAGGATTGTCATTGTCACACACTGTACAAGTCCCATCAAAGTGGGGGCGACTGTAGGCACTACATTGTTACATATAAGTCCCGATGATGAGTCTCATATAGAGACACTACCTCTTTAAATTGTGGAAGTTGCGGGAAACGGACGTCGGAAGGGAAGAGTCAGACATTGACATTTTGTTGGATTTAATTAGCTTGTTTATCTTCGGGTTTTGCTTGTTAGACCTCTGTTTTAAACACATCCTTAGCCCAAACCCCCGCAAGTCACACACCAAGCCCACCAAAAAAAACCCAATACACGCCCAAGGAGACCTACACCCATGCCCATTGCCTTCCAAAATAACAAAAATCACACATTAAACACATGCCAAAATCAAGACAAATCACATTCCCTAATTAAAAGATACAAATCAAATCTCATCAAACACTTTCCTAATTCAATCAAATCATATCCCTAATCAAAAGAGAAGAAATCGAATCAAATTAAAATATATCCCTAATTAAAAAGATTTTTCCTTATCACATACTAATTAAAAGATATCCCCATAGATACACAAATCCTTTCCCTATTCACACAAGGAAAACCCCAACCCTTTGCCTATAAAAAGAAGCCTAAACCCAAACCCTTGATCCCTAGCTGATTCACGCAAAAAGCAACACAAAATTTCCCTACATTGCCTCACGCATCAACAGCCCCTCACCTTGCCTCACGCACTCAGTTCACAAGCAGCCTCACTCACGCCACATATCTCTCCAAACCACAGCAACTCCACAACTTCACAAATCAACACATACCAATTAGCCTTCATCCTTCACGCCTTCAACAAACCCGAAGCCGTGAAACTACCCTTTAACTCAGCCATCAACACGTCCCCAAACCCTTCACGCAAACTATCCTTCCTTACATCCCCAAGCACTAACACGTAACAAGCCCTCATACCAGCCATCCACTCACGCAAATAAGCCCCTTCGAGCAGCCCTACACCTCACGCAAATAAGCCCCTTGCATGCAGCCCATACACACGTAAAGACACTGCCAAATTGTGCCCTTCATTCACGCACCAAACGCCTACAACAAGACAGCCCTTAACCGACCAAAATAGTCCAGAAAAAGTCTCAAAATTACACCCTCAAACAGCCTAAAACAGTGACCAAAACACACCTCAAAACAGCCCCATAACTGAACAATAATCTGCACTAAAAACAGTCAAAACCGAGATAGAAAACTGCCCCAAAACCCGTCCCAAAATCGGCCCAAAAATAGATTGAAAAATGGAGTAAAAACAGCAGCCCAAACAGCGAAACAACGAAGGAAAACATTGAACCAGTGAACCAGAGGAGTTGCGGAGCATCAACCCTTCCGACGACCACGTACCGAACTTCTGATAGACGACTAAAGAGGTTAGACCTGAGGGCACCCCTTTTATTTATTATCCTTTATTTTTAGTTATTTTATTACTTTATTTCGCATGAGTATTGTGGATTGGTGCATGATGTGATTTCCGGATGAACGGAATATGTGTTCTCTCTTGTGGTATATCGGATGGAAACCCGAACGTAAATTCCGTAGCAGAATCCGAATGGACGGTATTGCGGTTTGCACTCGGGATACAATGCCACGTACCACTTGAGAGACACACATGTTTCATTTCATCCAACCTTGTATTCGAGCATGATTTAGTCTAGTAGATTATTTATCTTTTTAGCATGATTTAGTCTAGTATGTTATTTCCATTTTTAAGTATGATTATGTTATTTCTTTATGCATGATTTAGTTGTTTTCTTTCGCAATAGGAATTTAATTTACGTTTATGTTTAGGATGTTATTTATTCTTTGTATTTGATAATTCAATATGCTCATTGTGTGATATCGTATGTTTGCCGTTATGATAACTTACTTTCGAAGCATGCAAACTTAGACGTAGGATTTACTTTCATGAATGCGAACTAGATCTAGGTCATTCTTGGATATATACGTTGCATAGATTCGGTTAAGTTATTGCACAAATCATTTCATTACAAGTGGCATAAGTAAGGGACCATTCCGAACCCAACTGTTTGAGGTCTTCCCTTGCGAGGGGTGAGTGTGGCCTTAAATCATTTTCCCGGTTCACACCGGGTGGCGACTCCATGTTATTTCTCCGGTTTAGTCCCCCGCGGGCTACTCCGTACTCCCAACCGGCCGGCAAGTCTAAAACAGCATCGCCGATTTCTGTGTCCTACACAAGGCCCCCAAATGAGAAGGAAAGATATATACCCATTCTGTATGCGATTTACATATGATACGGTCCCTCGCCTCACTGTATCCCCACCGTTTGACCTAGGGTATGGAAAATATCTACCTATATAATCACAGGTATGATGTTGATAGTGTCATGAATCGTGCTAACCTAAGAATCTCACATGATTCTTCCAATGCGGCCACAGTCTCAAGCACTGATCACACATATCAACCCGCGAATTGGAATACTACTCTTATAAGAAAATATTATCCGAGAGAGTGGTGATTCTCTGTTGTTTCTTTACAAACTTCATGTGTTTCAACAAATGACCCAATCATACCCTTATTACCGGATCTTTTGAACCGGGGAAGGAGAATATCAAAGTTATTTGATCCACACATAAGATTGTAAAGACCTCAAGTCTAAGGACTAGTCATACAATCGATACATGAAAGTTCTCACAGACACATGGGATAAACACTCCATGTGAAAACTTTCGGCGGTCAGTTTGATGGACACGAGCAACTCATGCATCCATGTGATACACCAAGCAGACAGATCTCCGCTAGTAGCCTATGAGATCGGCTACCCCCCTTAAGGGCGGATCATATCATCATGTTAGTCTCTCCGCTTTGTGAACACCCAGATTATTCCCAAAACTATGACTAGGAACGTTTAAGAGTAATGATTCTCATAAAGCGTGGAAGCCATCATCTTATTACTCCAAGGGCTTTATTAAAGTGTTGGATGATTTATATAATCTATGTAAGACACGTATAATAAAGATTGCCATTTTATTAATTAATAAAAATATTACAAATACATGTACATATAACCCATCCACAAGTTGGGTATAGGGCATAACCCTAACAATCTCCCACTTGCACTATAGCCAACTAGTATGAATCTGGACACCATACTCTCGGGTTTTCCTATCATGCTTTTGTTGAGTCAGCCCTTTAGTCAGAGAATCTGCAAGATTATCTTCTGTGGGTATTTTCTCTATAATAACTTCTTTTCTCTCAACAATCTCCCTGATGAGATGAAATCGCCTGAGTACATGCTTGGATTTCTGGTGGGACCTTGGTTCCTTTGATTGAGCAATGACGCCCGTGTTGTCATAGTACATCGTGACGCCATTCTTTATCGCGGGAAGCAGTTCAAGCTCCGTGATGAACTTCTTTATCCAGACTGCTTCTTTAACTGCCTCAGATGCTGCAATATACTCGGCTTCAGTGGTGGAGTCCACTGTAGTTGACTGCTTTGAGCTTTTCCAATTGACAGCTCTGCCATTCAAAGTAAACAGATATCCTGTTTGTGATCTGCTGTCATCCCTATCAGTCTGAAAGCTCGCATCACAGTAACCAATGACTTTTATCTCAGAACAATCTCCGTATGTCAAGAACGCATCCTTAATTCTTCTCAGATACTTGAGGATTGTTTTGACAGCTTCCAAGTGTTGCTCACCAGGATTTGCCTGATACCTGCTTGTTATGCTAAGAGCATAAGAGACATCAAGTTTTGTACATAGTATGGTGTACATGATCGATCCTATTGCTGAAGCATAAAAGATCCTACTCATACGCTCTCTATCTGAAGGAGTATGTGGACATTGCTTCTTAGATAATTTGATTCCATGACAAGTACGTAAATTACCTCTTTTGGAATCTTCCATTCTGAATCTTTTCAAAACTTTATCTATCTATGTAGATTGAGAAAGTCCTAACAACCTCTTAGATCTATTACTGTATATCTTAATGCCGATGATGTAGGCAGCTTCTCACAAATCTTTCATGGAGAAATTCTGAGATAACCATTTCTTGGTGGCTTGCATCATGGGAATATCATTCCCGATGATTAATATGTCATCGACATATAATATAAGAAATACAATAGCACTCCCACTACTTTTCCTGTAAACACAAGGCTCGTCTACATTTTTGATGAAGTCAAATTCTTTGATTGTCTCATCAAATCATATATTCCAACTTCTGGAGGCTTGCTTGAGTCCATAAAAGGATCGTTTAAGCTTGCATACTTTATTATAATCATCCTTAGATGCAAACCCCTCAGGTTGTGTCATATAGACTTCCTCTACAAGGTTCCCATTAAAGAAAGCTGTTTTGACATCCATCTGCCAAATCTCATATTCAAAGTGTGCAGCTAGTGCCAGTAAAATTCAAATGGACTTTATCATTGCAACAGGCGAGAAGGTTTCTTCATAGTCAATTCCTTGGATTTCTCTATAACCTTTCGCCACCAACCTAGCCTTATAGGTTTGGATGTTGCCTTATGTATCAGTTTTACGCTTGTAAATCCACTTGCAGCCTATGGGTTTTATCCCTTCAGGTGCATCCACCAAGTCCCAGACTTGATTCTGATATATAGAGTCTATTTTGGATTTCATGGCCTCAAGCCACTTGACTGAATCAATGTCATGCATTGCATTGTCATAACTGGTGGGATCGTCATTATTAATGACCTGATCATCTTCCTCATCAATATGGAAACCATATCTCTCAGGCTCGTATCTTTCCCTACCAGACCTTCTAAGTTCATAACCTTGTGATTGTTCCGTCGCTACCCTTTTGAGGGGCCTGGGGTTTAGTTCTATGTTAGTTTGTTCTTCTCGTACCTCATCGAGGTCAAGTCTACTCCCATTATATTTCTTGAGAAGGAATTCATTCTCTAGAAATTTAGCATTTCGTGAGACAAATGTTCTTTGTTCATTTGGGATGTAGAACACGTATGCTCTTGAGTTCAAGGCCTATCCTACAAACTTACATTTAACTGCCATATCATCCAATTTGTTAGTTTGTGTGAGCTTAACATATGCGTCACATCCCCAAACTCTTAGATAACTAAGACTAGGACGTTTCCCAGACCATAACTCATATGGTGTTTGACTAACAGTTTTGGAAGGAACTTGGTTTAGTAGTAGTGTTGCATTTTCTAAAGCAAGACCCCAAAATGAAAGAGGTAGATTCGTGCCTGGCATCATTTATCGGACCATATCTAATAATGTCTGATTTCTCCTTTCGGAGACCCTATTATGTTGTGGAGTTCCTGAAGGAGTTCACTGGGAAACAATGCCATTTTCTCTCAAGTAATCTTGAAATGCATCGCTTAAGTATTAACCACCTCGGTCAGACCTTAGTGACTTAATACTTTTATTAAGATGGTTTTCTACTTCAGCTTTGAAGTCTTCAAATTTCTCAAAGGCTTCAGATTTGTACCGCATAAGGTACACATACCCATATCGCGAGTGATCATCGATAAAGGTAATGAAGTAGGAGAATCCACCTCTGGCAGTGACTGACATTGGTCCGTATACATTAGAGTGTATGAGTTCTAATGTCTCCGATGAACGCTGTCCTTTACCTTTGAAGGGTAATTTGGTCATTTTACCAAGTAAACAAGACTCACAAGTTCCATAAGGTTCATATTTGAAGGGTCTGAAATACCCATCCTTATGTAGCTTAGTTAATCTTGTTTCATTGATATGACCTAAGCGACTATGCCATAGAAGTGATTCATTGAGATTATTCGAGTTAACGTTGTATATATTAGAGGTTGAACATTCTTTGTTAGTTTGTAAGACATAGATACCATTATTCAAAATACCATCTCCATATTTTATTTTATTGAAATAAATAGAACATTCATTACAACTTCTTAGGCATGAAAAGCCTTTATTACATAAAGAAGAAATTGAAATGATGTTCTTTACTAGAGAAGGTACATAAACACAATCTTCTCACTTCTAAGTCTAAAACTAAACCAATCGGAAAAACTAATGATTAAGTCCCCACGCACAATGCAGCCAGTTTTGCTCCATTACCCATGCGTAAGTCAACCTCCCCATGACGGAGTCTCCTACTGTTTCTCAGGCCCTGCACATTGTTACACAAGTGAGTCCCACAACCGGTGTCAAGCACCCAAGTAGAAGGTTCAGAGTTTTGAGAATATAGTTCAATCATATACAACATACCTGAAGCATTGGGCTTCTTGGCCTCTTGGGCTTCTCTAGATTTATTGGCTTTCAAGGATCTGCAATCTTCCAATGACCCTTCTTTCCACAAAAGAAACATTTCCCTTTTCCCATTTTCTTCCCCACCTTACCATTGGGCTTTAGTTGATCTGGAGCCTTGGCCTTGCCCTTATTTTTCTTTGGGCCTCGTGGCTTCAGGACCGTACCCGTAAGCATGACGGAGGTTTTAAGCTCCGATTTCAAGTTCTTTTCTGCTTACTTTATCAGATTGTGCAATTTTGCTAAAGTAGCTTGATTACGCCCAAATATGACTCGCGGTTATCGCAGTACAGTTGGGGTGTCGATTCCTCAGAGAGATGGTTACAATGAAACTGATTCACTCAATCAAAAGCATTAACGGTAACTTAATTAAAGAAGATATTAAATTGCAAGTAAATTAAAGATTACGAAAGCTTAAAGGGTTTTATTAATGGAGAAAGATAGCAAAGCGTCCGGGTTCCCTCTTGTACCTATTATTCCTATCCTGTTATTAATTCATTTTATTACGCAACTGAGGGTTTCACGTCCCAAACCCACAATTGGAGAATATTCAATTCTACTCAATTCAAAGTTCTAAGGTAATTACTATTTTATCTTCTCTACGTTCACAACTCACAAGGTTATCGTTACAACCTATCCAGCGATGACAATATACCCTCAGGCAATACTGCAGCAAAGGATGAACTCGCAAAACAACCTTTACCAATCTCGACCAATTTCACTAATAACACATAGAAAAAGCATGACTGAATCTATATGCCAATTAATAAAATATGTTTTCAAATTAAAATACTCAAAAGAATAATGAGAAGAATAAAATAATAATTATATTAAACAATCAAAATCATCCATGAATCAAATAATAAAATAAGAGAATAGAGTACAAGAGTTCGCCCTTAGCTTTGCTTTAGGGGGTTAGTTCCGCATGCCGAAGGAGTAAATAACAGAGATAGATTGGAGAGACATCGTATAAAACTTTATCACTGCTCCCTGGATTGTTCTCAGCTGCGTCTGTTTTTTCTCCCAAACTCTCGGCAGCAGTGTTTTTGTTTTGTTCTTGCGTGAGCTGCTTACCGCAGCCAGCCCCCCTAAAATTCACGTTGCGTGCTTTATTTATAATGAGCAAAAACAACCCTAATATTCACGCAACATGGCCCTTAATGCATGTCCAGCCCACTTCTTTTTTCATTTATCTATATGCGCCCCTTTTTACTTTAAAACCCTAATGTGACTTCAATTCAGCCCACGTGACTTGGCAGAGCCAAAGTCAAAGCTGCTTCCTATTTTGTTTCTTCTTTAAATATTGCCTTCACGCCACTTTGTGTTTCTTCAAATGGCGCTGTGGCGCCTCACTCCCTGGATTCTGAATGGGATTGTGGCGCCGCGGCGCCAGTTCAATCTTTACTCTTCGCGTTCTCGGCTCCTGTGTGCGTCCTATGCATCCCTAAACACTTGCAATTGTCCCAGGATCCATATGTTAATATTCCTACAAATAAAAATCACTAAATTAGTGTAAATAATAAATATTTCTAAATTAATGTAACAATAGAAATTATGTAATAAAATATAAAATATATAACTAAATACTTAACAATAAACCTAGATAAGTGATGTTTCAAAGTACATTTTCATGCACTTATCACAACCCCCAACCAGCTTATTGCTAGTCCCTAGCAATTCAAGCGTAAAATAAAATGAAAATTAAATAAATAAAAACTATCTAAGCCACTTTCGTAGGGATCACGATTGCATTTAGCGTATGCAACAAGCCTTTAAACCCCTAGGTGTCCCTAGTGGACGAGTTATAGTCTCGTGAGGGCTTACAGCGACGACACCCACAAACGTCATCCAAAACACACAATCATGCAAAATTAAATAGTCTCAATAGTTTCACATAAGTTTGTCCTCAGAGAATGCATAGTAATGAAACCGAAGAACCTTCAAAGTACTCAACGTAACTCAAATCTAAATCTTTGAATAAATCATCTAAGCTAGACTCAAAGTGTGTGTGTGTTAAGGTTCGTTCACAGCTTTATTCCTAAGTAAGCCAACTCAATGATTTCGTTTAAAAATTGGGATCGATGGGTCAAACCAACCTAGATATCTCAATTAAGCTCTGTAGTTGCTTTTATGTGTGCTCAATATGGTATGATTTTTTTTTTCTTTCTTGTCTCCGGTTGCTTTTCTTTTGAATTTTTTTTTCTTTCAACACACCTACCCTTTAAGGTAGCATTTCTCCTCATGGTGGTCCTAATACTCGCCCATGGGTAGCTTCACGCTTATCGGTTATAGGTGGTTTATTTTCATTCTTCAGAGACTTTTTCTTTTTATTTTCAATCATACCATACGTCATAACACAAGCAAATCAAGATAGACATCTAAGCAAACGGTCATTCATCGACATGCAATTTCTTCAACTAGTCATCTTGCTAACTACGCAGACTTCCACTGCTAGAAACCCATAATTAAGTGCTTACGAGTCTAACATAGATAAACTACTCAAATCATCAGATAAAAGTACATTAAATGACTTATCGTTTCTAAGATTTCATCCTAACACAAACAATATCATCATAGGAATTATGTTTAACTATCAGGGACTAAAAACAAACAAAACAATCAAGAAATTTTTTTGTTTTTTTTTTTGTTTTTTTTTTCTTTTAAATTTTTGAAAAATGAAAAATAAATGTATTTAAGACAAGTTATGCACATGCATACACCCCCACACTTAAAACTTGCATTGTCCTCAATGTAAGATAAATGTAAAGAAAAATGATTAAGGAACAACACTACCAGGCGCGGAGTTGATCAGGTTCCTGCTGGCGAGACTTTAGTTGTGTGGCTGTGTAAGTTATGCTAACTCTTGCTTCAACACTCATGCAAACAAAAAAAAAAATAAACATACAATTAGCACACAATAAAGTAAAACTAAAGTAAATAAAATAAATAAATTAAAATAAAATGCAGAAGCAAGGGTTGCCTCCCCGCTAGCGCTAAGTTTAACGTCTTCAGCCAGACGCAAGCACTCAAGTTGTCATGGTGGTTTCCATCGAGCTGATGAAGGCATAAGAGAGATTGTTTGTCTAGCTGTGGCAGTTTATCCACTGATCTTCCATGGTCTGGTGGCTGAAATTTGGTACTGCACATACGGAAAGATCCGCTCAATGTCCTTTTTAATCTCACAGGTATCATCTTTAATTGAGCATTAACTCTCATTCTCCTCCTTTTTTGGTTCTTTGGGACCAGTTTCAGTTCAGGGGGGTTTGATTCAGGTTGTAGAGACGTTGTTCCTGGTAAGACTGTTTCTAGCATGTATGAGTAATGACACTCACACTCACCCTCACCCTGTGATTTTTTTTTAACATGAAAACTGTTAAGTTCTTGAGGAGATGGTACCCTAACTAGGAAATGTGGCACTTGTTCTTCTTGAGAGACATCTTCACTATTATCCTTGGGGTCACTATAGTGTTGGAAGTATTTTGTATCCCTACCTCTTTACCGCTCCTAGTGATAATGGCATTAACACCTCTTATACTGAATACCTCATGATTAGCCTGTGCCATGTGCTGACCTAGTGGATTAGGTTGAATTTCAGATGGGAATTTTCCTTGTTCTTGTACACTCAGGACATTAGTCAATTTAGAGATTTGACTCCTAATTTCCTTTTGGTCTTCAGCTACCTGAGATATCAACGACTCAATCCTTTGATTGGTTTGGCTTTGGGTCTCTACAAATGCATGCCAGGTATCCTGTAAAGAATTTATAGAATAATAGGTGTGTAATACTGTGAGGTACTGTAACTTCTGAGTGGTGGTGTTTGACTCGGCTGATGAGACTCTTGCTTCCAACTAAGGTTGGGATGGTTCCTCCAACTAGGATTATAGGTGTCTGGGTATGCTATGTGAGGCTTCTGATACATCCCTAATGCATGGCATTGTTCTTCATATGTTCATCTCATCTCACCATATACTGGATACTCTTGAGATTCTAGCTGGGCTACTGAATGCATAGTCTTACTATCTCTGGCTTTTAAGGCTTCTATCTGTTTGGTCAATAGCTCAACTTGTGCCTTAAGACTATCATGTTCCCTATCGTGATGTACGCTTCTGCTAGAAGAAGTGTACGTCCTATCAGTATTATCTACGGCATTAGGTCCAGTCCAAATGTGAGATTTCTTAGCTAGGTCATCTAAATATTCGAGTGCCTCATCAGGGTCCTTTCGAATGAACTTACCATTGCACATCGTCTCAACGAATTGGCGTTCCCTAGGGGTTAGTCCATCATAAAAGTAACTTACTAAACGCCAACTCTCATATCCATGGTGGTGAGGACAACTAGCTAACAACTATTTATAACCGCTCCCAAGTTTGATAAAGGGTCTCACTGTCTCTCTGGGAGAAGGTGGAGATTTTTCTTTTAGGGCATTTGTCTTATGGTGTGGGAAGTATTTATCGAAAAATGCCTGGGTCATCTCGCCCCACGATCCTATTGACCTAGGTCTTAAAGAATACAACCAGCTCTTAGCTCTATCCTTAAGGGCAAAGGGAAAGAACCTAAGTCTAATTGTGTCAGTGGTTCCGAACCAGTCATGGAAAGTTGCTACTACCTCTTCAAACTCCCTAATGTGCACGTAAGGGTTCTCGCTCTCTAAACCGTGAAAAGTAGGAAGATATTGTATCATCCCAGGTTTAAAATCTATGGGTGGTGTATTAGGAGGAAACATGATACACGAAGGTGTAGCTGTACGAGTTGGGTGGAGGTACTCTTCAAGAGTCCTCCTGGGTGGTCTCTCGTACTCACTCATGGTATGTCTACTAGATCTAGATGGTGTAGCAAAAAGATTCTCAAATATATTATCTTGATCTGACTCTAAATCTTCCTGTTCTATTCTAGCAAATCTACCCAATTGATCCCTAAATCTAGACATGCTCTCCAACACAACTAATAAAAATAAAATAAATAAATGAAACTAAAAATTAAAGTCTACTAAAACTAAAAATAAAATAAAATAAACACAAAAATAAAAAAAATCTAAACAAAAACTAAGAAAAAAAAAAAAAAAAAATAAAGAAAATAAATCGGCAAATAATAAATGAATAAAATAAAATACTAATAAAAAATGGAACGAAGTTACCTCTTCGTTGTTGACTAAGCAAACCTGGTCCTTTTGCTTGTAAACCGTCTCCCCGCCAACGGCGCCAAATTTTGATTACGCCCAAATATGACTCGCGGTTATCGCAGTACAGTTGGGGTGTGGGTGTCGATTCCTCAGAGAGATGGTTACAATGAAACTGATTCACTCAATCAAAAGCATTAACGGTAACTTAATTAAAGAAGAGATTAAATTGCAAGTAAACTAAAGATTACGAAAGCTTAAAGGGTTTTATCAATGGAGAAAGATAGCAAAGCGTCCGGGTTCCCTCTTGTACCTATTATTCCTATCCTGTTATTAATTCATTTTATTACGCAACTGAGGGTTTCACGTCCCAAGCCCACAATTGGAGAATATTCAATTCTACTCAATTCAAAGTTCTAAGGTAATTACTATTTTATCTTCTCTACGTTCACAACTCACAAGGTTATCGTTACAACCTATCCAGCGACGACAATATACCCTCAGGCAATACTGCAGCAAAGGATGAACTCGCAAAACAACCTTTACCAATCTCGACCAATTTCACTAATAACACATAGAAAAAGCATGACTGAATCTATATGCCAATTAATAAAATAAGTTTTCAAATTAAAATACTCAAAAGAATAATGAGAAGAATAAAATCATCGTATAAAACTTTATCACTGCTCCCTGGATTGTTCTCAGCTGTGTCTGTTTTTTCTCCCAAACTCTCGGCAGCAGTGTTTTTGTTTTGTTCTTGCGTGAGCTGCTTACCGCAGCCAGCCCCCCTAAAATTCACGTTGCGTGCTTTATTTATAATGAGCAAAAACAACCCTAATATTCACGCAACATGGCCCTTAATGCATGTCCAGCCCACTTCTTTTTTCATTTATTTATATGCGCCCCTTTTTACTTTAAAACCCTAATGTGACTTCAATTCAGCCCACGTGACTTGGCAGAGCCAAAGTCAAAGCTGCTTCCTATTTTGTTTCTTCTTTAAATATTGCCTTCACGCCACTTTGTGTTTCTTCAAATGGCGCTGTGGCGCCTCACTCCCTGGATTCTGAATGGGATTGTGGCGCCGCGGCGCCAGTTCAATCTTTACTCTTCGCGTTCTCGGCTCCTGTGTGCGTCCTATGCATTCCTAAACACTTGCAATTGTCTCAGGATCCATATGTTAATATTCCTACAAATAAAAATAACTAAATTAGTGTAAATAATAAATATTTCTAAATTAATGTAACAATAGAAATTATGTAATAAAATATAAAATATATAACTAAATACTTAACAATAAACCTAGATAAGTGATGTTTCAAAGTACATTTTCATGCACTTATCATAGCTTATTTATCAGACATATGAAACTGCTTAATAAAGTTAGAGAAGTCTTTTGGTAAGGATTGGAGAATTAGATCGTGACCTATCTCATGATCCATGATGAACCCAAGGTTGGCCAATTTTTCAATGTGGCCAATCATCTTAAGGACTTTTTCACTAACAGATCATTCCTTATACCTTGTTTGGAATAAGGCACATGACACTTGGAATCTCATGGTATGAACGGAAGTTGCATAAAATTCCTTCAAGTGAAAGATGATGGTTTGAGCATCCATATCTTCGTGAGCTTTCTGAAGTTCATCCGACATAGAGCCAAGCATTATGCAAACTGCTTGCTCATCATCATCGACATGTTTCTTCCAAGCATCAAATGTATTTTGGTCAGCATCTTCTGCGGGTTCAGGTAGAAATGGTCTTTCAAGAACATAGAAAATCTTTTCTTGTCGTAAGAAAATTTTAAGGTTTCTAAACCAGTCATTGTAGTTGTCCCTTTTGAGCTTATGCTCATCAAGGATGGAACGAAGTGATACTCTGTTTGCCATTTGAATGTTTGTGAAATATTTTAACCCACATATTAAGAGAGAATGTTAAGATTAGGAATATGTTTTCATTAATGTTTCATAATAACATGGACTTTTAATATTATGAAGTTGCTCACACTCAATTATTTTAAAATTTTAAGCAAATCGCATCAACCCCAATATGATGGATTTCTTATGGGTAAGGATCCCATTATCACCATTTCATAACTCCGACTAGAGCCGGTCGTTATAAAATACCAAAATTAGGTAGGTTCCCAACCAATTTATGATATAAATCACAATTCTTTGATCATTGGGTTGGGCAATCAAACATGCCATAACTTATGCTAGTCCTTCTGGACACCCAATATTACCACTAAGTTATAAGACCACGCCTAAGGGTCGCTGCGTCTTATGACTCAGAAAATCAAACCATTGTCAATAGTACGATTTAAGGATAAATTGGTATTGGTCAGTCTGGTAAAGCCTAGTCCTGCCAATATGGTTTAAGCCCTTTGGGTCTATACTTTACAATGGGAGGCAAATTTTAGACTTAAATTATTATTGAGGATTTTAGCAAGTTTAAGTGAATAACTGTCAAATGGATTCCTCCATTGAAAATTCCCCAGAGGGAGGGTGTAGCGAACTCTCTTAAATACCCTTACCTCTTAGGCTCTTATTGCCTTGGTGACAGGAATAAACAATAGATCCTCCAAATTAGTCCAACACTTTAAATATGCTTTAAGATAAGCTTTGAGAAAATGATTATCTAGATGTCTTCACAACTTTTCCTTTTGGCTATAAAAAGGTAGTGAGTGAAGGAAGACACCAAATCATTATCTAACTCTAGTAATACCTTTGGTTAAATTAACTTTAGTTTGGAAAGTTTTATTAACGCCTTGGTCCCACCCCACTTGTATCTTTTATAATGTCTTTTATTATAAACAAGTGATTTATATTTATTAGCCTTAAATGTAATAAATCTCTAAGTTCATCACATAATAATTACTTAGCTAAGGGATAAGCAATACACTATCTATTTCCTTAGAAAGTCTCTAGATGTTTGCACCCTAAAATAATCATGCCAATTCTAATCATACATAGAATCATCAAGCATATGAGTTTTAATATGTTTAAATTATTTTAGGCATTAAATAACTTTGATTAATATTTAATTATGATATTGTATTTTATTTTATTCAAATAAATTTACTATTCACATTTTTTTACAGATGCGTGAACGTTAAATGAAATTTCACAATTCAAATCTTAACCAAATCATGTAAAACTTATGTTTAAAATTACGTTCAGGGTGTTAGATTTCCAACGAGCTTTTACTCACCCAATTTCGAGTTCAAATGAGAAAGAACTAATCAAAACAAAAATGGCACGCTGATACCACTGTTGGGAAGCGGCCGCGAGTGCGCAGCGGAAAATCAAAAATTACGAAATTATGATGTCGCTATCCCTTTACCCAAGACCCATTTGTTTTGATTATTCTACATGCATATGCATGTTACAATATATTCTAATCATACAAACTCATAAAACATGCAAAGAATATAAACCTAAACATGCTAACTATCATCAGAACTCTAATTAAAATAAAGAAAGAAAAAGACCTACTTGAACCGAAGAATCCTCCAGTCCTCCCTCCATTCTAAAAGCTTTTCTCGAACTCAGCAAACTCTTCCATATTCCAAAGAACCACCCAAGTGTGTGGCCTCCAAAGGTGCACACACCAAAGCCAAAACTCAACGGCAAGACTACGCCTTGAGTGCACGGGTATTTTGCCCTTGGTACTAGCCTAGGCAAATGCCTCAAAACTTTTAACTCGAGATTCCTCTAGTAAATTAGACTTAAGAATCCTCAAAATCAGTGGCTTACTCTTAAACTTTAGAGTTGCTCACTTATATAAACCCAAGATATGAAAGGTTTGGTGCAAAAATTTGTGAAGAATTCTTTGGGTTTATATAGGTGCTACAAAGACAACAAAATTAATTAAAAATCCGATATGGGATAAATGCTAATTTAATCTTAGCCATTGGATCTTAATTTAATGGTTTAATGAGATTATAAAACCCTAATAAGAGTTTGGGCCGAATTGGAATTCAAAAGAAATAACAAATAATTTTTTTTTACTATTCATGTTACTATTCACATTACTATTCACGTTTTATTTATTTATTTATTCCAATTCCCAAAGTGCCCCTATTGTCATTCACCAATCCCTAAGCCACTATGGAACCTCATAAATGATCTGTTCAATAATTAAACACATTGAACCATTTATGAATAATTCCTACAACAATCATATATGCTTTTAAATTTATAATGTGCACTGTTAACCATTGATTTCAACTTTGTTATTTGTGACCTTTTGGGTTCCCCTCAAGTTGGACATGAAATGAAGCGTGATAATTTAATCGAACATAAATTATCCTCCGATCAGATGGTCATTCGATTTCACTGACCAAGGTTGACATTTAGCAACATGCCAAAGCCCCCAAATGAGAAGGAAATATATATACCCATTATGTATGCGATTTACATATGATACGGTCTCTCACCTCACTGTATCCCCACCAAATAAGAAGGAAATATATATACCCATTATAGTCAAAGGTATGATGTTGATAGTGTCATGAATCGTGCTAACCCAAGAATCTAATATGATTCTTCCGCTGCGGCCACAGTCTCAAGCACTAATCACACATATCAACCCGCGAACTGGAATACTACTCTTATAACAAAATATTATCCGAGAGAGTGGCGATTCTCTGTTGTATCTTTACAAACTTCATGTATTTCAACAAATGACCCAATCATACCTATATGACCAGATCTTTTGACCGGGGAAGGAGAATGTCAAAGTTATTTGATCCACACATATGATTGTAAAGACCTCAAGTCTAAAGACTAGTCATATAATCGATACATGAAAGTTCTCACAGACACATGGGATAAACACTCAATGTGAAAACTTTCGGCGGTCAGTTCGATGGACACGAGCAACTCATGCATCCATGTGATACACCAAGCAGACATATCTCCGCTAGTAGCCTATGAGATTGGCTACCCCACTTGAGGGTGAATCATATCATCATGCTAGTCTCTCTGCTTTGTGATCGCCCAGATTATTCACAAAACTATGACTCGGAACGTTTAAGAGTAATGATTCTCATAAGGCATGGAAGCCATCGTCTTATTACTCCAAGGGATTTATTACAGTGTTGATGATTCATATAAGTTATGTAAGACACATATAATAAAGATTTCCATTTTATTAATTAATGAAAATATTACAAATACGTGTACATATAGCCCATCCACAAGTTGGGTATAAGGCATATCCCTAACATAGGCCTCATTGAGAGAGCTTACAAATGACATTGTGATTGAGGACTCCATCATTACTAAACGTGAACAACAAATGAGGGAGATTTAGAGATAGTTGGATGAACACTGGATATGAAGGAAGTCAAGCACAAGAATGCCAAAGATTTGTAAAAGCTGAACCATTTTATGGTTGAATACAAAGGTCTGGCCAAGCTGATTTAGAGAATGTTATGGCTGACGTCACTACGGTCACTGAAGAGGTACAAAAAGGGTGGTATCAGATGAATGAGTCTCTTAAAATCATAAAAGACATAGCTCAAATAGAGTAGTATGGAGACGTCCCTTAGCCTTTTTTATTTTTTTTCTTTTTGTGCATTCGAACGTATGATCGTCCCATTTTTTGAATTTATTTATTTTGACTTCAGGATGTTTTATCGTCCTATTAATAAAATGCTATTCTTTCATGTTCCCATAGTGATGGTACATTTAATATATTTTCCATTAATCATTATAACATGTATTTTCCTATATAAATCTTTTAAATGATAAACCTCATTAGGCAATCCAACTTTTATCTTATATGGTCCTTCCTAATTGGGCGACCATTTACCATATTTTGGACTATTCACATCGAAAGGTAGTATCACCTTTCATACTAATTCACCCTTAATGGATGACTTAACTATAACTTTCTTATTGTAGTATTTGGCAATTATAGACTTTTGCAGCTCTAACTGGTTTAGGACGTTTAGTTTGAGTTCGTCCAATTCAGATAGGTTATGCATTACGGCCTCATCATAATTCTTTTGACTTAGCTTATCTTGCAAAGCTACCCTAATTGACTGAACATTAATTCCATAGGTAGTTCCACATTTTTCCCATAAAATAACTAGAACGAGGTAACCTTGGTGCTTGATCGTGGTGACGTCTTGTTGGCCCATAAAGCTTGAGTTAAACACTCACTCCAATGTCTTGTATTATCTATAATCATTTTCCTGATTACTCCCTTTAATATTTTATTGGACGATTCTGTTTGTCTATTTGACTGAGTATAATAGGGTGTAGAGTTTAATAATTGAATCCCATAAAGCTTGAGTTAAACACTCACTCCAATGTCTTGTATTATCTATAATCATTTTCCTGATTACTCCCTTTAATATTTTGTTGGACGATTCTGTTTGTCTATTTGACTGAGTATAATAGGGTGTAGAGTTTAATAATTGAATCCCAAATTCGCTCAAAAATTGTTTAACTCTATCCCCATTTAAAGAAGTCCCATGTTCAACCATTAACGTTTGGGAATCTTAAATCTATAAATGATATGGTCTCTGATAAAACCAATGATTTTATCTTGTGAAATTTCCACAAAAGGGATAGCTTCCACCCACTAGGTGAAGAAATCAGTGGCTACAATGATAAATGTATGCCTTTTGACTAAAGTAGGGTGAATTTTACCAATCAAATCATTTGGCCAGCCCATGAATTGTTATAGTTTTATGATAAATGAAATTTCACTTGCTGGGGATCTTTGAATCGGCCTGTGTTTCTAGCATGCTAAACATAATCTCGCGTTGGAAACGCATGCTTTGTCCATTTTCAGCCAGTAATAACCACTTTTGACGATTGGCCATCTCATTTTGATCACTGCTTGGTGGGCTGCATAAACTCATTCGTGGACTACATTCATGATCATTCTGTCCTCTGTTGGTCCAACATATTTTAACAATACACCATCTTGGTATTTTTGTATAAGACATCATTGCTAGTCCTCGAGCAAAACAATAAAATAAAATACAATAAACAACTTAAAAAAATAAAATTAAACTAAGCCACTTTCGTAGGGATCACGGTTGCATTTAGCATATGTAACAAGCCTTTAAACCCCTAGGTGTCTCTAGTGGACGAGTTGTAGTCTCGTGATGGCTTACATCGACGATACCCACAAACGCCAAATGCACACAAAAGTAAAAATATCAAACAAGTTAGTGACTAAACAAGTGAAACTCTTATCCAAGTTAATAATTGTTTTCTTTCTTTCTAAATTACCAAATAAGTAAATTCTATGATTATTTTTACCATTCTCCATATACATAATCAACAAGGTATTAATCAAATCATTGTGCCCACAATATTCATAAGTGTAGTTAAAAAGAGAGTAATATTTTTGTCCTAAAGTTATATCAGAATTCATACCTTTTTAGCAATGGAACTTTTTCTAATTTTTTTAAATATAACATCTTCAATCCATGTAGCGAGCTTTGGGCCAGTGACTCCCAAGCCAGTTGGCTTTAGGGTACTAGGTGTTAAGACACCCCTACAGACTTAATTACTCGGATCTCGGATGTTTAAGGGTTCTACCATTTGACGTGAATAATCTCTGCTTACTTAGGCAAGATGCCCGATTACTAAGTAGAAACTTTATTATTATTAACTCAAGCATTTACCGTTTGACACGAATAATCTCTACTTACTGAGGTAAGACGCCCGGTTACTAAGTAAAGGCTTAGTTAATTATTTATATACACTATTTTTTTTATTCCATTGCTTTGAGATGATTCATTCAATTAAACTAGAGCATTGAATATTACAAACTTTTCACTTACATCTCATGTCCGTATGTTACCATGCATGTTGATAATACCTGTCAACTGAGCATATGAAGATCCAATTTAATCAGTATTATGGAGAATTTACAAATTAAATAATTTTAAAGGAAATAAACAAAAATTAACTTGTTACGAAATAGGTTGAGATACGTCTCAGGAGTGGAAATTCCTTACACAGCTATCTCTAAACCCAATTCCGTCTGGTTAGTCAAATTAAAAACATAACACAATTATTTTTTTATTAAATTTTTAATTTTTTTTTGAATTTTTGACTAAAAACCAAGAAAAAAAAACACAACAAAAAAAATAAAAATAAGATATTAATCAACTATTCCCCTCCCCCAAACCTAATTGAGACATTGTCCCCAAGATCTAAAAAGTAGAAGAAGAGTTTAGAAAACAATACCTAGTTTGCTGGAATTCTACTTCTAATAAGAAAATTAAAGGCTAAGATCCAAATTTATCCGACGTTTCTTACCACAATCATTATCAAACCAGTTTATCTTGGAAATGATAGGGTCAATTTGTGGTTCAAATGCTAGGAGTTGGTCAATTAAATCATTGGCTGTTCTGGCAGTAAAAAGGATATCTTTTACAGGTTTTGTAAGGAACCCATTTCTCCTAGCATCATCAAGAAACACACAAAGAAAGTCATAAAATCCATCAACGTTAAACAGTCCAATTGATTTCTAGTGTATGTTCAAGTTTGCAGAAGATAGCACTGTAAAATTTCCTCCATTGTACCCAAGCCACCTGGCAAAGCAATAAAAACATCATCACGGTTAATCATTTCAACAAGTCGTTCAGACTTACCTGGCACGATGCATTCATCTCCGTTTGATGGTCCTATAAGATTCGCCTCTGCCAAAGGTTTTGGGATGATTCCCAAAACTTGACTTCCTTCTTCCTGTACGGTCCTTGAAACGTACCCCATTAGCCCAAGATTGCCACCGCCATATACTAAGTGCATATTCCTTTCAGCTATGACTCTACCCAATTCATCTGCTACCGCAGCGAACTCTGGCTTAGAACCAACACTAGTACCGCAAAATACACAGATGTTTACAACCGTCTTCTTGAAGTTGCTTCCATTTTTTTATGTTTTTCGTTCTCAAATCTGGATGACTTCAAAAATGCAATAACGACCTGAATTTATAGATCCTGAAAAAGGGTGAGTAATAATAGTACTAGTACCTGCCAAATAATAATTTTTAGCTAAAAAGCAAAATAAATCATGAAAGTCAAAAAGTATGGATCATGTCTGAGAAAATAAAAGAAAATAACGAAAAAAATCACAATTATTAGTTAAAGATAAAGTGATAATAAAATATACAAGAAGTAATGGCTTTAATGACATCTATGCGTCAGGGACAAGCTTCCCATCCAATTTTCTTATAAATTGGCAAACATGGTATTTTAAAGTCAGATTCCCGAGACTTAAATGTTGTCTTTCTTTTCGAAACTATGTATGTAACATGCGAATTGCGTGATATATATATCAACTGGGATGCGTCTCAAGAGTCAATGATATATCATCTAAAGACACCTGATTACGCCCAAAAAGTACTTGCAGTTATCGCAGTATAGTTGGTTGTCGATTTCTCATAGAGATGGTTACAAAGAACTGATTTACTTAAACAAAATGTTAGTAGTAACTTAATGAAAAGATAAGGAATGAATTGATAATATAAAATAAAGATTAAGAAAAATAATTAAAAGTTATCAATCGAGAAAGGCAGCAAAGCATCGGGAATCCCTTTTATATCAAATTCAGTTATTCAGTTACTGATTCCTGTTATTACTCAATTGAAGGTTTCACATCCCAAACCAACAATTGGAAGATATTCAATTCTAAACATGTCAAATTCTAAGGTAATTGATGAATTATTTTCTCTATGTTAACAGCACACAAAGTTATCGTTACGAGCTATTTAACGTCGACAATATACCCTCATACAATACTACAACAAAAGACCAACACATAAAACAACTTTACCAGTCATAACTGGGTTCGCATCATGCACTTATCAACTCCTTATTCATGCCATCCCTAATGAATTTAATTTTATCTTCGCGGTTATCAAACACCATTCATAAAGAACGACAACGAGTATTACATGTCATGCGTGCACATTTATAGAAAACACTTAATCTTTTAGCTTTTCTTTTCTTAGAATATGTGTTTTTTTCCTAAACCAGGCAGATATGAAATAAAAGAGTCAGAGGACTCACCTGCCAATCGAACTCGTGCTTCAATAATCCAACGAATGTTATTAGGAATATCTTTGATCATCAGAAGTCTTATCCGTTCTATGCGAGCTTTGTAGACTTTTCTCAGAGAGTTTTGAGGGAAAGAAGAAAAATGCTTGTGAATATTTGAGAGAACGTCTTCCATTCTGTTTGTGACTTTACCTACAAAAATTAAACACACAAAAATAAAACACACCAAAGCTGAATATATACACAAATTGCATGGGTTACCTCCCTGTTAGTGCTAAGTTTAACGTCGTCGGCTAGACATGACTGCCCGAATGTTAGGCTAGATCTGAAAGTGTGACATTTCTTTTTATCCCTCAAATAATTCTCCCCAGTAGTGCTTGATACGCTTGCTGTTAACTTTGAATGTTTTATTAGAGTTGGGATCATGTAACTCAACGGCTCTACATGGTAAAACTTAGGTGATTAAGAATGGACCTGAACACCGTGATTTTAACTTCCCAGGGAAAAATTTCAACCTTGATTTGTTCCAGTTGTATGCACACTAACT
Source organism: Zanthoxylum bungeanum (assembly GCA_019454045.1). Taxonomy (NCBI): domain Eukaryota; kingdom Viridiplantae; phylum Streptophyta; class Magnoliopsida; order Sapindales; family Rutaceae; genus Zanthoxylum; species Zanthoxylum bungeanum. The sequence goes on along the minus strand of SKCR01026245.1, from coordinate 90,078 downwards.
TCTCATCATGTCTCTTCTTGGCCTTTTTTTGTACAGTTTGTCATTCTCAAAAGGTTGTATGTAAAATTCCTCTATTTTGTTGAGTTGGTGGAGTCGTTTCTCTCATATTGCTTGCATTTCAAGATTTAATTTTTTTAGTGCGCAGTACGCTTTAGGTTGAAGCTTCACTGGCAGATGACATGTTTTAAGTTTTTCAGTGAAACCTTACATTTCATCTGAGTTCTGGATGATACCATCTATCACATCAAGTCTGAAACATTCCTCGTTCTTTTCGTCATCCGAGAAATTCATGGCCTTGAAAACATTGAATGTTACTTCTTGGTCTTGTACCTTTATGGTTAGTTCATCTTTTTGTACATCAATAATAGTTCAACTTGTAGCGAAGAATGGTCTCCCGAGGATGATGGGCACATCTCGATCTTCCTTCATGTCAAGGATAATAAAATCTACTGGGAAAATGAATTTTTTGACTTTGACAAGCACATCTTCAACTACACCTCTCGGAAATGTGAGCGTTCTATCAGCAAGTTGTAAAGAGATTGACGTAGGTTTTGCTTCTCCAATCTGTAGTTTCCTGTAAATGGACAAAGGCATCAAGTTAATACTAGCACCTAAATCACACAAAGCCTTACCGATGGTGCAAGGGATGGTGAAACTGCCATGATCTTTCAACTTTGGGGGAAGCTTCCTCTGAATGATGGAGCTGCATTCGTCTGTCAATGCTACTATCTCATAATCTCCCAATCTTCATTTTCGTGACAAAATGTCTTTCATGAATTTGATATAGCTAGGCATTTGTTCCAACACTTCTGCAAATGAAGTTTTGATATGCAGCTTTTTGAGGATCTCAAGGAATTGAGCAAACTGCTTGTCCAGCTTATTTTTTTTGGAGACACTATGGAAAAGGTGGAGGTGGAGTGAATCTTTCTCGATCATTTGCTTTTGCTTCTCTTTCCTCCATTTGTGGATCTGCTTCGCTGCTTTCTTTTGGAACTTCCTCAGCAGTTGACTTGACACTAACATCTTTGTTGACCTCAGCACCGCTTTTCAAAGTGATGACATGACATTGCTCTGTAGGAGAGAAGCGGGGTTATCGCTATGCCTATGATGCTCGGTGACCATGACACTGTTGGGCTCGTAGCCCGTAGAGAGTACAGAGTAGCCCGCGGGGGACTAAACCAGAGAATAAAAGAGTCGCCACCCAGTGTGAACTGGGAAATATTTAAGACCGCACCCACTCCTCGCAAGGGAAGACCTCAAACCGTTTAGGTCAGAATGGTCCCTTACTTATGCCAGTATAATGGACGGGTTCACACAATGGTATAGCCAATTCTTATGCAGTTCATGCAAGGTAATTCAAATAAACACAAATTTGCACACCCATAAATATTAACCACAATAACATAGTTCCAAAGCACATTAAATTAAGAAATAAGATATGCGAAAAAAAAATTATAATAAACAATCAAACGTAGGAAAAGCGTCAATAAATAAATAGCAAGCAAAAAAGGGGTTAATCACGCATATATGAGTACTTTCCGAGTGGCACGTTGAGTTGTATCCCAAGTACAAACCGCACTACCATCCATTCAGATTCAGCTACGGAATTTACGTCTGGGTTTCCATCCGATATACCACAAGGGATAATAACACACATAATCATCAATGCAATGTAAACGGACACAAAAAAAAGACATGAACAAAAATTAATAAAATAAGGGCGAAATAATAAAATAACAGTAAATAGACAAGAAAATAACAAAATAAAAGCGAAATAATAAAATAACAATAAAAGGTGACTAAATTAAAAAAAGAAGATAAATAACGAAACGCCAAAGAAAGAAAAATGTGACCAGAAATTTGGCCGTCTTTGATGTAGGACTTTGCATACCCGACTGGACGTATTTCACGTCCAGCCAGGCATGCAGTGTCCGAAAATATGAAAATAAATATGGAAAAGGGTGCCCTCAGGTCTTACCTTTTAAGTTGCTTTCTCGGAAGTGTGTTAAGCCGTCGCTGGAAGGATCGAAGCTTGGTTTCAACATTTTGTTTTCTATTTCGGGTTTGCTGTTTCTGGTTCATTGTTTGCTATTTCTGGTTCAATGTTTGCTATTTCTGGTTTTCTGTTTGCTATTTCTGGTTTGCTGTTTGCTATTTCTACTTGCTGTTTGGTTCACGGTTTTTGGCTGCTATTTTGGTTGTTTTTGGTTTCTGTTTTGGTCATTTTTTGGCTGCTGTTTTGGTTGTTTTTTGGTTCGCTGTTTCTGGTTGTTTTTTGCTGCTATTTTTTTGATGATGGTGGTTGGTTGTTTTCGGTGATTCTCCATATTTTTTCTGTTTATTTTTTGGTGATGGCTCTAGGTTTTTTTTCTTTGTGTTTCAGTGATAAGAAGAAGAAGAAGAAATAGCCTCCTAGGGTTTTCCTTTGTTATTGCCGTCTTCCTCTTCAAGAAGATGATTTTAGGTCCCTTTTATAATGATTTGAAGGGATCTCCAAATAGGGAAACAAATCATGTTGATTTGGGGGATATATTCTCAAATTATTTTGGGAATACAATCTCACAAAGTTGGTGATGTGGATATCTCCAATCTTGTTAAATTGGTAAGGATGAGATTCCAAATCTTTTTAAGTTGGAAAGTGTTGATGACGGGATTTGTGCATGTGAATTGCAAGGGGTTTTGGGCGTGTGGATGGATTGCATGGGCTTTGGGCCGTGTTGATGGGCCGAAGTTGAAGGGTGCAAGGGCGTGTCTGAGGCTGAGCGAATCCGAGGCTAGCTAGTGAGTCTGAATCCGATGAGGGGCTAATTTTGGAGGTTTTCTTTCCTTCCGGCATCCATTTTTCGCAACCTCTGCAACTTTTCAGGTAGTGCCTCCATACGAGGCTTATCATCGGGCTCATGCAAAAATGCAATGTCTACAGTCGCCCTCACTTTGATGAGGCTTATGCAGTGTGTGACAGTGACAACCCTATCAAAGTTATGCATGCATTTTTATTTACCTGGTCTGTCGGCCATTGCCGGACTTACCTATTATTTCACTGTTTTTACGAGATGATTCGATCTCTGAGATTTATTTCCGAACCATGCTTGATGGCGAGGTGCTTAGACCTATGAGATTCATTCCCGAATCCGTTCCTAGTGTGAGATACTTTGATCTTTGGGATTTATTCCCGAACCATTCTTGATAGCGAGGTGCTTCCACCTCTGGGATTCATTCCCGAATCCGTTCCTAGTGTGAGATGCTTTGATCTCTCGGATTTATTCCCAAACTGACGGTGAGGTGCTTTGACCCCTGGGCTTCATTCCCGAACCATAATGGATGTGAGATGCTTCGATTTTTGGGATTTATTCCCCAACTGAGTTGAGTTGATGACGAGGTACTTCGACCTCTGGGATTCATTCCTGAATCTGTTCCAGGTGTGAAATGTTTCGATCTCCTGGATTTATTTCCGAACTGACGGTGAGGTGCTTCGACCCCTGGGCTTCATTCCCGAACTATGCTGGATGTGAGATGCTTCGATCTCTGAGGCCCCTTGACCTCTGGGATTCATTCCTGAATCCATACCGGGTGTGAGATGCTTCGATCTCTGGGATCCATTCCCGAACTGACGGTGAGGTGCTTCGAACTTTGGGCTTCATTCCCGAACCGTGTTTGGTGTGAGATGCTTCAATCTCTGAGGCCATTCGAACTCTGGGATTTATTTTTGAACTGAGTTGAGTTGATGGCGAGGTGCTTCGACCTCTGGGATTCATTCCTGAATTGATGGCGAGGTGCTTCGACCTCTGGGCTTCATTCCCGAACCGTGCTGGGTGTGAGATGTTTTGATCTCTGGGATTTATTCCCAAATCCATACCGGGTGTGAGATGCTTCGATCTCTGGGATTCATTCCCGAACTAACGGCGAGGTGCTTCGACCCATGGGCTTCATTCCCGAACTGTGTTGGGTGTGAGATGCTTCGATCTTTGAGGCGCTTCAACCTCTGGGATTTATTCCCGAACTGACGGCGATGAGCTTTGACCTCTGGGCTTCATTCCTGAATCGTGATGGGTGTGAGATGCTTCGATCTCTGGGATTTATTCCCGAACTGAGTTGAGTTGATTGCGAGGTGCTTAGACCTCTGGGATTCATTCCTGAATCCATACCAGGTGTGAGATGCTTCGATCTTTGAGGCACTTTGACCTCTGGGATTCATTCTTGAATCCATACCGGGTGTGAGATGGTTCGATCTCTGGGATCCATTCCTGAACTGACGGTGAGGTGCTTCGACCTTTGGGCTTCATTCCCGAACCGTGCTTGGTGTGAGATGCTTCAATCTCTGAGGTAATTCGACCTCTGGGATTTATTCCCGAACTGAGTTGAGTTGATGCCGAGGTACTTCGACCTCTGGGATTCATTCCCGAATCGATGGCGAAGTGCTTCGACCCCTCGGATTCATTCCCGAACCGTGCTGGGTGTGAGATGTTTCGATCTCTGGGATTTATTCCCAAATCCATACCGGGTGTGAGATGCTGCGATCTCTGGGATTCATTCCCGAACTGACAGCGAGATGCTTCGACCCATTGGCTTCATTCTCGAACTGTGCTGGGTGTGAGATGCTTGGATCTCTGAGGCGCTTCGACCTCTGGGATTTATTCCCGAACTGACGGCGAGGTACTTCGACCTCTGGGCTTTTTTGCCGAATCATGCTGGGTGTGAGATGCTTCGATCTATGGGATTTATTCCTGAACTGAGTTGAGTTGATGGCGGGGTGCTTCGACCTTTGGGATTCATTCCCGAATCCGTTCCAGGTTTAAGATGCTTCAATCTCTCGAATTTATTCCTGAACTGACAGCGAGTTTCTTCGACCCTTGGGCTTCATTCCCAAACCGCGCTGGGTGTGAGATGCTTTGATCTATGAGGCACTTCGACCTCTGGGATTCATTCCCGAATCCATACCGGGTGTGAGATGCTTCAATCTCTGGGATTCATTCCCGAACTGACGGTGAGGTGCTTCGACCCCTGGGCTTTATTCCTGAACCGTGCTGGGTATGAGATGCTTCGATCTCGGAGGTGCTTCGACCTCTGGGATTTATTCCTAAACCGACGGCGAGGTGCTTCGACCTCTAGGCTTTATTCTCGAACCGTGCTGGGTGTGAGATGCTTCAATCTATGGGATTTATTCCCGAATGACAGCGAGGTACTTCGACCTCTGGGCTTTATTCCCGAATCATGCTGGGTGTGAGATGCTTCGATCTATGGGATTTATTCCCGAACTGAGTTGAGTTGATGGCGGGGTGCTTCGACCTTTGGGATTCATTCCCGAATCCGTTCCAGGTTTAAGATGCTTCAATCTCTCGAATTTATTCCTGAACTGACGGCGAGTTACTTCGACCCTTGGGCTTCATTCCCGAACCGCGCTGGGTGTGAGATGCTTTGATCTATGAGGCACTTCGACCTCTGGGATTCATTCCCGAATCCATACCGGGTGTGAGATGCTTCAATCTCTGGGATTCATTCCCGAACTGACGGTGAGGTGCTTCGACCCCTGGGCTTTATTCCTGAACCGTGCTGGGTATGAGATGCTTCGATCTCGGAGGTGCTTCGACCTCTGGGATTTATTCCTAAACCGACGGCGAGGTGCTTCGACCTCTAGGCTTCATTCTCGAACCGTGCTGGGTGTGAGATGCTTCAATCTATGGGATTTATTCCCGAACTGAGTTCAGTTGATGCCGATGTGCTTCGACTTCTGGGATTCACTCATGAATCCATACCAGGTTATTGTTAGGGATATGCCTTATACCCAACTTACGGATGGGGTATATGTACATGTATTTGTAATATTTTCATTAATTAAAAAAATGGCAATCTTTATTATACGTGTCTTATATAACTTATATGAATCATTAACACTGTAATAAATCCCTTGGAGTAATAAGACGATGGCTTCCACGCCATATGAGAATCATTACTCTTAAATGTTCCTAGTCATAGTTTTGTTAATAATCTGGGCGTTCACAAAGCGGAGAGACTAGCATGATGATATGATCCGCCATTAAGTGGGGTAGATGATCTCATAGGCTACTAGCGGAGATCCGTCCCCTTGGTGTATCACATGGATGCATGAGTTGCTCGTGTCCATCGAACTGACCGCCGAAAGTTTTCACATGGAGTGTTTATCCCATGTGTCAGTGAGAACTTTCATGTATCGATTATATGACTAGTCCTTAGACTTGAGGTCTTTACAATCGTATGTATGGATCAAATAACTTTGACATTCTCCTTCCCCAGTTCAAAAGATCCGGTCATAAGGGTATGATTGGGTCATTTGTTGAAACACATGAAGTTTGTAAAGATACAATAGAGAATCGCCACTCTCTCTGATAATATTTTCTTATAAGAGTAGTATTCCAGTTCACGGGTTGATATGTGTGATCAGTGCTTGAGACTGTGGCCACAACGGAAGAATCATGTGAGATTCTTGGGTTAGCACGATTCATGACACTATCAACATCATACCTTTGACCATATGGGTAGACACTTTCCGTACCCTAGGTCAATAGGTGGGGATACAGTGAGGCGAAAGACCGTATCATATGTAAATGGCATACAAAATGGGTATATATATCTTTCCTTCTCATTTGAGGGCTTTGGCATGTTGCTATATGTCAACCTTGGTCATTGAAATCGAACGACCATCTGATCGGAGGATAATTTATGTTCCATTAAATTATCACGATTCATTTTATGTCCAACTTGAGGGGAACCCAAAAGGTCACACACAATAAAGTCGAAATCAATGGTTAACAATGCACAATACAAATATAACAGCATATATGATTGCTGTAGGAATTGTTCATAAATGGTTCAATGTGTTTAATTATTGAACATATCATTTATGAGGTTCCATAATGGCTTAGGGATTGGTGAATGAAGATAGGGGCACTTTGGGAATTGGAATAAAAAAAATTACTATTCATATGAATAGTAAATTTTTTTTGTTATTTGTTTTGAATTCCAATTCAGCCCAAACTCTTATTAGGGTTTTATAATCTCATTAAACCACTAAATTAAGATCCAATGGCTAAGATTAAATTAGCTTTTATCCCACATCGGATTTTTAATTAATTTTGTTGTCTTTGGAGCACTATATAAACCTAAAGAATTCTTCACAAATTTACACACTAAAAACCTTTCATATCTTGGGTTTATATAAGTGAGCAACTCTAAAGTTTAAGAGTAAGCCACTGATTTTGAGGATCCTTAAGTCTAATTGACTAGAGGAACCTCGAGTTAAAAGTTTTGAGGTATTTTCCTATGCTAGCACCAAGGGCAAAATACTCGTGCACTTGAGGCTTAGTTTTTTCGTTGAGTTTTGGCTTTGGTGTGTGCATCTTTGGAGGCCACACACTTGGGTGGCTCTTTGGAACGTGGAAGAGCTTGCTGAGTTCGAGAAAAGCTTGTAGATTGGAGGGAGGACTGGAGGAGTCTTCGGTTCAAGTAAATCTTTTTCTTTCTTTATTTTAATTAGAGTTCTTATGATAGTTAGCATGTTTAGGTTTGTGCTCTTTGCATGTTTTATGAGTTTTATGCTTAGAATATATAGTAACATGCCAAGGCTTGTAGAATAATCAAAACAAATGGGTCTTGGGCAAAGGGAAAATGACATAATAATTTTAATTTTCCGTTGCGCACTCACGGCCGTTTCCCAACAGTGTGAGATGCTTCGATCTCTGAGGCACTTCGACCTCTGGGATTCATTCCCGAATTGAATGGGTGATGGTGTTTTGGTCCATCTACGTGACTTTTCGATCCACTGGGGAGTTTTTTCCATGATGATGAGGTGCTTCGACCTCTGGTATTCATTCCCAAATTGTTGATGACGCGAGCGTCGAACCTAGGATTCATTCATGAACTGTCGAACTGATAGTGGTGAGGCACTTCGACCCATGATCCGTCCTCATTCTCGAGGATCTTTGCTCGTCCTCATTACCGAGGTTGTTCTCTATTCTCAGAGTTCTTTTTCCTCACAGCTTTTTCTTCAAAGCCTGTGAATACAAAACAAAAATTGTGCGTTTGCGACATTTGTGAATGTATGCATGGATGCATTCCCTATTTCGATGGGTTTTATTTATCCTATTAGCTTTGTGTCATCCATGGTTAGGCTTTCCTTACGCTCTTTAGTGCCCTTTTCCTATAAAAGTCTTTGGTCGCCCCTTGTCCTGTTTACAGTTTCCTCCTGTCAATTCTCCTCCGGTGATTGCTTAGTTCTCTTTGGTCGCATGGCTCAAGAACCTATTTTGTCCCTCATTCGCGGGGTGGTAGACTGGTCATCCCTAGACCTGGCTCAGTTTTCTACTCTCTGCTACCTGCACCGGGTCAAGGTGGATTATGCTTTTTGAATGAGGTCTCATCCTTTTGGGATACTGAAAATGATGTCTTTCGATTCCCAGATTTCGAAATATTCCCTCTTCCTCAAGAGTTTGCTGACATTCTCGGCTTGCATTTTTCTCTTATTACACTTCTCGGATACTGAAAATCATGTCTTTCGATTCCTGAAGCTTTCCTTGTTTTGCAGGTTTGTTCTATCTTTTGCCTAAGCTGTCCTTTTAGATTTTCAACTTAGCGGATTGCTCTATCTTGCCTGAGTCGCCTTTTCAGGTTTTCAACTCAGCGAGCTAATTTTTTTTTTTAGATCTGTCCTCATTCTCGAGGCTCTTTTCTCATCCTCATTCCCGAGGTTATTCTCGATTCCCGGAGTTCCTCGTCCTCATTCCTGAGGCTGCTCTACTCCTCTCTATTCTCAGAATTTTTTTTCCCAGATCTCCTGACCTTTGTCCAATATCTAAGAAACAAAAGACGTGATTTATAATTACTTGACTCTAATCTTTCCCGGTTAGGTGGGATTTATACAATCTGTGAACATCTTGAACATTTGTTTCAATAAAGATGCTTGTATTACTTCTTAGTACATATGTAGGAAATAAACTACATTGCAAAGGTACTTCTGTTGCTAACTGTTCCTCACGGATTTTACAATTAACCATTTTTCTTGCTCACTCATGCCCTATATTTTACTTGGGCTGTCCTTTGCGGATTTTCAACCCAACGAGCCTTTTTTCTTCTTTTTTTTTTATGCAAAGTATTATTTCAGCCTGTCCACGTTGATGGGCTCGGTTAACTTGTTCCCTTCCAAATCTGACAGTCTCACTGCCCCATTCCCCATTACCTTCTTGACTAGGTAGGGCCCTTCCCAATTGGGCCTGAACTTTCCCCCTTAAGTCCATTATCAGTGGCTTCGACTGCTTGAGTACCAGATCACCTTCTCTGATTTGGTAGGATGCACCTTCTTGTTGAACGCACTGGCCAACCTTTTCTGGTATAGCTGCATGTGGTACAATGCCTTTATCCTTTTCTCATCCAGTAATGCTAGCTGTTCAAACCTCTACGAGGCCCATTCCTGCTCAGGCAATCCTGCCTCTGCTAGTACCCGCATTGAGTGTATCTCTATTTCCACTGGTAACACCGCCTCCATCCCGTAAACCAAAACATAGGTTGTTGCTCCCATTGCCGTTCTCACCGAAGTTCTATACCCCCACAGGGCATATAGCAGTTTTTCAGCCCAAATCTTTAACTTTCCGTTATCTTAGCTAGTACTTTCTTTATGGTTTTGTTGGCCGTCTCCACCGCCCTATTAGCTTGTGGCCAATAATGTGATGATTTGTGATGCCCTATCCCGTACTTCTGCAACATCGCATTTATTTCTCCCTGAATTGGACTACATTGTCTGTCACTATTTGATGTGGCATTCTGTATTGACATACTATATTACGGGCTATGAACTTAGCCATCTGCTTTTCCGTAACATTGCGGAATGACTCTGCTTCCACCCCTGTCTCATCTGCCTGTACCATCATCGCCCCCAGGGCTTCGGGTTCTATGGCCAAATACAACACCAAGGGTTTGCTTGGCCTTGGGGGTTTCAAGACGGACGGTTTAACCAAGTACTATTTGATTTTGTCAAAAGCTTCTTGACATTGCCTATTCCACTCCACATGCTGGTCCTTCCTCAATAGCTTGAAGATGGGCTCATATGATAATGTTAGTTTGGCAATGAATCGGCTGATATACTGGATTTTCCCGAGAAATGCTCTAACTTCCTTTTTCTGTCTTCGGTGCGGGCATCTCGATAGTTGCCCCCCCTCCTCGAAATTTTTTTAGATCCACTTCTATCTTTCCCATTCCTACCGTATGCCCTAACAACTTTCTTGATGTTAGCCCAAACACACAATTCTTGGGGTTGAGTCGGATGTTGTACTTATCGACTCTCTGAAGGAATTTCTCCAACGCTTCTATATGTCCGGCCCTCATCTTTGACTTAACCATCATGTCATCCACGTATACCTCGATCTCCTTATGCATCAAGTCATGGAATAATATAGTGGCCATTCGTAGATAAGTGGCTCCCACATTCTTAAGTCCAAATGGCATCACCTTGTAACAGTATGTACCCCACTCAGTGACGAAGGCAGTCTTATGCTTGTCTTCTTCGGCCATGAGGACCTGATTATATCCTGAGAATCCATCCGCGAATGAGTACATAGCAGATAAAGCCGCGCAATCAACTAATCAATCTTCGGTACCAGCACAATATTGGCTAACCACTCGGGGTACTTCACCACCTCTAAGAACCCCACATATATCAACTTCTTGACCTCTTCCCTAACCTTTTCGGCCTATTTTGGCCTCATTCTTCGGAGCTTCTGTTTTACTGGTCTCATGTTCGAATAAGTTGGTATCATGTGCTGGGGAATACCCATGTCCACTCCTGGCATGTATTCAAAGGACTAGGTGAATACTTTTGCATATTCTATTAATATTCTCTCTAATTCTTTCCGTTCATCTGAGGTAACCTCACTTGCAATTAAATTTCCTTGGGGTTTTCACATGTACCAAGATTAAATCCATTTGTCTTCGTTGAGTTAATGTCAAATATGTTCATGTCATGCTTGTTATGATGTAGACTAACAGGAAAAGACTCAAACAAGTAAGCAAAATCAATGCCTTTATTATTAATAAATGTAGGATTACAATCAAATAAGTCAGGAAAATAAACATCTTCATCATTTGCAGCATTGTATTCTTCCGTCTTCTTGTTTTCTTCGAGCGTCAAATTATCCAACAGTAGTAGTTCTTCTTCCCATTTATCTTCATCTTTTGCAACTTCCTCTGCCCGTGGTTCTTTGCCCATCACATCATTGAAGATTTCGAATCCCGATACTATGATCCCATTAACTTCTACGGGTTCAGGCTCTCCTTGATATCCTGTGGCTTTCATAAAGTAATCCATCAACTTCATCCATTTTTTCTTGGTCTTCCGTTCATTCCTATCGGATTCATACCCCAATCCTCTCTTAGTGGTCTATCCCTTGAAATCTGGCAGTGCTCTTATTCCCCGGCCTCTAGCACTCAAACTTTTGCCCGACTCTTATTTCATTCTTTCCATGATTCTAGCCACTTTAGGGTCCACCCATTCTTCAAAGTTTACCGCCACTTGGAACCTTGTGAAATGTTTTATGTCTAAGGCAGCCACAACATTGTCTACTTCAGCCCTGATGGTGACGACTTCCTCTCCATGCGGGAACTTAATAACCTGGTGCAAAGTGGATGGCACGCCCCCAAGTCTATAAAACCATGGCCTCCCCAATAACAGAGCAAATGTAGCTGGTATATCAAGCACTGTGAACTCAACCTCGTCTTCTATCGGGCCTACTTTGACTACTGCAATGAAAGTACCTTCGACTCCCCGTTTGCTATCGTCATATGCTTTGATAGTCATACTGGGGGGCTTAAATCTGTTGTCCGTATACCCAACCTTGACAGAATCTTCAAAGGGCACACATTGATAGATGAGCCATTATCCACCATCACACAAGATGTCTTCTTGCCTCTTACTTCCGCTTTTATGAATAGCGGCTTGTTGTGATTCCTCCCCTCCATCGGAAGCTCTTCTTCAGAGAATGTTATCATATGTCTACCCTTTTTTTATACCGAGCCTACGAACATTATCAAGTTTGCATCTTAGGTACCATTATCTTGCTTAGAGCTTCTACCATGGCACGTCTGTGCTCTTGAAAGGCGCATAAAAACTCTCATATGCTCACTTGTGCCCGTGTCATCTTCAATTGATGCAACACATTGTCCCCATCTGTTTTATCCATATTCTCTGTCACCTCTCGACCTTCTTTTAGCACTTATTTGCCTTTCTCTGTTACATCACTGTAAAAACATACACTGCGAGTCATCCCTTTTATTTCATCTTCGTCACTGCTCGAGAAGTTTTCCCATAAATCTCTTCCCTGTTTTGTTTCATCTTCACTGCTGTTATCCCATATCCCCATGAAAAAGGCTTGGTGGTTGAGAGTTTGGAGGACAAAGCTTTCGGGCAGGCCAAAGTTGATCATGTAGGTGGGTGGTGGAACGTAGTGGTAGTCCGTGTGTGTTGGGTTGTTCTTTTTCTGGGTTGTATATCTTATTGGTGTCAATGAGGTCTTGGATCGCATGCCTAAGGCGGGTGCAGTTGTCAGTTTCGTGGCCTTTTTGCTAATGAAATTGACAATATAGGTTTAGGTCGAGGTGGTGTGGCACATGGTTTGGAAGTGGTTTATGTTCTAAGGGTTTTAGGAATTCTTGCCTCTTCAGCTTTTCAAACACCTTTAACAAAGGTCTACCAAAATTGGAGAATCGCCTGTTTCTAATAGCGGCGACTTCAGCAGGAGCGAGCTTGGTCAGTGAAGGCCCCCCAATGGTCTTTTTATTCTGGCCGTAAAATTTTCTGTTCTCGGCTTCCTCTTCCTCGATATCCATGACAGTTTCTCTTAACTGTCGAAAGTAGCTAATCATGGAGGTCATCCTTCTCAGCTTGTTATAAATAGAGGGTTTGATGCCCTTAATGATCATCTTAATCTGGTCCTTCTCCGAGGGCCGGGTCTGTATCTTCAAGAGCTGGCTTCTCCAGCGATCCACATAATCTTTGAAGGTCTCTTCTGGCTTCTGTTTGGTGTTTTCTAGGTCACGGAGTGACAAGTCCATCTCCATATCCATGATATACTAGTTCAGAAAGGCCTCTGCTAATGCCCTTCAGTCATCCCTTAAATTTTTCTCCAGGCCATGATACCATACTACGGGCGACCCTTCCAGTGACATCCCGAACATCTTCTGCACCCGACGCTTCGACAAACCCACTGAACTTATCACTGAAACATACGGTCGAATGTGGACCTTAGGATCTCTATTTCTGTTGAAGTTGGCTATGTCAGGCATTTTAAACAAAGGAGGCAACTGTTCTTCGAAAGTCATTGCATCATAGTCTAATAGATCTTCATGTTTTCCTTTCATCTTGCGGGTAACTGACTCTACTTGTTCTCTGAGTTTCTGTAACTCTGCCTGAGACCCAGCTATCCTTCCCATGACATATTTAGCCATGTCATCATAAAAATCAAGGATTTCTTCGCTCACCCTATTTAGGGGCTCCTCACACCTTCCATCCTCGTTGTTTTCTATTCCCACTATGCGGGGTACAAAAATTTTGGTCATGTTGGTCTCCAATTGATCCATGCGGGAACCTTCGCTGTCTGACGCATTCATGCTTGATAACCTCTTCTTTACAAGTCTTCTTTCTTCTCTAACCCAATGGATATCTATGATGGCTTTTAAGATAAGGGGTTAGCATGATGCGTGTATGCATGAGATGCTTGTGGTTATCAAAACATATACCCTTCTAACCTTATTCCTTCCACACTCGTGGTAAGTCCATTTCTGCCCTAGGTATGGCTCATTTTATGCACCAATGTAGGGTACACAAAATCGTTCTCTCCTATGCTACATGGGTGAACCTTGGCTACCCCAGTCCTTTTTCATCAGCAAAAGACAAAGACTGCCCATTTACAATATTAACTAAGCCTATTATGGGGATCATGCCATTGTCTAGAAATGACGAATTGGGCCCTCGGTAATCACGGTTGTGGCGGAGACGGATTTGGAGATATCCAAAAGTATACAAATATGCCATAACAAGGCGTACCATTCCTAAATGAAAGCCAGTGCGGATATCGAACTCATGCATCTGGCATATTCAGATCATGTTTGGACTTTCTAAGCCCATCAAGGTTTTCATACAAGTTGGCCCGTTATCATTTTAAAGCGTTCAATCAGATTATCGTGAGATGTAAACTTATCCCAGTTGAAAAGGCCCAACATGTTTACACTTTGGCGATAAGGTGGCTAAATAACTTCAAATGATAAGGGGCCCGAACACAAGGTGGTCCATCATCATTTTGAAAACTTTTGGCCCAATCATCATAAGATACAAACTCGTCCCAGTTTAAGTGGCCCAACAAGTTTGTATCCTATGACGAGAGGTCCAAATGGATCCAAATTATAATAGGCCCAAACACAAGCATGAGGGTAGCTTCTATATGACACATAAGTATGGTTCGTATGTAGACTTACAAGGGTATGAATAAGGCTCTCATCGGTGAAGGATTGCACACAACTAGGTTTCCCCACTCAAGGGTTCAAGCGACCAAGTGTGCACGCCTTTTTTATACCCTCGGGTATGTGCCAACGAGTGATGGTTATCATCATATAACGATCCGCCACCTTGAGTGAAAGTAACTTCACAATACATGACGCCATCAGGGGTAAGAAGGGTATGCAAAATATATGAGACTTGGTTAACCAAAACCAAAGCCACGGACACTACAAGGTATTGTTTCGGGGCCGATTCTTTATCCCTAGTGGAGTCGCCATCTGTAGGAACGAAGCGAGGTTTATCGCTATGCCTATGATGTTCGGCGACCACGATACTGTTAGGCTCGCAGCCCGTAGAGAGTACGAATTAGCCCGCGGAGTCGCCACCCAGTGTGAACTGGGAAAGATTTAAATCCGCACTCACTGTTGGGTTTCTAGGTTTATTCCCAAGATCAAATAAGCATAAAAATGTGAATGAATAACAAAGAAGAGTGGCTGAAACACACTTACATTGATCGGTTTATGGATGCGTTGATCAACAAAATTTTCTCCTCCAAGAAGCTTTAAGATTCGGCCAAGGGACTCCACAAGCTCCAAGCTTTGTTTTGTGCTTCCAAGCTCCCAAGTTGGTTTCCCTAACACCTTGATATGATTCCTTGATAAGTGCTAGCCCTTTGAAAATTTTGGAACAAAATTTTCAATGCATTTCCTTCCAAATTCGGTGAAGATGAGAAGAAATAAGAGAGAGTATTTGTTTGTCACAAATTTGGTAATGAGAGAGAAGTGATAAGGCTTGTGTTTGATTTTCAAAAATCAATTTATATCTAATACCAAATGTTTGGTATAAGGTCACTCAAGCCATCACTTTGGAGTGTTGAAAAAGTCACCACCAACTCCACCAAAACACATCAACCAAAAGCAACTAAAGGTGACATGTGATGTGACATTTGATGTGACATGCAGGACCCACTAGATTCCAAATACGAGTGTGCCCGCAAACACTCCTGGGCTCGGGTTCGCTAATTCGGAATTAACGAACTTCCGTTGCGACGTAATTAAATCGAATTTAATTAAATAATTATGCCTAGCAAAATTACTATTCACTTCGCTAACGAATTAATTCTAAATTAACTCGTTTGCCCGAATTAAAATATAATTTTAATTGCGCGTCGAAATCTAATTTTTTTTAATATATCAAAAATATTATTTTAATGATTAATTCCAAATTAATCTTTATCTCTCTTCAAATAGTATTTTATCCCAGATAAAATCTCTCCGCAATTAATCCAAAATTAATTTAGCTCGAATCATACGTCATCGGTGAATCTTCGGGAAGCGACCCAAGAGATCCCTGGATATGTTGGCAGTAAATCCGGTCGTCGGACTATCCGAACACGTACGTACCTAGTACTACGTTTTTACCAATTTACAAGACAAGGTTGGCTTCTAGCAAAGTGCCTTGCCTACCCAATTCTCCAGAAATATTCTTAATAGAATATACGATCTTTAACAGGCGTAGTATACGTAGTATTGCGTATTGCGATCCAGTATCGGATGTCACATGCAAGGCCTGGGGCTGGTACAGTGTCTGCCCCGTACGAAGCATATATCGGATCACAAGCAACTAGTCTCTTTATTATCGGATAATCATGACCTAGTCATATTATCCCGATGGTTGCAACCCTTAGAGAACCAGTTTTGTATCCCTGTGTGACCATCATCTCCATATGACTGAAGTGATACTTCCGTCTTGATATCACATCCAATACACTACGATTCTCAATAAACCCAGAAGAGACGTACACAGAACCTGTTAAAGTCCTGGACGACCAAAACCAAAGCGTATCGATTGTCACAAGTACTAGCGATGCAAGTCTCAGGTTAAGACCAAATACACCTACCCTGATGCGGACTCCCATAGACACATAGTCATACTACCAATGGGATTCCGCGGGGTCTATCCAGAGCAAAGCTGTTTTCCGCACCATCGATAAAACACAACCTCCTATCACACTTGCATAAGTATCCAATACTTAAATATATGAGAACTATGCTGTTACGCTTCCATAACACGCACAAGTGCGATACTAGTCTATTCCGCATTATCGATGTCCAGTCTCGATAATACTACGACTAGGATATTTAATGATTAAACCGTCGTGGATTGATACTGTCTCATATCATCTCAATCCGGAACTAATCATAAGGACTTTCATCATTCACACATTTAAGTAATCTAATTACGAAATGATAAAAGGCAATTTCATTGCTACATAATTAATTTGTACAAAAACACAATGTCTTTTACAAATAGTGACGCTATGGGTCATAACTGTCCAACAATCTCCCACTTGGCCTATAGCCAGTCACTCAAGCATCTAATACCTGAACTATGTACATGTCGCTCAAAATTCGGCTGAGGCATGGCTTTCGTCAGCGGATCTGCAATGTTGTCCTCTGATGCGACCATCTCGATCTTCACATCGCCACGATGTATGATCTCACGAATAAGATGGAAACGTCAAAGAACATGCTTGGATCGTTGATGAGACCGCGGTTCCTTAGCCTGCGCTATAGCCCCGTTATTGTCACAATACAATAGAACAGGCTCAGCTGCTAACGGAACTATTCCTAATCCAATTAGGAATTTTCGGATCCAAATTGCCTCATTTGCTGCTTCAGCTGCAGCGATATACTTCGCTTCTATTGTTGAATTGGCAACATTCTCTTGCTTGGAAGATTTCCAGTTTACTGCTCCGTTATCCAAATAAAATATGTACCCGGATTGCGACTTACAGTCGTCTTTGTCGGTTTGGAAACTTGCATCGGTATACCCAGTTACCTCAAGTTCTCGATCTCCATAGATTAAGAAGCATCCTTATTTCGTCTAAGATACTTAAGGATATTCTTAACCGCCATCCAGTGACCTTCACCTGGATCGGCCTGATAGCGACTACACATGCTCAAAGCATAGGAGACATCATGTCGCGTACATATCATGGCATACATGTTCGATCCGACTACCGAGGCGAACAATATCCAATTCATGCTGTCTCTCTCATCTTGAGTTTTAGGACACATGTCCTTAGATAGAGTGACGCCATGTGACAGTGGCAACAGTCCCCTCTTGGACTGATCCATGTTGAATCTCTTCAACACTTTGTCAATGTACGTACTCTGGGAGAGTCCAAGCAGCTTTCTAGATCTATCCCGGTAGATCTTTATTCCCAGAATAAATGCTGCTTCTCCCATATCTTTCATGGAGAATTTCAATGAAAGCCAAGCTTTCACCGACGTTAACATGGGAATGTCATTTCCAATAAGCAATACATCATCAACGTAAAGGACAATGAATGTCAGTGCTCTCCCACTAACCTTCTTATATACATAAGGATCATCTTCGCTTTGAACGAAATCATATTCTTTTATGATCTCATCAAAGCGTTGGTTCCAAGAACGTGACGCTTGCTTCAATCCATAAATGGATCGATTTAACTTACAAACCTTGTTTGCAAGTCGCGGCATGACAAAACCGTCAGGCTGTTGCATATAAACATCCTCCAAAAGGTTTCCGTTAAAGAAAGCGGTTTTGACGTCCATCTGCCATATCTCGTAATCGAAATACGCAGCCATCGCAAGCATTATCCGTATGGATTTAATCATGGCAACGGGTGAGAAAGTTTCATCGTAATCGATACCATGTCGTTGACGATACCCCTTCGCTATAAGCCTAGCTTTGTACATTTGTACGTTGCCATCCATGTCGGTCTTCTTCTTGAAGACCCATTTGCATCCAATAGGATTTACGCCTTCTGGTACATCAACCAGTGTCCAAACTTGGTTGGTATACATGGAATCCATTTCGGACTTCATGGCCTCTTGCCATAAAGCGGAATCGATATCTTGTATCGCTTACTCATACGTAGCCGGTTCGTTATCCTCAATGAGATTAATATCTACATGAGGTGAGATCAGAAACCCATACCTCTCAGGTTGTTTCCTGACTCTCTCCGACCTACGCGGTCCTTGTGTATGCGAAGATTATGGTACAGCTTCATCCCTGATGAACTGTACATGTTCCGTTGAGGATTCAATGCCAGAAACAGTATCACTCCGATTTTCATCAAGTTCTACTTTCCTCCCACTAACCACTGCATTTAGGAATTCCTTCTCAAGGAAAACCGCATGTAGAGCAACAAATATTTTGTTCTCTTGTGGGTGATAGAAGTAATATACTTTGGTTTCCCTAGGATATCCTACGAATAGGCACTTATCCGATTTGGGTTCAAGTTTGGTATCTTCCAAACATTTGACGTATGCCCAGCATCCCCAAATCTTCAGGAATGAGAAACCCGATTTCTTTCCTGTCCATATCTCATACGGAGTCTGTTGAAAAGACTTTGACGGAACCTTATTCAAAATAAGTATTGCACTGTTTAATGCATATCCCCAGAAGGAAATAGGTAGCTCAGTGCGACTCATCATAGACCTCACCATGTCTAATAAAGTTCGGTTTCTCCGTTCGGACACACCGTTTAATTGCGGTGTTCCAGGAGGAGTCCACTGTGAAAGAATACCATATTCTTTCAAGTAGTCAAGAAACTCATTGCTCAAGTATTCGCCACCACGGTCCGATCGTAATGTCTTAATACTCTTGCCGGTTTGTTTTTCAACTTCGTGTCGAAACTCTTCGAATTTCTCAAAAGCTTACGACTTGTGTCTCATACGATACACATAACCATAACGCGATGCATCATCCGTAAAGGTTATGAAGTATTCATATCCACCTCTAGCCTGGCAAGACATGGGCCCACAAACGTCACTATGAAATAGGGCTAACAGTTCGGTGGCACGCACACCTTTAACGCTAAAAGGTGACTTAGGCATTTTGCCTAATAAGCAAGATTCGCAGACGTCATATGAATTTGGATCAAATCTGTCCAAGTACCCACTCTTCGAAAGTGTGGATATGCGAGTCTTGTTTATGTGTCCAGACGACAATGCCACATATAAGTTTCATCTTTATGACTTACTTTAAGTCTTTTCTTTGTTACAGAATATTGTTGAGATTGATTTATATTCAAAATATAAAGACCATTATTTACAACAGCAGTGCAAATTTCTATATCGTTTTTATACATAAAACACCCAGTGTTTCGAAATACAAAAGTATACCCACATTGGGTTAACATAGATACATAAATAATATTCCTAGTCAAACTAGGTACATAATAACAGTCCAAAAGTTCAAGTACATGCCCCAAGGGCAGTTCCAAAACAAAAGTGCCCACGGCCAAAACGGCAACAGATGTCCCATTTCCAACACGCAGATCAATATCCTCTGAAGTTAGTTTCCTGCTAATCCGCATATCCTGCACATCAGTACAAATATGAGTACCACAACCAGAATCAAGAATCCAATTTTTAAAACTAGAAGTAGTCATGTTTATTTCTATAACAAACATACCTGAGGCCGGTGCCTTGCCCGCCTTTATCTCCTTCTGGAGCGCCTTGTACTCGCAGCAGTCACGTTTCCAATGACCCCGCTTCCCGCACTGGAGGCAAACATCCTAAGATTTGTCCTTCGGCTTCCCAGAAGCCTTTGTCGCCTTACCCTTGCCTTTCTTCTTATGCTTTTTCTTTTTCACACCTCCAGTCGCCTTGGGCCCAACCCTCGGTGAATGAGATGTCGATGCAAAGTGCGCCTCGCGCTTTTTGCTCTTTTGAAGCTCATTTTCTGCCTCACGCAGCGTGGACATCAGCTCTCCAAGTGTCTGCTCTTGGTTCAACATGTTGTAGTTCATGATGAACCCACTCCAAGTGTCGGGGAGAGACTGCAAGATCAAATCTATAGAGGTCTATATCTCAAAGACAATCCCCATTTGTCCAAGCTGCTCAATATCGGCAATCATCTGTGTCACATGATGTTCAACAGACGTACCCTCCGACATTCGAGCACGGAAGAGCTTCTTCTGTAACTCATATCTTTGTGACCTAAGGTTAGATCGGTGTAGATCGTGCAACTTCGCCAACATGTTATAGGGATCCAATCCATTGTTTTGTCGACGGAATTGCTGAGTCATAGCAGCAAGCATAATTGACTGAGCAGTCGCGTTGTCGTCACTATGTGTCTTCCAAAGATCTAGCTCGAGCAACTGATCAGAACTGGGCTTAGGCCCAAAAGGTCTCTCTATAGTATATAGAAGCCTCTCAGATCCAAGGACTATCCTTAGATTGAGTTCCCAATCTGAGAAGTTAGTCCCGTTGAAGACATTGTCTCCCATGATTATGTCACAGACACTATTCTTTCCGGTCATTTTAATTGCGATAATCTAATTATCCAATTAACAATGTAGGGTACAGTCCAACTGTTACAAGAAAAATAACATTATATTAGTCCAACTAATAAAATAATTTTGACGAAATATTTGAAAGCGCGTAAAGCTAAGTATTTGAACGAAATTGCAAATTCAATACTAGCCTCCCACTATTTTTCGGCGAGCATCTAACCCTCTGTCGAGTACTCGGGAAACCCAGTTTCCTAGTGGGCTAGGATCCCGTTAAATAACGCACAACCTTGACTTTGGCCAACAAGCTGTATGATATTTAACTAGGTAGATCTCGAAGATCAATTGGATCTTATCCAATTCCTAGATCCGATAGGTGGACTCCAAGTCCGAAACATATATACAATATATATGCCAATATATCAAATATATTTTCCTAACCTATTTCCTCTGAATCAACTAAGCCTTGGCTTTGGCACAACAAGCTTAATTATTCCAGTTAAGCGGGACCCATTGACGTGGGAAAGTTTCGTAATCAATGTCGATGGACAAGAAGTGATCTTGACTTTGGCCAACAAATCACAACTTGGACAAGACACCGATATGGAACAAAAATTTCATGATTCAAACACATCCGCGATATGACAAAGGCCTTGACTTTGGCCAACAAACCAATGCCAATCTTGGATCTTGAGTAAGAATCATTCAATGGAAGGAAATATCGCTTAATATGTTTTGAGGGATTTTCGCGTAAATTGGCAACCAATTTATTATCTTTGTTAGGTCTCATCATCATACACCCTTAAACATGCATTCTAAACACATAATAAGGCGCGAAAGTAAATTAATAACGATATGCGGATGGATATTTAACAACTTGTTCCTATAACAAATCACTCATTTTCCTCTCCCCGACTAGCATTATTCTACTTCTACCCAATTACATAATACAATAATAGAAACCTCATTACATTGAGGGGAATTAGGTGAGAATAGAATACAAAGAAATAATGAGAGATAAGGCTTGACATGCAGGTCTAATTTATAAATTCCAAATTTACAACAATTTCTAAAATTGCCCTTTCCCTTCTAATATCCATCCGATATACGCTATTCATTCAACACATCCATATATTCATTCATAGCATGCAATTCAACCAATCTAATCCAATTAAATAGTCTTTGAATTATATGATCATCCAATGTTCAAACAACTATTTGATTTTTACGCGAGTCCAACTCATTTGTGAATAAGTACTCAAAGTATGAATTCTTGAATTATATCGAACTACTCGTTAAATCTAATTTAATTCGTATTCAATACTAATTCATTTATTTAATTCCAAATTAAATATCTACACTTTTAATGTGCTTTAACGACTTAGATTCCAAATCTAATCTTATCGAGTCTCAAAGCCCAACTAACATCCAATGTTCGTTTAATTAAAGTCAGATGGGCCTTCAATTGATTTCATAAGGCATGGGCTTTGGTCAATATGGGTCAAACCCAATTACCAAGCCCAATTAAGGAATCACCCTCATTTGCCAAGAAAATAATTTTAGCCCATAAGGCCCAATTAAACTTTTAAAGCCCATTTATTACATTTCGACTTAATGGAATGATTTATGCCCAATTTGGATCCAATCCAATTGGCCTAAATTAACTTGGCCCAACCAAGCCCATTATGCCCAAATATAAAAATTTCAAGCCCAATTCAAAATCAAGCCCATTAATCAAATTTTAAAATTCCAAATTTTATAATTTAATTAACTTAAGTGTAATACATCAATTAATTACCCAAATTAAAATTTCCAAAATACAATTTAACTAATTAATTATGTATCCTATTGTTCAACTAATGTCCAACATTCTTGAATCAAAAAATCAACTTGTTCCATGCCATAAGGCTCTCGGCATTAGTTGGGAATTTTGTCCAAATTCGTTTTTCAATCCGATTGAATTTTAAATCGACATATCCCATTCGTTTCAAGTCATCCAATGATCGACGAAACAAAAATTACCAAGATCCTAGGGTAACTTCACATTCGGCCAAGCCATAGTGTGGGCTAAAATTTGATCCAATCAATATTTCAAGAAATTGATAATATACAACTTCATAAAATCATCATTCAAGCATACTCAATCAATCAATTTTATCAAATCATGCTCAAATTGATTTTACCCAAATTTTACCCTAATTCATTTCATGCTCATTTGGCTCTGATACCATTGTTGGGTTTCTAGGTTTATTCCCAAGATCAAATAAGCATAGAAATGTGAATGAATAACAAAGAAGAGTGGCGGAAACACACTTATATTGATCGGTTTATGGATGCGTTGATCAACAAAATTTTCCTCCTCCAAAAAGCTTTAAGATTCGGCCAAGGGACTCCACAAGCTCCAAGCTTTTTTTTGTGCTTCCAAGCTCCCAAGTTGGTTTCCCTTACACCTTGATATGATTCCTTGATGAGTGCTAGCCCTTTGAAATTTTTACAACAAAATTTTCAATGCATTTCCTTCCAAATTCGGTGAAGATGAGAAGAAATATGGGATAGTATTTGTTTGTCACGAATTCGGTAATGAGAGAGAAGTGATAAGGCTTGTGTTTGATTTTCAAAAATCAATTTATATCTAATACCAAATGTTTGGTATAAGGTCACTCAAGCCATCACTTTGGAGTGTTGAAAAAGTCACCACCAACTCCACCAAAACCAACTAAAGGTGACATGTGATGTGACATGCGTGCCCCACTAGATTCCAAATACGAGTGGGCCCGCAAACACTCCCGGACTCAGGTTCGCTAATTCTGAATTAACGAACTTCCGTTGCGACGTAATTAAATCAAATTTAATTAAATAATTATGCCTAGCAAAATTACTACTCACTTCGCTAACGAATTAATTCTAAATTAACTCGTTTGCCCGAATTAAAATATAATTTTAATTACACGTCGAAATCTAATTTCATTTAATATATCAAATATATTATTTTAATGATTAATTCCAAATTAATCTTTCTCTCTCTTCAAATAGTATTTTATCCCAGATAAAATCTCTCCGCAATTAATCCAAGATTAATTTAGCTCGAATCATACGTCATCGGTGAATCTTCGGGAAGCGACCCAAGAGATCCCTGGATATGTTGGCAGTAAATCCGGTCGTCGGACTACCGAACACGTATGTACCTAGTACTATATTTTTACCGATTTACAAGACAAGGTTGGCTTCTAGCAAAGCGTCATGCCTACCCAATTCTCCATAAATATTCTTAATGGAATATACGATCTTTAACAGGCGTAGTATACGTAGAATTGCGTATTGCGATCCAGTATCGGATGTCACATGCAAGGCTTGGGCTGGTACAATGTCTACCCCGTACGAAGCATATATCGGATCACAAGCAACTAGTCTCTTTATTATCGGATAATCATGACCTAGTCATATTATCCCAATGGTTGCAACCCTTAGAGAACCAGTTATGTATCCCTCTGTGACCATCATCTCCATATGACTGAAGTGATACTTCCGTCTTGACATCATACCCAATACACTACGATTCTCAATAAACCCAGAAGAGGCGTACACAGAACCTGTTAAAGTCCTGGACGACCAAAACCAAAGCGTATCGATTGTCACAAGTACTAGCGATTCAAGTCTCAGGTTAAGACCAAATACACCTACCCTGATGCGGACTCCCATAGACACATAGTCATACTACCAATGGGATTCTGCGGGGTCTATCCAGAGCGAAGCTGTTTTCCGCAACATCGGTAAAACACAACCTCCTATCACACTTGCATAAGTATCAAATACTTAAATATATGAGAACTATGCTGTTACTCTTCCATAACACGCACAAGTGCGATACTAGTCTATTCCGCATTATCGATGTCCAGTCTCGATAATACTACGACTAGGGATATTTAATGATTAAACCATCGTAGATTGATACTGTCTCATGTCATCTCAATCCGGAACTAATCATAAGGACTTTCATCATTCACACATTTAAGTAATCTAATTACGAAATGATAACAGGCAATTTCATTGCTACATAATTAATTTGTACAAAAACACAATGTCTTTTACAAATAGTGACGCTATGTGTCGTAACTGTCCAACACTCACCCCTCGCAAGGGAAGACCTCAATCCGTTGGGTTCGAAATGGTCATTTACTTATGCCAATATAATGGATGGTTTCACATAATGGTATAGCCAAGTCTTAATGCAATTCATGCATAAAAGCGAATAAAAAATATAATAACATACCCAACCAAAATAATAATCACAATAACGTAGTTCCAAAAGCACATTAAATTAAGAAATATGAGATGAGATAACGAAAATTATGATAAACAATCAAAAGCAGAAAAAGCTTCAATAAATAAATAGCAAACAAAAAGCGGGGTTAATCACGCATATATGAGTATTTCCCTAGTGGCACGTGGAATTGTATCCCAAGTACAGACTGCACTACCATCCATTCGGATTCAGCTACGGAATTTATGTCTGGGTTTCCATCCAATATACCGCAAGGGATAATAACATACATAATCATCAATATAATGTAAATGAACATAAAAATTAAACATGAAAACATATAACAATGTATATGCGTATAATCATCAACATGCACAAAAAATAAACAAAATAAAGGCAAAAAAACAACAATAAAAGTGAATAAATAAATAAAAAGGATAAATAACAAAATGCCAAAGAAAGAAAAATGTGACCAAAAATTTGGCCGTCTTTGATGTAAGACTTCGCATACCTTGCTGGACGTATTTCACGTCCAGCCAGGCATGCAACGTCCGGAACTATAAAAATAAATGTGGTAAGGGTGCCCTCAAGTCTTACCTTTTATGTTGCTTTCTCAGAAGTGTGTTAGGTTGTCGTCGAAAGGATCACTGGTTCACTGTTTATGGTTGCTGGTTCGCTATTTCTGCTCATTATTTTACTGTTTTCTGTTTACTGTTTTGCTATTTTCTGGTTGCTGTTTTGGTTATTTTCTGGTTGTTGTTTTGGTTGTTTTCTAGTTTCAGTTTTGGTTGTTTTCTAGTTGTTGTTTTGGTTATTTTCTGGTTGTTATTTTCAGTGATTTTAGGTGCTGATTGTTGGTGATTTTGGCTGCTGGTTTTTGGTGATTTTGGCTGCTATTTTTTCGATGGTTATGGCTATTGTTTTTAGTTTTTATTTTTCGGTGATGGATGTTTTTTTGGTGACTGTTTCGGTTGTTTGGTTGTTTTTTTTGGATGTTATTTTGGTTGTTTTGGGTGATTTATTGGCGGTTGTTTCGGTTGTTTGGTTGTTTTTTGCTAGTTTGGTTGTTTTTTGCGGTTTTGGTTGTTTTGGTGGCTTCTGGTTGTTGTTTTCGGTGATTGGTTGTTTTGGTGGTTTCTGGTTGTTTCGGTGAAAGAAGAAGAAGAGAGGCTTCAAGGGTTTTTTGTTTGTTGTTGTCATCCAAGAAGAAGAAGAAGTCCTAGGGTTTTCTTCCAAGTTGCCATCTAAGGTTCCCCAAAAAGAAGAAAATGGTCTCCTTTTTTTAATGATTTGAAGGGATCTCAAAATAAGGAAACAAATCATGGAAATTTGGGAAATTTATTTTGAGAAAAAATCTTACAAATTTGGTGAGGATGGGATCCCAAAATCTCATTTAATTAGAAAGTGTTGATGGGGGGATTTGAGCATGTGGATTGCATGGGGTTTTGGGCGTGCGGATGGATTGCATGGGTTCATGGGCTGATTGGGTTGTAGGGGCCGAGTGCATGGGTTGCATGAGGTTTTGGGCTGAGGCTGAGGTATGAAACAGAAACTGACTGAGCGAATCGGAGGCTGGCTAGTGAGTCCAAATCCAATGAGGGACTACTTTTGGAGGTTTTCCTCCCTTCCGGCATTCGTTTTTCGCAACTTTCAAAACTTTTCAGGTAGTGCCTCTATACGAGGCTCATCATCGGGCTCATGCAAAAATGTAATGCCTACATGCGCCTTCCTCATGTTTCTTGGATTTGGTTATGTGTTGCTAGGAAGGGTACCTTGCGGTCTGTAACTCTGAGCATTGGCCAGTTGTCCCAATTGATTTTCCAAAGCCTCTATAGAAGCTTATTGGTTTTGAAACATAATATCGTATGATGCTACTTGAGATTGAAACATAGCATCATATTTGGCTTATTGCTTTTTCAACTAGGCCAACACTTCTTCTATTCCTGGTTTTTTTTCTTATACTTCTGGCTTTGATTCTGCTGCTGGAATCCTGGTGGTGGATTGTTCTTTTACCCTTAATTATTGCTCCATATGAAATTGGGATGATTCCTCCACCCTAGATTGTAGGTGTTGTAATACAGATTATTTCCCTATATGTTGAAATTGCTGATATAGTTCACCGTCTCATCATGTTGGTTGTAAGATCCTGACTCTGATGCTCCTCTATATGGTGTACTTATAGATCTAGCTTTACCCTTCATGCTAAGAGGTTCCATGAGTTTGCATCTGATCCAGCTTGGCATTCATTGTTGTGTTGGCTCCAACTTTGTAAATTCCTACTATTCGTTGGATCATGCTATTTTCTGTTGGCCACAAAGAATTATTGTTCGCCATTTCTTCAATTAAGTCATAGGCCCGATCTTCTCCTTTTTCCATTAAAGCTCCTCTAGCAGCAGCACCTATTGTGGTTCTCATCAGTCCAAAAAGTCCATTGTAAAAGGTTTGGACTTGTAGCCATTTTGTAATCTCATAGTGAGGACATTTTTTGAGCAACTCCTTATATCTTTCCCAAGCTTCACAAAGGGATTCTGAGTCATGTTGTACAAATGATGTAATGTCATTCCTCGGCTTTTCTGTTCTGGCTGGGGGAAAGTACTTTGCAAGGATTTTGGTGGCAAGAGTGTTCCAAGTTGTGATGGAACCCGCTGGTAGTGAATGGAGCCAAGCCTTAGCTCTGGCTTTTAAGGAATATGGGAAAACACGCAGTCTCATTGCTTCTTCTGCCACTCGATTGTAATTGAATGTGCCGTAAACTTCCAGGAAGTTGCTGATGTGGGAATTAGGATCTTCAGCTGCACTCCCCCTAAACTGAACTGATTGTTGTATCATCTGAATGCATATTTTGATGTCACACGCATTTGCTAGTATAAGAGGAATTATAATGCATGATATGAAGCCGTCAACCACTGGAATAGTTCTGTCTCGAATGGGAATTGGTGGTGCAACTTCCAACAGCTCAGGTTCTATGTTGATCAGTGATTCTTGGCCTTCCGCCTTTCCCTTCTCAATTTTTTTATTGTTCTTTCAATTTCTGGGTCAAGCGGACGGATTTCAAAGCTTCTAGTTCTTCTCATGTAGTGTTTGAGAACATGAAACACAATAAAACAAAAATAATAAGTATAAAGAAATTAGACACAAGTAAAAATATCTAACCCCAAAATTAATAGTAAAAGATAAATAAGTCCCCGGTAATGGCGTCAAAAAAACTTGATCGGTGGTAAACATACACGTTACGCAAGCACATATATCTCAAGTAGTATAAAATGTATCGATCCCACAAGGACTTAATAACTAGGCTATTAATTTATGACGTTAAATGTTTACGAGTATCTAATAAATTAATTTTTGATTGGATGATGATTTTAAACTAAAGACAAGTAATTAAAACAGTGCGAAAGTAAATTTAAGGAAAATTCAATATTAAGAAGCTATCTAGGGTTGTGAATCCTTCCAATATCTTTTAAAGATGAAGTGTTTATCTCATGTTTGTGCAATATATCGGTTTATTAACCTGGAACACGAAGATATACAAAAGCCTCTTCAGATGGTCAGATGCAAACACCCAAAGTAACCCAATTAACTATATTCATATGTTAACCAAGTTATATGAATTCATTAAGATTAAGTTCCAATTATGGCTACCCCCGGCCGAGATGTATATTCCAATCATGTAAGGAAATCTACCTAAGAGTCGTTTGCCCAAAGGTGAGATCGTGAGCTATTGAGTCTAAGGCTAAACCTAAAATTCATTTTCCAAGTTCATTTGAAGTTTACCAGATCAATCTTATTAGTGGCTAGTTAATCAGAAGCATTAAGACTAAGGCTCAATAAATAAACCTTTATGTTACCCAAGACACAAAATAACCACTTATAAAATGGTGATATTGGAATTCATCACAACCCTAGATATGGTATTTATTTACAACACATATCTAGGACTAGTAAAAATTTAAATAAAGAAAATGACATAAAGTAAACTAGGCAATTAAAAATATAAATTAACAATAAAAGAAAATACTAGGGGTTAGAGGATCCACTTTTATTACTTATAAATTTAGATATCTCCCTTATTATAATATATAAACTTGCGTGATATTACCAACCGACCATATAGGCGGTATCCTGATTAAGTTAGACTTTAGATTTATTCTAACCGACCATAAATACGGTATCCCATTAAGTCAGGTTAAAATCAATTTAGTTAAGTCCAACAGACCATAAAGATGGTATCCCATTAAGTCAGGTTTTAAAATAGTTTATATATTATAACTAAGGGAGATTAATCTAAATATTAGTAATAAAAGCTTTACCTTTCACCCCAGCAGAGGGGAGTTACCTCATCATACTGAAAAGTAAAATAAAGAAAGATCTATTGCTTAAAATAAAAATTAAATACAATAAATTTGTAAATAAACAAACAAGATACAATCTTCTTAGTATTCTTAAGGAAATCCCCAGAAGAAGGTATGAAAATTTCAAATGAATTTGGCCTCAATTTATAGGCAAAATTTGGCCTGCGCATTGCGACGCGTGAATTCTTGCGAGTCACGACGCACTGTTGATCCTTGACACGTGTACGCACTTTTACTGAGATGATGACACGTGGCTATCGGTATAATTATTGGCTCAATGTCATGACTCATGAAGGCTTGCGTGTCGCGATGTTGACGTCATACTGACGTAAGCAATGACGCGTGTCGATAGAGTGAATTATTGTGCTGACATCATGCTGATGTAAGTGATGACGTGTCGTCAGGCTGAATTATTGGCTGATGTCATGATGACATATTGATGATGCACGTGTTGACATGGCAATGATGTGGCGATGACAAGTGTCGGCAGCTCAAGAATTACAGGGTGTCGCGATGCAGAGAGTGCGCGCGTTGTGACGCGAATTTCCATTTTTGCCATTTTGTTCTGTTTTTCGCTGTTTTGGTCATGATTTGATTCCAGTGAGTCCTGAAACCTTATTTATATACAAAATACACAAAACACATCAAAATATTCATAAAACTCAAGTAACTATACAAAATATTAAGTAAAAAATACGGTAAATATTGATATATTTTCCGCTTATCAATCATCTACTAACACGAAGTTCAAAGCGCATATCTTTTGCCTTAGATCTACTTAGCCAGTCAGACATCTCAAGATTCCCTCAATCTCTTTCCTCCAATTTCTTACATTCTTACTCTCTATACTTGAGACATTCAATGCTTCATTCAACGTTTCTTTCATATATTACATATTGCATGACATTTTTTAACTCATTGAACCCTAAAGCCACCTAAGCTAATGAATTCGTTGTTTCATTGTTTGACCATGGGATATGTTGAACTTCTACCTGATCAAACTTATTTAACAACTCATGTGTAACTTCTAATAATGCCATAATCGACTAGCTTTGGCACTTGAAAGAACCCATAACTTGATGGACCGCCAATTTTAAATCACCCCTTATGGACACGTTTCTTACTCATATGTCGATTAATAATTCTAATCCCATGACCAAGGCCTCGTATTCGCCTTGATTATTCATAAAATTCTCCCTTATTTTGGAAAAGATTTGTGTAGACAACAGAACCTGGGCGACGCTATTCTAGGCTCGCGGCCTAGTTGGGAGTACGAAATAACATGGAGTCGCCACCCGGTGTGAACCGGGACAAAGATTTAAGGCCGCACTCACCCCTCGCAAGGGAAGACCTCAAACCGTTGGGTTCAGAATGGTCCCTTACTTATGTCACTTGTAATGATATGATTTGTGCAATTAATCAACCGAGTCTACTCAATAATCATGCTCAAGGGTACTTAGATCTAACATGCTTTCATCCAAATTAATCCACGCAATGTAACACAACAAGCATATTGAACCATTAAATCAACATGTATAAATCATTACCCAAACGCATCATAAACTAAGAACATGCATAAAGAACAACCTAAACATGTTTTAACAAATAAATAACAAACTAAATTAAACCATGCTTTAAATAATAAACAATAACCTAAAGACTATAACATGCTCAAATACAAATTTGGATGAGACGAGATATGTGTATCTTAAGTGGTACGTGGCATTGTATCCCGAGTGCAGACCATACTACCGTCCATTCGGAATCGGCTATGGAATTTACGTCCGGGTTTCCATCCGATATACCACAAAAGGGAACACATATCCCGCTCATCCAACAATCACATCATGCTTCAAACGACTCTCATGCAATTATATATCAAAATAAATAAAACAAAGATAAAGAAGATAAGTAAAAAAGGTGCCCTCAGGTCTAACCTCTTTTGTTGTCTAAGAAAGGGCGTTACACGTCCATTGGAAGGGAGATTGATCCGATGCTTTTCCAATTCGTCTACTCAATGTCTTTCCTCGCTGCTTTGATGCTCGGGCTGCTGTTTCAAGTCCGTTTCGCTGCTGTTTCGCTGCTACGTTTCAGGTCACTGTCTTGGTGATTTAGTGGACTGTTTTGAGTGATTTTGAAGGCTTAGGGAGCTGCGTTTTTGAGAGTTTTTTAGGGAAACTTTATGGAGATTTTGGAGGGGGTTTCTAGGTGATTTTAGGGCTGTTTTCTGGCTAATTCGCAGCCAAACCTGACCAGAACAGAAGGTGAAGATGCGCAGTTCAAGGTGCAGTGGGGGTGTTTTAGGGGACTGTTTTGGGGCTGCGAATGGGGCTGTGTTTGGAGGGTGTTTAGTGCGACTTTAGGGCTGTATTTGAGGCTTTTTTTTGGTGTGTTTTAGGGCTGTGAATGGTGGCTAAACTCGGCAATGGAGGGCTTGAAATGGGCTTAGGCGTGAAGGTGTTGGTGAAGGATGAAAGATGCGGCAATGGAGGGTGCTTAGGTTTAATGATTCGGCAATGGAGGCTTCAAGGAGGTTTTTGGACGCGTGCAAGGAGGCTTGAGAAAGTGTTTGGACGTGCTTGGGGAAGTATATGAGCTAGGTCTTGAATGGGGGGAAGGCCTCTTTTTATAGGCAAAGAGAGAAGACTTTCCTAATTAGATTAGGAAGGAATCTCCTAATTGATTTCTAATAAGAAATGCATCTCCTAATTAGGATTTGGGATTGGATTTGATTTGGTAGGGATTTGATTTGATTTCTTTTATTTAGGTAAGGATTTACAAGATTTAAACATGTGATAAATATGCATATACCTAAATAAAGGGGCTTTGGGCGTGAATCACATCCTTTGGGCATGGATTTTTTGGTTTGACTTGGGTTGACTTGGGTATTTGGGCTTGGTTTGGGTTAGGTATGTGGTCTTTGGGAGTTTTCGGCCTAAGGTGAGCTTAGAAACGGAGGTATAACAAGCAACCGAAGCGAAAACAACGAGATTAAATCCATCAAAAATTTTATTTTCCAACTTTACCCTTCCAACGTCCGTTTCCCGCGACTTTCATGACTAAAGAAGTAGTTGCCTCCATACGAGACTCATCATTGGGCTAATGTGTAAAAATACAATGCCTACAGTCGCCCCCACTTTGATGGGACTTGTGCAGTGTGTGACAATGACAATCCTATCAAAGTACGTGCAATGCATTTTTACTTACCTGGCTCGCCAGCTGTCACCTGGTCTGCCTGCTGTGCTGAGTTGATAATGCTAAACCCCGTACCTAGGGCGTCGCGGTTGCGTCTCCATACCTAGAGTGCCGCAGTGATGATGTTGGTTGTCTGAGTGCTAACCCCATACCTAGGGTGTCGCAGTGACGCCTCCGTACCTAGAGTGCCACAAATGTCTGAATAGTCCACATGCCGTACCTGGCGTGCTAACCCCGTACCTAGGGCGTCGCTGTGGTCTGAATGCTAACCCCGTACCTAGGGTGTTGCGGTGACGTCTCCGTACCTAGAGAGCCACAAATGTCTGAGTGCTAACCCCGTACCTAGGGTGTCGCAGTACGCCTCCGTACCTAAAATGCCACAATGTCTGAATAGTCCACATGCCGTACCTGGCGTGCTAACCCCGTACCTAGGGCGTCGCTGTGGTCTGAATGCTAACCCCGTACCTAGGGTGTCGCAGTGACGTCTCCGTACCTAGAGAGCCACAAATGTCTGAGTGCTAACCCCGTACCTAGGGTGTCGCAGTGACGCCTCCGTACCTAGAGTGCCACAAATGTCTGAATGTCCACATGCCGTACCTGGCGTGCTAACCCCGTACCTAGGGCGTCGCTGTGGTCTGAATGCTAACCCCGTACCTAGGGTGTCGCGGTGACGTCTCCGTACCTAGAGAGCCACAAATGTCTGAGTGCTAACCCCGTACCTAGGGTGTCGCAGTGACGCCTCCGTACCTAGAGTGCCACAAATGTCTGAGTGCTAACCCCGTACCTAGGGTGTCGCGGTGACGTCTCCGTACCTAGAGAGCCACAAATGTCTGAGTGCTAACCCCGTACCTAGGGGTCGCAGTGCGCCTCTCCGTACCTAGAGTGCCAAAATGTCTGAATGCTAACCCCGTACCTAGGGTGTCGCAGCTGTGATATCTCCATGTCCGGAGTGCCGTACCTGGCTGAACTGATCTGATATCTCCATACCCAGAGTGCCGTACCTGGCTGAACTGATATCTCCATACCCGGAGTGCCGTACCTGGCTGATCTGATATCTCCATACCCGGAGTGCCGTACCTGGCTGATCTGATATCTCCATACCCGGATGTCCGTACCTGGCTGATCTGATATCTCCATACCCGGAGTGCCGTACCTGGCTGATCTGATATCTCCATACCCGGAGTGCCGTACCTGGCTGAAACTGATTTGAACCAATGTGGGCCTCGCCCACAGAATGCCATACCCGGCAGGTCTACTACTGATGCCGATTCTCTATTTTGCACACTGTAGTGCCTCTCTTTGAGATAATCTTGATAGCTAAACATATTTTTGTCCTCAACGGATGCTTCGCGTCAAAGCCAAAGAATCTTCAAAGTATTCGACATACTCAAACCCAATCCCCTGAATGGGTGATCTGAACCAGACTCCTAGTGTGTGTGTGTGCTAAGGCTCCTTCGCAGCTTATTCCTTAAGTCAGCCAACTCGATGATTTCGCTTCGGAGAATCGGATCAGTGGGTCTAACCAACCTGGATGTCTGGGTCACATTCTGTGATTACTGTAGCATACTTAACATGATATGGTCTTCTTTTATTGCATCGTCTCTTTCTTTTCATTATTTTCCTTCATTTTTTTTCTTTTTTTTTTTTTTTCTTCTTTTCTCTTTTTCTTTTTCTGACTCACCTACCCTTTAAGGTAGCATTTCTCCTCATGGTGGTCCTAATACTCGCCCATGGGTAGTTGTCTTATGCTTTCGGTTATAGGCGGTCTATTTCTTTTCTTTTCATTGTAGAGACTTTTCTTTCTTTATTTTCCAACCATATCATGTATCGTAGCAAAGGCAAATCAGTGTGGACATCCAGGCAAACGGTCATTCACCAATCCACCATCTCTTCAACTAGTCATCTCATCAACCGCTCAGGCTTCTACTGTTGAGATACCTTTATCAAGTGCTTCATGAGTCCAGCCGAGATCAATCCATTCAGAATACCGGATAAGAGCGCGTCTCTCGCGCTTCTCGCTTCTAAGGCTTCTCCCTACAGCACATAATGTCATCACCGGACATATGTTTAACCATCAAAGACTTCTCTCTCACTCTTTTTTTTTTTTTTTTTTTTTTTTCACTCACTCACTCAAAGGAATTCTTCCTCTTTACTGCTGACCATGTGGGCTTCGCCCCCGGGATCCATACCCGAAATTCAAACTCAAAATGGGCCTTAACCCTCAGATTACCATCTGAATCTTAACACCGATGTGGACCTCAGCCCTAGGATTTCTTCCCAAATTCAATACAGTGCTTTCGCTGTTTCTGATTGGCTTGTCTTTGCCGCTTTCTCTTTTATTCTTCGATACCTGTGAATATAAAACAAAAACACAAAACACGCAAAAAAAGGAATGCAATAATGGGTTATATGTGTGCATGCATGCATGAGTTCTCTTTATCCCGTTGGGTTAGGTCTTCTGCGGATGACTATTCAGTCTTCTGTCCCTCAGGCAAAATACAACTTCAATCTGTCAACATTGATCGGCTCGGTGAACTCATTCCCTTCCAAGTCCGACAGTCTCACTGCTCCATTTCCCATTACCTTCTGAACAATGTATGGTCCTTCCCAATTTGGTCTGAACTTCCCTCTTGGGTCTGTCGTCGACGGCTTCGACTGCTTAAGTACCAGATCACCTTTCTTGATCTTGGTAGGACGCACCTTCTTATTAAATGCTCTGGCCAACCTCTTCTGATATATCTGCATGTGATGCAAGGACTTCATCCTCTTCTCATCCATCAATGCTAACTGCTCAAACCTCTGCGAGGTCCATTCTCGTTCAGGCAATTCTGCTTCTGCTAACACCCGCATGGACTGTATCTCAACTTCCACCGGCAGTACCGCTTCCATTCCATAGACTAAAGAGTAAGGCGTAGCTCCAGTCGCTGTCCTTACAGAAGTTCTGTACCCCCACAGGGCATACGACAGCTTATCAGCCCAGTCTTTGTAATTCTCCGTCATCTTCGCCAGAATCGTCTTTATTGTCTTGTTGGCTGCCTCAACTGCTCCATTAGCCTGCGGCCTGTATGGTGAAGACTTATGATGACCTATCCCATACCTCTGTAACATCGCCTTGGTCTCTCTCCTGAAACTGGACTCCATTGTCCGTAACCACGTGATGCGGCATACCGTACCGGCATATGAGATTCCGGGCTATGAACTTAGCCATTTTTTTTGCCGTGACATTACGGAATGACTCGGCTTCTACCCATTTCGAGAAGTAGTCCACTGCTACCACTATAAAGCGATGTCCGTTTGACGCATTCGGCCGAATCTCTCCGATCATATCAATTCCCCATGCTGAGAAAGGCCACGGTTCTGACAACCCGTGCAATTCTGTATGCGGCAAATGATTCAAATTCCCGTGCGCTTGACAATCATGACAGTGCTTACCAGCTTCGCGCAGTCGGCTTCCATGGTTGACCAGTAAAAGCCTTGTCTCACAATCTTGCGGGACAAGTTCAATCCGTTCATATGCGGTCCACAGACGCCAGCATGCACTTCATCCATTATCTTCTGAGCTTCTTCCTTTCTCAAGCATTTCAGCTGAACACCGTTCGCTTGCCTCTTGTAGAGTTCTCCCTTCAGACTCACATATTGAGCAGCCAACTTCTGAATGGCGATTCTGTCTTTTCTGCTCGCTTCCTCTGGGTTCCCTATGTTCCAGATACCTCTGAATGTCATAATACCAGGTTTTCCGTCATCGACCTCTACTCCCAAGATCCTCTCTATCTCATAAACCGGTTTGCTGGCCGTTGTCAACACAAGTGGTCTCATCACCAATTTCTCTGGATTCTCCCAGGTTGCGGCTAGCGTTGCCAATGCATCTGCCATCTGATTTTCTTCCCGAGGCAAGTGCTGAAATTTGCAGTTAGGGATAGCATGTGCTAGGTTTCTGAGGTGGAATAAGTACGGCTTCAACCGTTCTTCTTTTAACTCCCATTCTCCTTGCATCTGTCGGATCACCAACATTGAATCTCCGTAAACATCCACGTTCGTAGCTCTCAAGGCTATTAATGCAGTCAAGCCGAATGCACATGCTTCATACTCAGCCATATTGTTAGTTACCCTGAACGTCAACCTCTTGGCCATAGGCAAAGTCTCTCCCCCAGGGGTTACTATTACAATACCGATTCCGGCTCCTTTGCAGTTCACTGCTCCATCAAAATACATCTTCCAACCTTGAACTGCTATAGCTTGGATTTCTTCGTCGGGGAATTCAAACTTGTACTGATCCCCTTCAACAGGTTGCAAGGCTAGGAATTCTGCCACGGCTCGCCCTTTGATTACCTTTGAAGTGAGGTACTCGATGTCAAATTCAGTCAACAGTACTAACCATCTGCCCAGCTTTCCAACTAGTGAAGGCACCGAATGTAGATACTTCAAAGGATTCTCCTTTGCGACCAGTTAGATCTTGTAAGACTGGAAATAGTGGCGTAATTTCCTGGACACCCATATTACTGCTAGACAAATCTTCTCTACTTCCTGATAGCGGGCTTCGTACGGAAGCAGCTTCTTACTAAGGTAGTAGATGGCGTGCTCTACTCCTGTCTCATCGGCTTGTACCATCATCGCCCCCAGCGCTTCGGGTTCAATAGCCAAATAAAGCACCAAAGGTCTGCCCTGTTTCGGAGGTCTCAGGACAGGAGGTTTCACCAAATATTCCCTTATTCTGTCAAATGCTTCCTGACACTATTCGTTCCACTTTACTGGCTGGTCTTTCCTCAACAGCTTGAAGATAGACTCACACACTGACGTCAACTTTGCAATGAACCGACTGATATACTGGATTTTCCCAAGGAATGCTCTGACTTCTTTTTTTTTTCTAACCCAACGGGTATCCATGATGGCTTTTAAGACACAAGGGTTAACATGATGCATGTATGCATGAGATGTAATGCAAATGCATGGAATATATAAGTTGGCCCATTATCATTTTAAAGCATTCAATCGCACCATTGCGCGGTGCAAACTTGTCCCAGTTGAAAAGGCCCAACAGGTTTACACTTTACAATGATATGGCTAAATGACTTCAAATGATAAAAGGCCCATTCACAAAGTGGCCCACCGGCATTTTAGAAGCTTTTGGCCCAACTGTCAAAGGACACAAACTTGCCCCAGTTTAAATGGCCCAACAAGTTCACATCTTTTGACAAAAGGTCCAACTGGATCCAAATGACGGCGGTCCAACACACAAACATAAAATAAATAACTACCGGTTCTTTCAAGGCTAAGTTTCACAAGTGGGTTCACGGGGCGCGGACAAAGGCTCTCGTTTGACGAAGGATTACCCACAACTAGGACTCCCCACTCAAGGGTTCAAGCGACCAAGTGAGTGCACCCTTTTTATACCTTACGGTACGTGCCAACGAGTTACGGTGTGTGACTAACTGTCGAATGGATTTCCCGTTGTAGATTCCCCAGAGGGAAGGTGGAGCGAGGCTCTCTTAAGTACCCAAGCCCCTTAGGCTCTTATCGCTTGGTGTCAGGAATAAACAACGAGTCCTCCAAACTAGTATGTCACAACGAGCTACAAGTAATGATTTATCTAGGTGCCTTCACAGCTTTTCCCCGAAGGGTAGTGAGTGAAGGAAGACACCCAACCATCACCTAGCTTCAACAAAGCCTTTGATTAACCCCCTCAACCCACTATAGAAATGGTCAACTAATGCACAAATTATACACATCACAAGACATGATTTCGAGGCCATTCTCTAATATCCCCAGTGGAGTCGCCAGACTGTAGACAACAGAACCTGGGCGACGCTGTTTAGGCTCGCGGCCTAGTTGGGAAGTACGAAATAACATGGAGTCGCCACCCGGTGTGAACCGGGACAAAGATTTAAGGCCGCACTCACCCCTCGCAAGGGAAGACCTCAAACCGTTGGGTTCGGAATGGTCCCTTACTTATGTCACTTGTGATGATATAATTTGTGCAATAAACAACCGAGTCTACTCAATAATCATGCTCAAGGGTACTTAGATCTAACATGCTTTCATCCAATAATTCCACGCAATGTAACACAACAAGCATATTGAACCATTAAATCAACATGTATAAATCATTACCCAACGCATCATAAACTAAGAACATGCATAATGAACAACCTAAACATGCTTTAACAAATAAATAACAAACTAAATTAAACCATGCTTTAAATAATAAACAAATAACCTAAAGACTATAACATGCTCAAATACAAATT
Source organism: Zanthoxylum bungeanum (assembly GCA_019454045.1). Lineage (NCBI taxonomy): Eukaryota > Viridiplantae > Streptophyta > Magnoliopsida > Sapindales > Rutaceae > Zanthoxylum > Zanthoxylum bungeanum. Next base: position 51,227 of record SKCR01026245.1, on the reverse strand, counting down.
TGGATGAGACGAGATATGTGTATCTTAAGTGGTACGTGGCATTGTATCCCGAGTGCAGACCATACTACCGTCCATTCGGAATCGGCTATGGAATTTACGTCCGGGTTTCCATCCGATATACCACAAAAGGGAACACATATCCCGCTCATCCAACAATCACATCATGCTTCAAACGACTCTCATGCAATTATATATCAAAATAAATAAAACAAAGATAAAGAAGATAAGTAAAAAAGGTGCCCTCAGGTCTAACCTCTTTTGTCGTCTAAGAAAGGGCGTTACACGTCCGTTGGAAGGGAGATTGATCCGATGCTTTTCCAATTCGTCTACTCAATTCTTTTCTCGCTGTTTTGATGCTCGGGCTGCTGTTTCAAGTCCGTTTCGCTGCTGTTTCGCTGCTACGTTTCAGGTCACTGTCTTGGTGATTTAGTGGACTGTTTTGGGTGATTTTGAAGGCTTAGGGAGGTGCGTTTTTGAGGGTTTTTTAGGGAAACTTTATGGAGGTTTTTGGAGGGGTTTTCTAGGTGATTTTAGGACTGTTTTTTGGCTAAAGTCGCAGCCAAAACTGACCAGAACAGAAGGTGAAGATGCGGCAGTTCAAGGTGCAGTGGGGGGTTTTTAGGGGACTGTTTTGGGCTGCGAATGGGGCTGTGTTTGGAGGGTGTTTAGTGCGACTTTAGGGCTTTAATAGAGGCTTATTTTGGTGTGTTTTTTAGGGCTGTGAATGGTGGCTAAAATTCGGCAATGGAGGGCAGTGAAATGGGCTTAGGCGTGAAGGGTGTTGGTGAAGGATGAAAGATGCGGCAATGGAGGGTGCTTAGGTTGAATGATTCGGCAATGGAGGCTTCAAGGAGGTTTTTGGACGTGCAAGGAGGCTTGAGAAAGTGTTTGGGCGTGCTTGGGGAAGTATATGAGCTAGGTCTTGAATGGGGGGTGAAGGCCTCTTTTTATAGGCAAAGAGAGAAGACTTTCCTAATTAGATTAGGAAGGAATCTCCTAATTGATTTCTAATAAGAATGCATCTCCTAATTAGGATTTGGGATTGGATTTGATTTGGTAGGGATTTGATTTGATTTCTTTTATTTAGGTAAGGATTTACAAGATTTAAACATGTGATAAATATGCATATACCTAAATAAAGGGGCTTTGGGCGTGAATCACATCCTTTGGGCATGGATTTGGTTTGACTTGGTTTGACTTGGGTTGACTTGGTATTTGGGCTTGGTTTGGGTTAGGTATGTGGTCTATGGGAGTTTTCGGCCTAAGGTGAGCTTAGAACGGAGGTATAACAAGCAACCGAAGCGAAAACAACGAGATTAAATCCATCAAAAATTCTATTTTCCAACTTTACCCTTCCAACGTCCGTTTCCCGCGACTTTCATGACTAAAGAAGTAGTTGCCTCCATACAAGACTCATCATTGGGCTAATGTGTAAAAATACAATGCCTACAATTTGGTACTCTTTTCCTATGGGTTTAACTAGGAGGATCCCTATCTCTGCTCCGTTGGCCGCTTTAGACCCACAAAATATAGAGACCATGGCTTCAGATCACAGTCATGTCTTTCTAACTCAATTTCCTTAGTTGTGCTTACACAGGGATGATCAACCACGAAATCTACTAGAGTTTGGTTTTTTACTGCTTTTTGTGGTATGTGTTGAATGTGAAATTTAGAGAATGTCAGAGATCAAAACCCTACTCTATGATGCAAAACTGGGTGAGTAAACATGTATTTTATTACATTAAAGAAGACTAAAAAATCTACAACTTTGAAGTTCATACGAGTTTCGAATTCAGAAGTTTTCATTACCATAATTGATGAAAATTCGGAAATCTGTTATGTGTAATTATTAAAGTCATTTTCAAAAGTAAAAAAAAATAAAAAAATGGAAATTCTCAAACTTCCACCAAACATGCTTGCATGTTTGGTGGAGGATTTGGTGCCATGTTTGGTGGAGAAATTGGTGGAAGCCTTTATATTTGCCTATAAATACCAAGCTAAACTTTGTAAATTTTTCATGCTATCTTTGGTGGACTTCTCCATGAAAACCTAAAAGAAAGTGTCTTGCATGTTTATTTAAGTTTTCTTGTATTTTCTCTTCACTAATTTAATACATTTTTATGTGTTTTTAATTACATCATGAGTAGGTAATCTCTTTTTGCTGGAGTCTGGGGTGAAACTTTTAATATAATAATTTAGATTTACTCCCTTAATTTAAATAAGTAAATTAAATTAATTATTTACCGTCTATATGGCCGGTTTTATATTATTGGACTTAGTTTCCGTCTATATGGTAGGTTTATGTGCTAACCTTGTTACCGCCTACATGGTCAGTTTATATGATTTTGTTACTACCTATATGGTCGGTTGGACTTTGGACAAATGACATTCACCACCTATATGGTCGGTTTTAATAATTAATTCAAGAAATGATTAATTGATAAGGGAGTAATCTATATTTGAAGTATTAAAAGTGAAACCCCTAGCTCCAACACTTTCTTTTATTGTTGTAATTTTCTTTACTTTTTAATTTTCTATTATATTATTTTGTTTAACTATGCATTTTGTAATTTTAGATATTTTTCTTAACTAAAAATATTATCTGGGGTTGTGATGAATTTCAATATCACCGTTTTATAAGTGGTTATTTTATGTTTTGGGTAGTATATTGGTTTATTTATTGAGTCTTAAGCTTAATGCTTCTTGTTAACTGGCCATTAATAAGATTGATTTCGTAAACTTAAAATGAACTTGGAAAATTGATTTTAGGTTTTAGCAATAGACTCAGTAGCTCACGATCTCACCTTAAGGTAAATGTCTCTTAGGTAGATTTTCTTACAGGATAGGAACCTGTCGGGCAGGGGTAGTCATAATTGGAACTTAATCCTAATGAATTCAGAGTTTCTTAATTAACATAGGAATATAGTTAATTGGGTTACTTTGGGTTTTTACATATGAACATCGGAAGAGGCTTTTGCATAACTTCGTGTTCCAGGTTAATAAACCGATATATTGCACAAACATGAGATAATCATTTCATCTTTAAAAGATATTGGAAGGATCACAACCCTGTATATTTTCATATCATTGTTTAAAACTTAAAATCTACCTTTGTTTTATTTTAATTACTTGTCTTTAGTTTAAAATCACCATCCAACCAAAAATCAATCAATTAGATACTCGTAGACATTAAGCTTCATAAATTAATAGCTTAGATATTAAGTACTCGTGGGATCGATACATTTTATACTACTTGAGCGATACGTGCGCTTATGTAACGTGTGTATCTAATTTCTTTTTATTTATTATTTTTGTTTTTTTTTTTGTGTTTCAGATTCTCAGACACTACATGAAAAGAACTAGAAGCTTTGAAATCCGACCGCTTGCCCGTAAATTGAAAGAACCATCAGATAGTTGAGAAGGGAAATGTGAGAAGGTCAAGAAGCACTGATCAACATGAACATTCAAGAACCTGAACCTTTGGAGGTTGCACCACCAATTCCCATTCGAGATAGAACTATTCCGATGGTTGACGGCTTCATTTCATGTATTGTACTTCCACCATTACTAGCAAATGTGTGTGACATCAAAACATGCATTCTGATGATACAACAGTTAGTTCAGTTTTGGGGGAATGCAAGTGAAGATCCTAATGCCCACATCAGCAACTTCATGGATCTTTGCGGCACATTCAATTACAACCGAGTAGCAGAAGAAGCAATGGGACTGCGTGTATTCCCATATTCCTTGAAAGACAGAGCTAAGGCTTGGCTACATTCACTACCAGCAGATTCCATCACAACTTGGAACACTCTAGCCACCAAATTCCTTCAAAAGTACTTTCCACCAGCCAGAACTGCAAAGCTGAGGAATGACATTACATCCTTTGTACAACATGACTCAGAATCTCTCTGTGAAGCTTGGGAAAGATACAAGGAGTTGCTCATAAAATGTCCTCATCATGAAATAGCAAAGTGGCTACAAGTCCAAACCTTCTATAATGGACTTTCTGGATTGATGAGAACTACAATTGATGCTGCTGATGGAGGAGATTTAATGGCAAAATGAGAAGATCAGACCTGGGACTTGATTGAATAAATGACCAAAAATAATTCTTTGTGGCCAACAGAAATGAGCATGATCCAACGAATTACAGGAATTTATGAAGTTGGAGCCAACACAGCAATGAATGCCAAACTGGATCAGATATGAAAATTCATGGAAACTCTTAGCATGCAGGATAATGCTGGATCCACAAATTCACCATATTGAGGAGCACCAGAGACAAACCAACATGATTAGATGGTGAATTATGTCAACAATTTCAACATACAGGGGAACAATCCATATTCCAATACCTACAATCTAAGGTGGAGGAACCATCCCAATTTCGCATGGAGCAACAATTCAGTACAAAAGAACAATCCACCACCAGGATTCCAGTAGCAAAACAAAGGCCAGGAGTATGAAAAAGAACCATGAATAACAGAAGTGATGGCTCACTTGAAAAAGTTAGAAGCAAAATACGACTCTCAAGCAGCATCATATGATGCTATGTTTCAATCACAAGTAGCATTAATTCAAATCCAAGCAGCATCTTTGAAAACTCTGGAGAATCAAATGAGACAACTGGCCAATGATCAGAGTTACAGACCGCAAGGTAACCCTCCTAGCAACACAGAACCAAATCCAAGAAACCGAGTGAAGGAGCAATGTCAAGCTATTACTTTGAAAAGTGGTACTGAAATCAACAAAGATGTTGGAGTCAAGGTATCCACTAAGGAAGTTCCAAAAGAAAACAGTGAAGAAGAACCACAGATGGAGGAAAAAGATGCATAAGCAAATGATCAAGAAAAATTCACTCCACCTCCACCTTTTCCATAGTGTCTCCAGAAATGCAAACTAGACAAGCAGTTTGCTCAATTCTTGGAGATCTTCAAAAAACTGCATATCAACATTCCATTTGCAGAAGCGTTAGAACAAATGCCCAGCTGTGTCAAATTCATGAAAGATATTTTGTCACGAAAATGGAGATTGGGAGATTACGAGATAATATCATTGACAGAAGAATGCAACTCCATCATTCAGAGGAAGCTTCCCCTAAAGTTGAAAGATCCTGGCAGTTTCACCATCCCTTTCACCATAGGCGAACATTACTTCGATAAGGCTTTGTGTGATTTAGGTGCCAGCATTAACTTGATGCCTTTGTCAATTTATAGGAAATTACAGATCGGAGAAACAATGCCCACCTTAGTTACTCTGCAGCTTGCTGATAGATCGCTTACATTTCCGAGAGGTGTAGTGGAAGATGTATTGGTTAAAGTCGATAAATTTATTTTCCCTGCAGATTTCATTATCTTTGACATGGAAGAAGACAAAAATGTACATATCATCCTCAGGAGCCCATTTTTAGCTACAGGTCGAACTATAATTGATGTACAAAAAGGAGAACTAACCATGAAAGTGCAGGACCAAGAAGTTACATTCAATGTTTTCAAAGCCATGAAATTCCCGAATGATGAAAATGAGGAGGAATGTTTCAGAATTGATGTTTTAGATAGTATCATCCAGGATACTGATGCAATGTAACTTTCCACGGATAAACTTGAAGCTTGCATCACCAACATGATTGACAGCGAGCTAGATGATGATATTTTAGAATGTATCAACTATTTTGACAGACCCTTTCGCTTCAAATCAACACCAAAGGTGGAAAGTTTGGAATTACCGAAAAAATGAGCAAATTAAGCCCTCGATTGAAGATCCACCACAAATGGAACTAAAGCTACTTCCAAGCCATCTTAGGTATGCATTTTTAGGAAACTCTTCTGATTTACCTGTGATTATTTCTTCGTCACTAACATTGGAGCAGGAAGATAAGTTGCTGAGAGTGTTACGAGAACACAAGAAAGCCATTAGTTGGACTATAGCAGACATTCGAGGCATTAGTTCATCATTTTGCATGCATAAAATTCTGATGAACAACCAGTACAAAGCCACAGTGGAGCATCAATGGAGACTAAATCCAATCATAAAGGAGGGCGTGAAGAAATAAATTATTAAATGGTTAGATGCCGGCATCATCTACCCCATCTCTGACATCACGTGGGTGAGTCCATTGCAATATGTGCCAAAGAAAGGAGGAATAATTGTAGTCATAAATGAAAAGAACGAGCTGATTCTAACAAGAACAATGACTAGATGGAGAGTATGCATGGAATACAGGAAGCTGAACAAAGCAACAAGAAAAATCATTTCCCGTTACCATTCATTGATCAGATGCTAGATAGATTGGCAGGACATGAGTTATATTATTTTTTGGATGGATACTCGGGGTACAATCAGATTGCCATCGCCCCATAAGATCAGGAAAAAACCACTTTTACATGTCCGTATGGTACTTTTGCTTTCCGCAGGATGCCATTTGGACTATGTAATGCTTCTACTACATTTCAACATTGCGTGATGGCCATCTTCTAAGACATGCAGGAACAAAGTATGGAGGTTTTCATGGATGATTTTTCTGTGTTTGGAGACTCGTTCGACCACTGCTTGCAAAATCTAGAAAAGGTGTTACAAAGGTGCGAAGATACCAACCTGGTACTCAATTGGGAGAAATGCCACTTCATGGTGCAGGAAGGCATCGTCCTAGGACATCGGATCTCATAAAAGGGAATCGAGGTAGACAAAGCAAAGATCGAGACAATAGAAAAATTACCTCCACCATCAACTGTCAAAGGGATTCGCAGTTTTCTCGGACATGCAAGCTTTTACAGGAGATTTATCAAAGACTTCTCCAATATTGCTAAACCTCTATGCAATCTGCTGGAGAAAAATGTGTCTTTCAACTTCACCAACGAATGCCACGAAGCTTTTGAGATCTTGAAACATAAGATGGTCTCTGTTCCCATTATAGTAGCACCGGACTGGACCCTTCCATTTGAGGTGATGTGCGATGCTAGTGATTTTGATGTAGGTGCAGTTTTGGGACAACTCAAAGCAAAAATTTTCCATACCATTTACTACTCCAGCAGAACTTTGAATGAAGCTCAACTTAACTACAAAACAATTGAAAAAGAGTTGCTCGCAGTTGTGTTTGCTTTTGATAAATTCTGCTCCTATCTGCTGGGTCCCAAAGTGGGGTGGTCTACACAGATCATTCAGTAATCAAATAAATGATCGCGAAGAAATATGCCAAAACTAGATTGATCCGTTGGGTGCTTCTGTTGTAAGAATTTGACTTGGAGATCCAAGACAGAAAAGGGACAGAAAACCAAGTGGCAGATCACTTATCGAGGCTCGAGAATGGAGAAGCAGCTGGCAATGAACTGATAATCAAAGAAACCTTTCCAGATGAACAGTTGTTTGCCATGAAACAGCAGGATCTTCCTTGGTTTGCTGACTATGTAAACTACATAGTATCGGGAAAATGGCCGTTGGAATGGACACATCAGCAATGAAAGAAGTTCTTCAAAGAAGTCAATCACTATATCTAGGATGAGCCGTACTTGTTCAAATGTTGTGCTAATCAATTATTGAGACGTTGTGTTCTACAGAAAGAGGTTAATAGTGTCTTGCAGCATTGTCATTCATCACCATATAGAGGACACTTCAGCGGGAATAAAACTGCAGCCAAAGTCCTACAATCATGTTTGTTCTTTCCCACTATATTTAAAGATGCTTACTTATTTGCTCTTCAATGTGACAGGTGCCAGAGAACGGGAAATATTTCGAGGAGAAATGAATGACCTCTGTAAAATATTATGGAAGTGGAGATATTTGATCTATGGGGGATTGATTTTATATGACCCTTTGTTCCATCATTCGGAAATCTGTACATACTAATTGCAGTAGACTACGCCTCCAAATGGGTTGAAGCAATAGCACTGCCATCAAATGATTCAAAAGTGGTGATAAAATTCCTTCAAAAGAATATTTTCACTCGCTTCAGAACACCTCGGGCGATTAACAGTGATGAAGGCACACATTTCTGCAACAGTATTTCGATGCACTCCTATCCAAATACGGAGTTACTAATAAAGTTACCACAGCCTACCATCCGCAGTCAAATGGACAAGTTGAAGTTTCAAGCAGGTGTTGTTATACAATTCAAGGTTGAAACTTTCCCTGGAAAGCTGAAGTCAAGGTGGTCAGGTCCATTTGTGATTACTCAGGTTTTATCAGATGAAGCTGTTGAATTACTTGATCCCAACACCAATGATATATTCAAATTAAACAGCCAGTGTGTCAAATAATACTGGGGAGAATCATTTGAGCGACAAAAAGAAAGTGTCATACTTTCAGATCCAGCCTAATGTTTGGGCAGTTATGTCTAGCTGACGACGTTAAACTTAGCACTAGCAGGGAGGCAACCCATGCAAATTGTGTATATATTTAGATTTGGTGTGTTTTATTTTTTGTGTGTTTAATTTTTGTATGTAAAGTCACATTTCAGGATGGAAGACGTTCTCGCAAATCTTCAAAAATAATTTCTTCTCTCTCCCAAAACTTTCTGATGAAAGTCTACAGAGCTCGCTTGGAACGAATGAGACTTCAGATGATCAAAGGAAGAAGCACCTATACTAAAAATAGAAGAGCTAAAAGTATGGGTGTTTGTTATAAACTGGTCTGATAATGATCGTGGTAAGAAATGTCGGATAAATCTGGATCTTAACCCTTAATTTTCTTTTTATATGTAGAATTTCAGCTAACAAGGTACTGTTTCTAAACTCTTCTTCTACTTTTTAAGACATTAGGGGCAATGTCTCATTTAGGTTTGGGGGAAGGGAATAGTTGACTAGTATCTTGTTTTTATTTTTCGATTTTTCGTCAAAAAATTTCAAAAATTTTAAAATTTTTTAGAAAAAAAAAATATTTTGTGTTTTTGTGTTTTTAACTTGATTAATTAGGTGATATTGGTGTGAGATAGTTGTGTAAGAAATTTCCACTCCTGAGACGTATCTCAATATATTTCGTAACAAATTAATTTTTGTTTATTTCCTTTTGAATTATTTAATTTATGAATTCTCCATAATACTGACTAAATTGGATCTTCATATGTTCAAATGACAGGTATTATCAACATACATGGTAACATACGACCATGTTGTAAGTGAAAAGTTTGTAATATTCTGTACTCTAGTTTAATTGGAGGAAGCATCTAAGGAAGCAATGGCAAAAAAAACACATTTGAGATCTGAGTAATTAAGTCCGTCGGGGTGTCTTAACACCTAGTGCCTTAAAGCCAACTGGTTTGGGAGTCACTGGCCCAATGCTCGCTACATGGATTAAAGATGTTATATTATTAAGAAAAAAACTACATCTGAGATCCGAGTAATTAATTCCGTATGGATGTCTTAACACCTAGTGCCTAAAGCCAACTGGTTTGGGAGTTACTGGCCCAAAGCTCGCTACATGGATTAAAGATGTTATGTTATAAAAAAAGAGAACGATATATGAAATCTGAGTAATTAAGTCTGTAAGGGTGTCTTAACACCTAGTACCATAAAGCCAACTGGCTTGGGAGTCACTGGCCAAAAGCTCGCTACATGGAATGAAGATATTGTAAATTAAAAAAAAAATCAATTGCTAAAACATGTGTGAATTCTGATATAACTTTAGGACAAAAATATTACTCTCTTTTCAACTACACTTATGAATATTATGGGCACAATGAGCTGATTAATACTTTGTTGGTTGTTTATATGGAGAATGGTAAAAATAATCGAAGAATTTACTTATTTAGTAATTTAGAAAGAAAGAAAATAGCTATTAACTTGGATAAGAAGTTTCACTTGTTTAAATACTAACTTGTTTATTCTCTTTTCTTTTGTCTTTTTTCTTTTGTGTGCATTAGATTGACGTTTGTGGGTATCGTCACTGTAAGCCCTCACGAGACTACAACTTGTCCACTATGGACACCTAGGGGTTTAAAGGCTTGTTGCATACGCTAAATGTAACCGTGATCCCTACGAAAGTGGCTTAGTTTAATTTTAATTGTTTATTACATTTTATTTTGTTGTTTTGCTTGAAAACTAGCAAAATTTTAGGTTTGGGGGTGTGATGAGCGGAAAATATATCAATATTTACCGCCTCTTTTGCTTAATATTTTGTATAGTTTCTCGAGTTTTATGAACGTTTTGATGTGTTTTAGTTTATTTTACAGATAAAATAAAATCGGGACTTAATGGAATAATCAGTACGAAAAGTGAAATAAATAAGGGCAAAAACTGGATTTGACATTTTGATTTTGGAGATTGGATACTTGAAATGGCGTACTAACGAAGTACAATTTCAGAAATTTCAACTTTACGCAATTGTTGTATTTTGGACATAACATTTTATTCCGATATCGGATTGAGGTGATTCAGGTTCCAAATTAAAGATGACTCAATGATCTACAACTTTGAAGTTCATAAGATTTTCGAATTCTGAAGTTTTCATTACCAAAATTGATTAAAATCCGGAAATGTGTTATGTGTAATTATTAAAGTCATTTTCAAAAATAAAAAAAATAAAAAAATGGAAATTGTCAAACTTCCACCAAACATGAGAATTTGGTGCCATGTTCGGTCCAATGTTTGGTGGAGAAATTGGTGGAAGCCTTTATATTAAATACCAAGCTAAACTTTGTAAATTTTTCATGATTTCTTTGGTGGATTTCTCCATGAAAACCTAAAAGAAAGTTTCTTACATGTTTATTTAAGTTTTCTTGTATTTTCTCTTCACTTATTTAATAAATTTTTATGTGTTTTTAATTACATCATGAGTAGGTAATCTCTTTGCGCTGGAGTCTGGGGTGAAACTTTTAATATAATAATTTAAATTTTCTCCCTTAATTTAAATAAGTAAATTGAATTAATTATTTACCGCCTATATGGTCGGTTTTACATTATTGGACTTTGTTTCCACATATATGGTCGGTTTAGGTGCTAACCTTGTTACTGCCTACATGGTCAGTTTATATGATTTCGTTACAGCATATATGGTCGGTTGGACTTTGGACAAATGACATTAACCGCCTATATGATCGATTTTAATATAATTAATTCAAGAAATGATTAATTGATAAGGGAGTAATCTATATTTGAAGTATTAAAAGTGATACCCCTAGCTCCAGCACTTTCTTTATTATTGTAATTTTCTTTACTTTTTAATTTTCTATTATTTTATTTTGTTTAACTATGCATTTTATAATTTTAGGTATGTTTTGTAACTAAAAATATTCTGTAGGGTTGTGATGAATTTCAATATCACTGTTTTATAAGTGGTTATTTTATGTTTTGGGTAGTATATTGGTTTATTTATTGAGTCTTAAGCTTAATGCTTCTTGTTAACTGATCATTAATAAGATTGATTTGGTAATCTTAAAATGAACTTGGAAAATGGATTTTAGGTTTTAGCAATAGACTCAATAGCTCACGATCTCACCTTGGGGTAAATGTCTCTTAGGTTGATTTCCTTACAGGATAGGAATATACATGTCGGACGGGGGTAGCCATAATTGGAACTTAATCCTAATGAATTCAGAGTTTCTTAATTAACATAGGAATATATTTAATTGGGTTACTTTGGGTATTTACATCTGACCATCGGAAGAGGTTTTTGCATAACTTTGTGTTCCAAGTTAATAAACCGATATATTGCACAAACATGAATTGGAATGATATCAACCCTGGATATGTTCATATCATTGTTTAAAACTTAAAATCTACCTTTGTTTTGTTTTAATTACTTGTGTTTAGTTTAAAATCACCATCCAACCAAAAATCAATCAATTAGATACTCGAAGACATTTAGCTTCATAAATTAATAGCTTTGGTATTAAGTCCTCGTGGGATCGATACATTTTATACTACTTGAGCGATACGTGCACTTGCGTAACGTGTATTTTTACCACCGATCAGAGGGGCATATCCCTTAGGTTTCTTTGCTACAATCATTTGCTCTAGTGGATTTCCAACCAATTACTGGCTCTTTGAAGGCCATCATATTTTGTCTCATTCGTGTGAATAGGTGTGTTAGGAATTCGGTGGAACACAACTTGTCATTTTGTGCAATGATAATATCATCTTCTCTTTTATTTTCCATTCAGATTGGTCCATAATTGCCTTCTTACATATAATATTTTACAGAATTCATTTCCACTTTGAACGGTCTGCTATCTGTGTGTACTATTTCAGCTTCATCCTTCTGGTTCCAAACAACTAAACACTGATGGAGAGAGGAAGGAATGCACCAACTACTATAAATCCGGCCTCGTCCTAGAAGTATATTATAGCTTGTAGGTTCATCAATGACAAAGAACACAATTTTTCTAGTTGTGTTTCAAATCTGTATGGCTAGCGAAACAACCTCTTTTGCCATCGTGGCTCCCCCATTGAAGCTTGTCAAAACAAATTCTATTAGGATGAGATCTGTTTATGATTTTGTGAACTTTTTTAGCATTCGTGGTGGGATGGCATTGACGGCTGCTTCATTATCAATTAATACCTTAGTAACAGGCTCACCGTTCATGGTTGCCTTTACGTATAATGGCCTGAGATGTTTGAAATATCACCATTTTAGCCAACTATCTTTCTATTTCTTGCATATTCTTGTCATCATCCATCCCTTGGAGCCTTTCGGCCAGAAAAAAAACATATTCTACTCGTTCCTTGAGTTCATTTAAATCCCAGCCCGAAGGCGGTATGAGTGGCGCGTCACTGGATGAAGCCCCATTATCAAAACTAATATTTGGCATAGCCCATTGTAGACACTACATTTTTGCATATAAGTCCCTATGATGAGTCTCATTTGGAGGCACTACCTTTTAAGTCGCGGAAGTCGTGGGAAACGGACATCGGAAGGGGAAATTTAGAATAAGTATGTCATCAGATTCATTTCACAAGTTCACTATTTTCGTTCGTGCTGCGTTCGCAACCACGTTCGAACATCAAGCAGATTGCGGGCATTCGTGTATCGTTCGAATCGGCATTCGAACGGTGTCGGTATTTTTGGTTTTTCTGCTAGCCTCACACCCAAGCCCAATTAGCCCACCAAAGCCCACTTGAAACACATCCAAATTAATAAAATGCATATTTAACACATGGGGAATTAAACAAAATCTAAAAATCATATACCAAATTAAAATAAATATCAAATAAAATCATGCCTAATTAAAATCAATCAAGTATATTATATTCCTAACTAAACAAATTTCATGCCTAAACAAAACAAATTAAATATATAACCTTCCTAAACAAACCAAATTTTGTCTCCAATCAATCTTGTGTTTTCCTTACATAACACTAAATCATATCCTCATTTAATGCACAAATCCCTTCCTTGTCAAGCAAGGATTCACCCATCCTCTTTGTCTATAAAAGAAACACATTGCCAAGACACTTCCTCCTCCTCCAATTCACGTACATACATAAAAAAAGGCTCTCTCTCTCTCACGCATACACAAAGAAAAGAAGCCCTAGGCCTCACGCCCAAAACAAGAACAAGCATCAAAGAATTCTTCTCTCATCCCTCACTCTCCATAACCAAAAACATCAAGCCCCTAAACACTCCCCATAACCGAAAACATCAAGCCCCTAAACACCCCCCATAGCCGAGAATCATCACCCAAAATAGTCCCCTAACGCCACCAAAACTGCATCACCGAAACAGTCACAAAGTCCCACTATAATCACCGTAAAACACCCTCCCTGAAACTGCCTAAAATCACCGAATAAACTGCCATAAAACCGCACTGCACTTACCGAGAAACAGCAGCCCCATACAGCCCTATAACCACCAAAAAACTGCACTTTTAATTCCTAAAATAGTAACTAAAAAACTGCACCTTAAACCTTCAAAAACATCCAAAACAGTAGCCTAAATACAGCAAACACAGTGACCGAAAAGCAGCAAAACAGCAGTGAAACAGAGCGAAAATGGTAGCTTGAGCAGCGAAACAGTGAGGAAAACGGAAAATCAGTAATCCGGAAGAGTTGCAGAGTTTTAGCCACTTCCGATCATCGTGTAACGTGCTTCCAAAAGTCGACGCAAAAGGTTAGACCTGAGGGCACTTTTCACATCTATTTTCATTCATATTTTATTGTTTATTAAATTTTATTTGCATGATTATTGTGGAATGATGCATGTTGTGACCCTTGAATAAAATGGAAATGTGTCACCTCTTGTGGTATATAGGATGGAAACCCAGACATAAATTCCGTAGCCAAATCCGAATGGACGGTAGTGCGGTCTGTACTTGGGAAACAACTCCACGTACCACTTGAGCAAACGGCACAGATTTCGATTTATTTTGTCTTGTTTGTTTATTATCCGTTATTTAATTTCTGCACGTTATTTGTTTGTGTAATGATGAGATAAAACGCATGGGCTTAGTAAGTTGGATTAAAGGTCCTCTATTTCGGGGGGTTAAAATCCTTTACCATGATGCTTCGCCGCGCCGGATGACGTATATTCGGTTGAATGTAAGATGTGTTCAATCGGGTATACAAGGTCCGATATTGTTGTCTTTATTTTTATATGCATTATGTTATTAGCGCATGGGCTTAGTAAGTTGGATTAAAGGTCCTCCATTTCGAGGGGTTAAAATCCTTGATCACGATGCTTTGCCGCGCCGGATGATGTATATTCGGTTGAATGTAAGATGTGTTCAATCGGATATATGAAGTCTGATATTGTTGTCTTTATTTTTATATGCATTATATTATTAGCGCATGGGCTTAGTAAGTTGGATTAAAGGTCTTCCATTTCGAGGGGTTAAAATCCTTTACCATGATGCTTCGCCGCGTCGGATGACGTGTATTCGGTTGAATGTAAGATGTGTTCAATCGGGTATACAAAGTCCGATATTGTTGTCTTTATTTTTTATATGCATTATGTTATTAGCGCATGGGCTTAGTAAGTTGGATTAAAGGTCCTCTATGTCGAGGGGTTAAAATCCTCTCCCATGATGCTTTGCCGCGCCTTTTAGCCCGTTATTATTTATTAGGTGTCATCTATTCATCTGTTCACATATGTGTCATGTTGTTTACTGCATTTTGGAGGTCAGTGCTGTAACCCCGTTCGAACGCGTTTCAGAACGCCGAACGAACGCATGTTTTCTGTCTCTGTTCGTTCGAACGCGTTTACGAACGCTACTCGAATGCGAACCTTCTGTTTACCATTCGAACGTGGCTACGAACACCGCATGAACATCCACGGTGAACAGGCCCTCTTCCATCACATCTCATGCATGGTTACTCATTTTGTCATTTACATTTTTGATTGTTCATGTTCTCGCGGTTAGTCATTTATTATGTCCACAATATCACATGTTCGTTTCCATGATGTATGTTTACACGATAGTTATATACTTATGCTTCCGCATTCATCCATTCAACATGTTCATGAAGTTATATGATTGCCGTTATTCCGATTTGCTTTCATGCGTGATTGTACAATTATTATCTACTATCATGCCTATGATCAAATGTAATGTGCTTATGACATCGTTTGCTTGCCGTATTTCAATCCATCTTTATGCATGCAAATTCGGACATAGATTATATGCAAATAGATTGTATGCAAATATGAAAATGTGTTACATGTGAATTTAGATGAACTCTTGATTTATGCATGCGAACTTAGGAGTAAATTATCCTTGGAAAAATGTGTTGCTTAGGCTTGGTTAGATTATTGCACAAATCATTTCATTACAAGTGACAAAATTAAGGGACCATTCGGAACCCAACGGTTTGAGGTATTTCCTTGCGAGGGGTGAGTGCGGCCTTAAATCATTTTCCCGATTCACACCGGGTGGCGACTCCATTATTCTCCAGTTTAGTCCCCTGCGAGCTACTTCGTACTCCCAACTAGGCCGCGAGCCTAGAATAGCATGTGTCGCCCAGTTTCTGTGTCCCACAGTCTGGCGACTCCACTGGGGATAGAGAATCGGCCCCGAAATAATGTCTTGTAATGTTTGGATTTGTGCTTTAATTAACCGTGTCTACTGTGGGTTAAAAAGGGTTTAATCAAAGGCACTTTTTAAGTCTGGTTAATGGTTTGGTGTCTTCCTTCATTCACTACCTTTCTATAAGGAAAAGCTGTGAAGACACCTAGATAATCATTTACTTGTAGCCTATTGTGATAGACTAATTTGGAGGACTCGTTGTTTATTCCTGTCACCAAGCGATAAGAGCCTAAGAGGCTCGGGTTTTTAAGAGAGTTCGCTCCGCCCTCCCTCTGGGGAATCTACAACGGGAAATCCATTTGACAGTTAGTCACACACCATAACTCGTTGGCACGTACTGTAAGGTATAAAAAAAGTGCGTTCACTTGGTCGCTCGAACCCTTGAGTGGGGAGACCTAGTTGTGGGCAATCCTTCGCCAGCGAGAGTCTTTGTCTACACTCCCACAAACCCACACGTAGACCGGAGTTGTATGGCCTATGGCAACTATTTCCTTGTGCTTGTGGACCATCCTCATTTGGATGCAGTTAGACTTCCTGTCAGAAATGCGAACTTGTTGGGCCATTTAAACTGGGAAGAGTTCATATCCTATGACAATTGGGCCAAAAGCTTCTGAAATGTTGATGGGCCACTCTGTAGAAATTATTTTTGTATGCTTGTGTTTGGGAACATTGTCATTTGGATCCATTCGGACCTTTTGTCATGAAATATAGGCTTGTTGGGCCATTTAAACTGGGACAAGAACATATCTTATGATGATTGGGCCAAAAATCCTCTAAAACGCCAATGAGCCATTATATGCTTGTGTTTGGGAACATTGTCGTTTGGATCCATGCGGACCTTTTGTCATGAAGTATGGGCTTGTTGGGCCATTTAAACTGGGACAAGAACGTATCTTATAATTATTGGGCCAAAAGCTTCTAAAACGCCAATGGGCCATTATATGTTTGTGTTTAGGAGCATTATCATTTGGATACGGTTGGACTTCTTCCATGAGATGTGAACTTGTTGGGCCATTTAAACTGGGACGAGTTCACTCCTATGACAATTAGCCCAAAAGCTTATATAATGATGATGGGCCGATTTGTGTGAAAATTTTAATGAGTTGATATATTCCTTGTATCGCATGCATCTCATTCATCTCATGCATACATATATCCTGTTAACACCCTCTATGTCTATAAAAGACATCATAGATTCATGTTGGGTTAGGGAAGAGGGAAGACTCACTAAAAGACCGGTAACAAATATGAGTACATCTGATAACGAGGTATCCCGGATAGATCAGTTGGAAAAAGATCTCGCAAAAATTACTGAACAATTGCAAGCCTTGACTACTGTTGTGGCTGGTATGGCTGTACCCCGTGCTGGGGGAAGTTCTGAGAATGTGAGGCGCGAGGAGCCTCCGAATGGGTTAGGGGATGATATCCCCGCTTTTGATGACGACATGGCAGAGTATGCAACAGGCAGAGTGATTGGGTCTCATGCAGAATTTCAGAAGCTTCGGGATCAGGTTGAAATAGTTACCCGCAAAATGAGGGGTAAACATGAAGTGTTGTTAGATTATGAGGCAATGACCTTCGAAGAATAGTTTCCAGCTCAGTTCAAGATGCCAGATATGGCTAAGTTCAATGGGAATGGGGATCTGAGGGTCCATCTCCGTCAGTATGTTTCAGTTATGAGTTCAGTGGGTTTATCCAAGCGTCAAGGGCAGAAAATGTTTGGGATGTCACTTGAGGGAGCGCCGGTAGTTTGGTATCACAGCCTTGAGAAGAAGATTAGGGAAGATTGGAGGGAACTGTCTGATGTTTTTCTAAGCAATGTGTCACAGATTTGGAAATTGATTTGTCAGTCCGTGATTTGGAGAACACTAAGCAGAAGCCAGAGGAAAGCTTCAAGGAGTATGTAGACCGCTGGAGAAGCCAGGTTCTGAAAATGCAGACTCGGCCCTCTGAGAAGGACCAGATTAAAATGATCATCAAGGGCACCAAACCCTCGATTTATGGCAAGCTGAGAAGGATGACCTCCATGATTGCTGATTTTCGACAGTTGAGAGAAACTGTCATGGATATTGAAGAAGAAGAGGCAGAGAACAGAAAGTTTTATGGCCTGAGTAGGAGGCCTATTTAGGGAACATCAGGTACCAAACCTGTTTCTGCGGAGATTGCTGCCATCCGAAATCAGAGATTCTCCAACTTAGGAAGGCCATTGTCTAAGGTGTTGGAGAAATTAAAAAGACATGGACTTCTGAAACCCCTGGAGACCAAACCAATTCCCAACCCTCCACCACCACATCTCAATCTGAGCCAATACTGTCACTTCCACCAACCAAAAGGCCATGACACTGATAATTATGCCTGCCTCCGCCATGAAATCCAATACCTTATAGACTCCAAAAAGATACCCGACCCAAAAAAAGAACAACCTAACACATACAGAAATCCCTTGCCTAATTACCACTCTGTCCCCCCATCGACCTATATGATAAACTCTGGCCTACCCGAAAGCCTTGTCCTCAAGTCCTTTGACCATCAAGCCTTTTGCCTGGGTATCTGGGATAGTAACAGTGAAGATGAGACAGAACGGGGGCAGAATTTCTGGGAAGACTTCTCCAGTAGTGATGAAGAAGAAGTGAGGAGAATGACATGCAGCGGTCATTCCTATAATGATATGGCAGAAAAGGGTAAGGAAGTATTAACATATGGCAGAGAAGTGATTGAGAATGCAGAGATTACTGAGGGAGATACAGTGCTGAGGCAGTTAGAAAAGACCCGGGCACAGGTTAGCATATGGGAATTGTTGTGTTCATCACAGGAACACAGACGGGCCATGGTTGAGTCCTTAAGCAAGATAGTAGTGCCAGAAGACGCCAACCCCGCAATGTTCATTGGGTCAGTCCAGAAGGAAACTATGCCCATATTCTTTTCTGAGGAAGAACTCCCAGCTGAGGGGAGAAATCATAATAGACCCTTGTTTATCAGAGCTGAAGTGAGGGGTAAAAAGACCTATTGTGTGATGGTGGATGACGGCTCATCCATTAATGTATACCCGTTGAAGATTTTGGCCAAGCTGGGTATGAAGGCAACAGATCTGGATCCCTCTAGTATGACTATCAAGGCTTATGATGATAGTAAGCGAGGAGTTGAGGGTACATTCGTGGCAGCGGTCAAGGTTGGTCCTATTGAGGACGAAGTTGAGTTCACAGTGCTGGATATCCCAGCTACTTTTGCCTTGTTGTTGGGAAGGCCTTGGCTTCATAAGCTTAGAGGTGTGCCCTCTACTCTGCACCAGATGATTAAGTTCCCGTATGAGGGAGAGATTGTCACCATTCGAGCTGAGGTGGACAATGTTGTAGCTGCATTGGAGATACAGCCCTTCAAGAGGTTCCAAGTGTCGGCGAGTTTTGAGGAGTGGGTGGATCCTAGGGTGGCTAGGATCATGGAAAAGATGAAGTTCGAACCGGGCAAAGGTTCAACATTGCCTAACTTTAAAGGTCAGAACACTCAAAGGGGTTTGGGGTATAAGTCTGATAAAGAAAATCCGAGGGCTAAAAATAAAGGGTTGAAATTGATGGAATGCTTTATGAAGGCTTCAGGGTATCAAGGTGAGCCCGAACCAATAGAAGTTAATGGGATTGTGGTGCCTGGATTTGAGATCTTCCAGGAAATTTTGGGTGAAAAGCCGCTGACAGAAGAAATTGTGAAAGAAGAAGATAAGTGGGAAGAAGAGTTGATGAAATTGGAGAGCCTGACTCTCGAAGATGATGAAGAAACTGAGAAAAATCTGGTTGCGGAGGAAGAAGTGTCTGTGGATGATGAAGACATTTATCTTCCTGATTTATTTGAGTGTATTTACACATTTGCTGGTAATAAAGACAATCATTTTGCTTACTTGTCTGAGTCTTATCCTTTCAATTTGCATGACTTGAGTATATTTGATATCAGCTCAACTAGAACAAATGCATTTAACTTGGGCACGCCTGAGAACCCCAAGGAAATTCTGATTGCAAGTGAGGTTACCTCCGAGGAGAGGGAGAAATTAGAAGAAATATTGGTAAAATATGCCAAAGTGTTTGCTTGGTCCTACGAGGACATGCCTATGGTAGACAGAAGTATTACCCAGCATACAATACCAACTTATCTGAATATGAGGCCAGTAAAACAGAAACTCAGACGGATGAGACCAGAATGGGTTGAGAAAGTAAGAGAAGAAGTCAAGAAACAGATAGATGTGGGGTTCCGGGAAGTGGTAAAGTATCCCGAATGGTTAGCAAATATTGTTCCAGTGCCGAAGAAATACAAGAAAGTCAGAATGTGTGTGGATTATAGAGATCTCAACAAGGCTTGTCCGAAAGATGATTTTCCTCTACCTCACATTGATGTACTAGTTGATAGTGCAGCTTTATCTGCCATGTATTCATTTGCAGATGGGTTTTCAGGGTATAATCAGGTTCTTATGGCTGAGGAAGACAAGCACAAAACTGCCTTTGTCACCGAGTGGGGTACTTATTGTTACAAATTAATGCCATTTGGGCTCAAGAATGCAGGAGCTACTTATCAGCGGATGGCCATTACATTGTTCCATGATCTGATGCACAAAGAGATTGAAGTATATGTGGATGACATGATGGTGAAATCAGAGACAAGAATTGGGCATATAGAAGCACTGGAGAAGTTCCTTCAGAGGGTCGATAAGTACAACCTGCGATTGAATCCTAAGAAATGTGTGTTTGGGGTAACATGAGGAGAATTGCTGGGATATACAGTGGGAATGGGAGGAATAGAAGTAGATTCTGAGAAAATCAAGGCAATTACTGAGATGCCGGCACCGAAGACAGAGAAAGAGGTTAGAGCATTCCTGGGAAAAATTCAGTACATTAGTCGGTTCATCGCCAAGTTGACATTAGTGTGTGAGCCTATTTTCAAACTGTTAGAAAGGACCAGCCAGTGAAATGGAATGAGCAGTGTCAGTCAGCCTTCGACAAGATCAGAGAATACTTGGTAAATCCTCCTGTACTGAAACCTCCAAGACCGGGCAAGCCTTTGGTGTTGTATTTGGCTATAGAATCGGAAGCACTGGGTGCAATGATGGTACATGCAGATGAGACCGGGGTAGAGCATGTAGCCTACTATCTCAGTAAGAAAATGCTTTCGTATGAAGCCCGCTATCAAGAAGTAGAGAAGATCTGTTTGGCAGTAGTATGGCCATCCAGAAAATTTCGGCATTACTTCCAATCTTACAAGATCCAGGTAGTGGCAAAGGAAAATCCTTTGAAATATTTGCATTCAGTACTTCGTTAGTGGGAAAATTGGGCAGATGGTTAGTGTTACTGACATAGTTTGACATTGAGTACCTCATTTCCAAAGTGATCAGGGGGCGAGCCATAGCTGAGTTTCTGGCATTGCAACCTATCGAAGGGGATCAGTATAAGTTTGAATTTCCAGATGAAAAGATCCAGGCAATAACAGTTCAGGGATGGAAAATGTACTTTGACGGAGCAGTGAATTACAAGGGAGCCGGAATTGGGATTGTGATAGTGAACCCGGAAGAAGAAACCTTGTCTATGGCCAAGAGGTTGACCTTCGGAGTAACCAACAACATGGCCGAGTACGAAGCATGTGCTTTTGGGTTGACGACACTGATAGCCTTGAAGGTTGAGAGCGTAGAGGTCTACGGGGATTCAATGTTAGTAATTTGACAGATTCAGGGAGAATGGGAACTGAAGGAAGAACGGTTGAAACCTTACCTTTTTCACCTCAGAAAGTTGGCACAGGCTATCCCTGATTAAAAATTTCAACATTTTCCGTGAGAAAAGAATCAGATGGCAGATGCATTAGCTACACTTGCAGCAACTTGGGAAAATCCAGAGAAGTTAGTGATGAGACCATTGATACTGACAACAGCAAGCAAACCGATCTATGAGACAGAAAGAGTTTCGGAAGTAGAGATCAACGGTGGTAAACCTTGGTATCATGACATTCAGAGGTATCTGGAACACAGAGAGCTCCCAGAGGAAGCAATCAGAAAAGACAGAATAGCCATTCAGAAGTTGGATTCTCAGTATGTGATTTTGAAAGAGGAACTGTACAAGAGGCAAGCAAATGGCATTCAACTAAAGTGTTTTAGATGAGAAGAGGCTCAGAAGATAATGGAAAAAATACATGCCGGGGTATATGGACCACACATGAATGGGTTGAATTTTTCTCGCAAGATTGCAAGACAAGGTTTCTATTGGTTAACCATGAAGACAGACTGTGCGAAGCTGGTAAAACATTGTCACGATTGTCAAGCACATGGTAATATGAATCATCTGCCTCACACAGAGTTACACGGGTTGTCAGAACCTTGGCCTTTCTCAGCATGGGTGGAAGCTTCATAGCTCGGAACATCGAATGGACATCGCTTCATAGTAGTGGCAGTAGACTACTTCTTAAAGTGGGTGGAAGCTGAATCATTCCGCAACGTTACAGCAAAGCATATGGCAAAGTCCATAGCTCGGAACATCGTATGTCGGTATGGGATGCCGCATAATGTAGTGACATATAATGGAGTTCAGTTTCAAGGGGAAACGAAGGCATTGCTATAGAGATATGGGATAGGTCATCACAAGTCATCACCTTACAGGCCGCAGGAAAATGGGGCAGTCGAGACAGCCAACAAGACAATAAAGAAAATGTTAGCCAAGATGACAGATAACTACAGAGACTGGGCCGAGAAATTTCCATACACCTTGTGGGGGTACAGAACGTCTGTGAGAACAACAACAGGAGCCACGCCTTACTCTTTGGTTTATGGAATGGAAGTAGTACTGCCAGTGGAAGTTGAGATACAGTCAATGAGGGTATTAGCAGAAACAGAGTTACCTGAACAAGAATAGGTCGCACAGAGGTTTGAACAGTTAGCACTGCTAGATGAAAAGAGAATGAAGTCCTTACATCACATGCAGATATATCAGAAGAGGTTAGCTCGGGCATTCAACAAGAAGGTGCGTCCTACTAAGATCAGAAAGGGTGATTTTGTACTTAAGCAGTCAAGGCTGTCGACGACGGGAAAGTTCATGCCTAACTGGGAAGGACCTTACATAGTGCAGAAGATAATAGGAAATGGGGCAGTGAGACTGTCAGACTTGGAAGGTAACGAGTTCACTGAGCCGATAAATGTGGACAGATTGAAGCAATATTTTGCCTGAGAAAGAGAAGACTTGGCAGAAGACCTAACCCGACGGGATAAGGAAACTCATGCATGCATGCATACACGTAACATATTTTGGCATTCGTTTTTTGTTTGTTTTGTATTCACAGGTTTTGAAGAAGAAAATAGAAGGCGGTAAAGACAAGCCGATCAGAAGCATCAACAAACCAGCATCAGTTTTGGGATACGTCCCAGGGGGCGAGACCCACATCAATACTAGCAGCAGTTTTGGGGATGCGTCCCGGGGTTGAGGTCCACGTCAACACACATACCAGTTGCAGTTATTGGGATGCGTCCTAAGATCGAGGTCCACTGCATCATCAGTTTCGGGATGCGTCCCGGGGTCGAGGCCTACCTTTTGTCAGTGGTATTGGGATGCGTCCCAGGGTCGAGGCCCCCGTTGTCGGTTGCAGCTATTGGGATGCGTCCTAGGATCGAGGTCCACTGCATCATCAGTTTCGGGATGCGTCCCGGGGTCGAGGCCCACCTTTTGTCAGCGGTATTGGGATTCGTCCCGGGGTCGAGGCCCCCGTTGTCGGTTGCAGCTATTGGGATGCGTCCTAGGATCGAGGTCCACTGCATCATCAGTTTCGAGATGCGTCCCGTGGTCGAGGCCCACCTTTTGTCAGCGGTATTGGGATGCGTCCCAGGGTCAAGGCCCCCGTTGTCGCTTGCAGCTATTGGGATATGTCCTAGGATCGAGGTCCACTGCATCATCAACTCAGGTCGAGAAAGTAGGCAAGTCAGGTGGCAGCTGGCGAGCCAGGTAAGTGAAAATACATTGCATAACTTTGATATGATTGTCACTGTTACACATTACACAAGTCCCATCAAAGTGGGGGCGACTGTAGGCACTGCATGTTTGCATATAAGTCCCTATGATGAGTCTCATTTGGAGGCACTACCTTTTAAGTTGTGGAAGTCGCGGGAAACGGACGTCGGAAGGGGAAATTCAGAATAAGTATGCCATCAGATTCATTTCACAAGTTCAATGTTTTCGTTCGTGATGCGTTCGCAACCACGTTCGAACGTCAAGCAGATTGCAGGCGTTCATGTAGCGTTCGAATCGACGTTCGAACGGTGTCGGTATTTCTGGTTTTGCTGCTAGCCTCACACCCAAGCCCAATTAGTCCACCAAAGCCCACTTGAAACACATCCAAATTAATAAAATGCATATTTAACACATGAGGAATTAAATAAAATCTAAAAATCATATACCAAATTAAAATAAATATCAAATAAAATCATGCCTAATTAAAATCAATCAAGTATATTATATTCCTAACTAAACAAATTTCATGCCTAAACAAAACAAATTAAATATATAACCTTCCTAAACAAACCAAATTTTGTCTCCAATCAATCTTGTGTTTTCCTTAAATAACACTAAATCATATCCTCTTTTAATGGACAAATCTCTTCCTTGTCAAGCAAGGATTCACCCATCCCCTTTGTCTATAAAAGAAACACATTGCCAAGACACTTCCTCCTCCTCCAATTCACGCACATACAGCAAAAAAGGCTCTCTCTCTCACGCATACACAAAGAAAAGAAGCCCTAGGCCTCACGCCCAAAACAAGAACAAGCATCAAAGAATTCTCCTCTCATCCTTCACTCTCCATAACCGAAAACATCAAGCCCCTAAACACTCCCCATAACTGAAAACATCAAGCCCCTAAACACCCCCATAGCCGAGATCATCACCCAAAACAGTCCCCTAACGCAACCAAAACTGCATCACCAAAACAGTCACAAAGCCCCACTATAATCAACGAAAAACACCCTCACTGAAACTTCCTAACGTCACCGAATAAACTACCATAAAACCGCACTGTACTTACCGAGAAACAGCAGCCCCATACAGCCCTATAACCACCAAAAAACTGCACTTTTAATCCCTAAAACAGTAACTAAAAAACTGCACTTTAAACCTTCAAAAACATCCAAAACAGTAGCCTAAATACAACAAACACAGTGACCGAAAATCAGCAGTAAAATAGCAGTGAAACGGAGCGAAAACGGTAGCTTGAGCAGTGAAATAGCGAGGAAAATGGAAAATCAGTAAGCCAGAAGAGTTGTGGAGTTTTAGCCCATTCCGATCATCGTGTAACGTGCTTCCAAAAGTTAACGCAAAAGGTTAGACCTGAGGGCACTTTTCACATCTATTTTCATTCGTATTTTATTGTTTATTAAATTTTATTTGCAAGATTTTTGTGGAATGATGCATGTTGTGTCCCTTGAATAAAATGGAAAATATGTCGCCTCTTGTGGTATATAGGATGGAAACCCAGACATAAATTCCGTAGCCGAATCCGAATGGACGGTAGTGCGGTCTGTACTTGGGATACAACTCCACGTACAACTTAAGCAAACGGCACATATTTCGATTTATTTTATCTTGTTTGTTTATTATCCGTTATTTAATTTCTGCACGTTATTTGTTTGTGTAATGATGAGATAAAGCGCATGGGCTTAGTAAGTGGGATTAAAGGTCCTCCATTTCGGGGGGTTAAAATCCTTTACCACGATACTTCGCCGCGCCAGATGACGTATATTCGGTTGAATGTAAGATGTGTTCAATCGGGTATACAAGGTCTGATATTGTTGTCTTTATTTTTATATGCATTATGTTATTAGCGCATGGGCTTAGTAAGTTGGATTAAAGGTACTCCATTTCGAGGGGTTAAAATCCTTTATCACGATGCTTTGTCGCGCTAGATGATGTATATTCGGTTGAATGTAAGATGTGTTCAATCGGGTATACGAAGTCCGATATTGTTGTCTTTATTTTTATTTGCATTATATTATTAGCGCATGGGCTTAGTAAGTTGGATTAAAGGTCCTCCATTTCAAGGGGTTAAAATCCTTTACCATGATGCTTCGCAGCGTCGGATGACGTATATTCGATTGAATGTAAGATGTGTTCAATTGGGTATACAAATTCTGATATTGTTGTCTTTATTTTTTATATGCATTATGTTATTAGCGCATGGGCTTAGTAAGTTGGATTAAAGGTCCTCTATGTCGGGGGTTAAAATCCTTTACCACGATGTTTTGTTGTGCCATTTAGCCTGTTATTATTTATTAGGTGTCATCTATTCGTTCATGTATGTGTCATGTTGTTGACTGCATTTTGGAGGTCACTGCTGTAACCCCGTTCGAACGTGTTTCAGAATGCCAAATGAATGCATGTTTTCTGTCTCAGTTCGTTCGAACGTGTTTACGAACGCTACTCGAACGCGAACCTTATGTTTACCGTTCGAATGCGGCTATGAACGCCGCACGAACGCCCACGGTGAACAAGCCCTCTTCCATCACATCTCATGCATGGTTACTCATTTTGTCATTTACCTTTTTGATTGTTTATGTTCTCACGGTTAGTCATTTATTATGTCCACAAGATCACATGTTCCCTTCCATGATGTATGTTTACACGATAGTTATATACTTATGCTTCCGCATTCATCAATTCAACATGTTCATGAAGTTATATGATTGTTGTTATTCCGATTTGCTTTCATGCATGATTGTACAATTATTATCTACTGGCATGCCTATGATCAAATGTAATGTGCTTATGACATCGTTTACTTGCCGTATTTCAATTCATCTTTATGCATGCAAATTCAGACATAGATTATATGTAAATATGTTGTATGCAAATATGAAAATGTGTTACATGTGAATTTAGATGAACTCTTGATTTATGCATGCGAACTTAGGAGTAAATTATCCTTGGAAATATGTGTTGCTTAGGCTTGGTTAGATTATTGCACAAATCATTTCATTACAAGTGACATAAGTAAGGGACCATTCCGAACCCAACGGTTTGAGGTCTTCCCTTGCGAGGGGTGAGTGCGGCCTTAAATCATTTTCCTGGTTCACACTGGGTGGCGACTCCATTATTCTTCGGTTTAGTCCCCCGCGGGCTACTCCGTACTCCCAACTAGGCTGCGAGCCTAGAACAGCATGCGTCGCCCAGTTTCTGTGTCCCACACCCATATCACTCTCCGCCTTAGTTTGGGTTTACAGTAAAATTCATAGTACTGAAATCATCACGTGTCTTCTCCCGGAGTGCCTACTGTTGGATTCTCACCTCATAAAGCTACTTTAGGAGTTGATTCTCGGTTATCCTCCTCCTACACGCTTCTGCGTGGAAATCGATATGTCATCCTCTTGGTGTTCCTCTACTTCTTCTAAGATAAAGGATAATGCTTCTAGTTTTTCGGTACTATAGACATTGTCTTCCATATTTTGGACTTCACCTCTTTTCGTTCAAACTACTATAGTAGGAGATAGTGATAGGCCACGACAAGTGGCATGCTACCAAATTGGATAATGATAGAAGGTTCTCTACCATCTCTGTCACGTCGATCAAATCTCATCCGTACTTTGTATTCTGGATTCGACTTAGTTTCTGTGGGGATGTTTTCAGGCTTCTCTTGAACTATCTTGTCACTGTCTTCACTTGCCATAACTCTTCACAATTGTTAGCCTTTATGGCGGTCCGTTCCATGCCTTTGGCACATCATTCAGCCATAATTCCTTTGATGTCATCTCAACTACGTCCATGGCATCTCATCAATGGGAATTATCATCCCATTTTGCTTGTTATGCGAATGCCACACGTTGGACTTGGTCAATTATGGTCAGAAAGTCCTCATATTCCAGATGATGTTTGAATGTTTCTTGTAGAAACTTAGGGCAAAAGTTCTTAGATGCTATATTTTAGGCGGCCTTGTAACATCCCACCTAGTGATAGGTTGCTACCAGCAGGAGACAAGAAAACCATCTCCATAAGCCTCTGATGCCACTAAATTTTGACATGACCTCTGCTAAATGTCATGAAACCTGGATCAAAGTTCAGCATCTCGAGGTGTCCTGATATTACATTGAAGCAATCAGTCTCAACTCATATTCTAAAAAGGCCTCCGGCGTGACAAATCTCAACTTATATGAAAATAGGCCTTAGGCCTGACATAAGACAAATAACTACAAATAACTACGTGCTCTACGCGATTAAAACTACACATGTGATACAAATAAATAAAACTAAGGCTGCAGGAGCCCATAACACATCCCAGAAAAATATGACTTAAGACCAACTTGATTGCATTGGGGTGATCTGTTGTCTAGATAACACCTCTAGAATCTTCTAGCTCTTCAAGTCCAATGTGAACCTGCAAAACTAGCAAACTGTAGGGGTGAGCTATAAATCTTAGTAAGTAACTAATATCTTATGAAAATATAACAAGTGATAATAAGAATTTAAATAGAAATCAAAATCTGTAATTATACTCAAACTTATAAAAATCTCCTCTTAATCTGATGACAACATATATATATCATACCTTGAAAATACATTCATTGCACTAAACGCATCATCAATTTTCTCATAACCAGAATTAACTTATTATCTACCAAACCACCCAAACCCGCGGCTAAGGCCATCCCAAACCCGTGGTGGTTTAATTAGTTTAAACTACAGCTGGTGATGAAAACCTGCCTGGAGCAAAGCCAGAAAAACCCACACAATATTGAAATCGTTCCCAAGAAATACCAAGACAGTTCGGATAAAAACTCTAAACCTCTGAAGAATAAGCAACAGAAACCTAGAGTGCTAATAGGGACGCCACAAAGGGTTAGCAGTCCTTTGATAAGCCAAAACCAATGAGAACAAATTGAGGATCTCAATGCTCACGAATTGATAAAATATTTTATTGTAAAGAGAGTTGTAAAACATAACCAAAGAGTTAGCCTTTTATAAGGAGGCTACAACCAAAAACCCTAACCCACAAGGATAAAAAGAAACTACCCACACACCAACAGGTGTGTACCCTAAAACTAAGCTAAGTTATCCCCACATGCAAACCCTTGCACACTTAACCTTATTCCCAAACATAAAATAATAATCTAAAGAAAACAGTCAAACGTAAATAATGGGCCGAAATAAAACAAAAGTCAAGCCCTAAATAAAAGAATAACAAATGCCAAATAACTATAATAGGCCTAAGTAACTCGTTGCTCCGCGGCCTGAATAAGATTCACCATCTTGGGTTCTTCCAGCGTCAAGCCCATACTCAATGAAGTAGAAGTACATGAATAGTCAGATACCATCTTCTGTATGAATCCATGCATAGCTTCCTGGATCTTCTTAGATCGAGACCTCGTGATTGGACCTTCTAGAACTTGTATTGTGGCGGTCTGTCCATCATTGGCTGCATCATGGGCGGCTGCATCCTGGGCCTCATCATTCCCCCTCTCCTCGAAAGGATTCGACCTCGAATCTGCATCAAACAAAGAAAGATCATAAACATTAAATGACGCAGAAACATTATACTCAACTGGAAAATCCACTTTGTAGGCATTGTCATTGATTTTCTCAAGAATTTGAAATGGGCCATTGCCTGGGTTAGAGTTTGGATTGTCTTTGCTTTAGGAAGCGCTCTTTTTGCATGTGTACCCAAACCCAATCACCGGGTTCGAAAGAGACATACGTCTACTCTTATTGGCATGTGAGGCATATTGTTCATTCTTCTTCTCAATGTGTTTTCTTGCTTTCTCATGTATGGACTTGACCAAGTCGGCCTTGTGCTTACCATCCGTGCTCACCCTCTCATCAACGGGCAAAGGCAATAAATCCAGAGGTGTTAAAGGGTTAAATCCATACAAAATTTCAAAAGGAGAATAAGAAGTAGTGGAATGAATACTACGATTATATGCAAACTCAATGAAAGGTAAACATTCTTCCCATGTCTTCAAATTCTTAGAAATGACAGTACATAATAGTTGGGACAGGGTCCTGTTAACGACTTCAGTTTGACGGTCAGTCTGTGGGTGACAAGTGGTGGAAAATAACAGTTTAGTTCCCAGCCTACCCCATAAAATTTTCCAAAAATGACTTAAAAACTTCGCATCTCTGTCCGATACTATACTCCGAGGTACTCCATGTAAGCGAACAACCTCACTAAAAAACAAGTCACCAATGTGTGTGGCATCGTCTGATTTGTGACATGAAATAAAGTGTGTTATCTTGCTAAAACGGTCAACTACAACAAAAATAGAGTCTCGGCCCTGCCTAGATCTAGTTAATCATAACATAAAGTCCATGGAAATATCTGCCCACGGGGCCTGAGGAACCGGTAAAGGTGTATAAAGCCTATGTGGTTGAACTTTAAATTTTACTTTCCTACAAGTAATTCAACCAGTACAAATGCGTATGACATGCTTCTTCATTTTAGGCCAATAAAAATATTCATGCAAGATATCCAATGTTTTCGTAACACCAAAATGACCCATAAGACCCCCACTATGTGCTTCACGGACCAATAATTCATGCATAGAACAACTAGGCACACACAATTTATTCTCTTTAAATAAAAAATCATCTTATCAGTAAAATTTACCATAAGCACCTTTGTAACATGCAATGTAGATCTAAGAGGAGTCATGATCACTTGTATACAAATCTTTGATAAAGTCAAAACCAAGAAACTTAGAACTCAAGGATGTAAGTAAAACATACCTGCGTGAAAGTGCATCAGCAACCACATTCTCCTTACCTTGCTTATATCGAATGACATATGGGAAGGTCTCCACGAACTCCATCCATTTGGCATGTCGTTTGTTAATTTTTCCTTGACTCTTGATATACCGCAGAGATTCATGGTCAGTGTGAATCACGAACTCTTTTGGCCAAAGGTAATGATGTCAAGTTTCCAGCGCTCTGACTAGGGCATAAAACTCTTTGTCGTAAGTTGGGTAACATAGTGCTGCACCATTGAGCTTTTCACTGAAGAAAGCTATAGGACGTCGTTCCTGCATAAGTACTGCCCCAATACCGACACCTGAAGCATCACACTCAATCTCGAAAGTTTGGTTAAAGTTAGGTAAGGCTAAAACATAAGTAGAACAAAATCGATCTTTAAGAAGTTTAAAGGCATTCTCTTGTTCCTCCCCCCAATGGAAACCAGTATTTTTCTTTACGACTTCAGTAAGTGGTGCAGCGATAGTCCTAAAGTATTTTACAAACCTCCTATAGAAACTAGCTAGTCCATGGAAACTCCTAACCTCAGTGATGCTCTTAGGTGTAGGCCACTCACGAATGGCATTGACCTTGTTTTCATCAACCTTAATGCCTTGAGCACTAATGACATACCCTAGAAATATCACTTTTCCATGCAAAAATCACATTTTTTAAGGTTAGCATACAATAATTCTTTCCTCAAAACATCAAACACAACTTGCACATGTCCTACATGCTCTTCTAAATTCTTGCTGTACACTAAAATATCATCAAAATATACGTCTACAAATTTACCCAAAAAGGCACGCAAAACATGATTCATTAGACGCATAAAGGTGCTGGGGGCATTTGTAACAAGCCACTCATATAACCCATATTTATTTTTAAAGGCAGTCTTCCATTCATCCCATTCCCACATCCTAATTTGATGATACCCACTTTTACGGTCAATTTTTGAAAAAATACAAGAGCCATGTAATTCATCCAACATATCATCTAATCTAGGGATAGGGTGGCGATACTTTACAATGATATTGTTGACTGCTCGAAAATCCACGCACATTCTCCATGTACCATCTTTCTTTGGGACTAACAAGACTGGAACTGCGCACAGACTCATGCTCTCTCGTACGTACCCTTTGCTCATCAACTTCTCCACTTGCTTTTGGAGCACCTTAGTTTCCTCAGGGTTGCTGAGGTAAGCTGGTCGGTTAGGAATGACCGCCCCTGGGATGAAATCGATCTGATGCTCAATACCACGAATTGGTGGTAAACCATGAGGGATCTCCTCCGTAAACACATCACCATAATCTTGCAATAAAGAAGTAAACACACTAGGCAAAACAGTGTTAGGGTTAGTGTCATCGGAACTCAGAAGAGTTTCTCTATACAGGAGGAGGATCATCACTTTATTCCTGGCATACTCTCTCCTCAATTCTCCCTCTTTAGTAAAAAAACTATTTTTCATTCTACCCACACTCTCATTATTTTATACATGCTCACTGTTTCTCTCGTTCACTCCTCTAGAACTGTTAACCTCATCCCCTCGACTCTCATCCTCGATCTCGCCCGCGGGTGTGTGCACTATGGAAGCCTGTAGCTTCATTTTATCTTCAAAGACTTCCCGTGGCGTCAACGGAACAAATGTAACCTTTCTTCCATCTTTCTCAAAACAATATCTGTTGTGAAACCCATCATGCATCATTCTTCTGTCAAACTGCCAAGGACACCCTAGTAACAGATGTCCATCTTACATTGGGACTACATCACACAACACCTCATCCTTGTATTTACCAATAGTGAAACTAACCAAGACCTGTTTATTGACTTTAACCTCGCCACTGTTATTCAACCACTGCAAACGATACGGTTTAGGGTGTTTAAGTAAAGTCAAACCCAGCTTATCAACAAGTATTGT
Organism: Zanthoxylum bungeanum; assembly: GCA_019454045.1. NCBI lineage: Eukaryota > Viridiplantae > Streptophyta > Magnoliopsida > Sapindales > Rutaceae > Zanthoxylum > Zanthoxylum bungeanum. Next base: position 18,643 of record SKCR01026245.1, on the reverse strand, counting down.
ACTTGCCACATTAGTACAACTGCCCCCGTCGATAATCATATTGCATACCTTGTTCTGGACCAGGCATCTAGTATGGAATATGTTCTCTCGTTGTTGTACCATATCATCCTCAACCTTTGCCTGGGTATTTAATGCACGACGGGTCACAAGGGACGCCCCCTTGGCTGCATACTCAAACCCTTCTTCATCAGTGGCGACCTCCAATTCGGGCGCCTCCTCCACAACATCCTCACCATCTGAAATTACTTCATCATCACCCCCATATACATGGTCCTTCTGTTAGAGCACCGTGATGCTATATGGCCATTCCCAAAACATTTGAAACATTTAAGGTCTCGAATTTTTGTTTAGGCTTGGCGGTGGTATCTTCCATTGGCTTTGGGGCCTCTGATCTAAACCTAGATGTGGTGCCATCCCTGTCATTATCTCCTCATTTCGACTTCCATGTATTGGTTGGACCCGAATTTCCCCTGAATGCATTTTTTCGCTTGAGTTGGCATTCCACTTTCATTGCCATATGTACCATATCCTCTAACTCCATGTAATTTTACAGTTCCACTACATTCGCAATCTCCCTATTCAACCCACTAAGAAACCGGGCCATAGTCGCCTATTGGTCCCCCTCGACATTGGCGCGAATCATTGCAATTTCCATCTCTTTATGGTATTCTTCGACACTCTGAAACCCCTATGTAAGATTCTGAAGTTTATGATACAGATCTCGATAGAAATGATTCAGTAAAACTCGCTTCCTCATAACTGTTTTCAATTCTGCCCATGTAGTGATCGGTCACTCCCGATGCCTCCGAATGTTGATCATCATTTGATCCCACCAGACAAGTGCATAATCAGTAAATTCAATAACCGTCAACTTAACCTTTTTAAGCTCGAAATAATTATGACAGTCAAAAAGAAGCTCGAGCTTACGTTCCCACTCTAGATAAGCTTCAGGGTCATTCTTGCCTTGGAAAGGAGGGATTGTCATCTTGACTTTTCCCAAATCACCATCTTCCTCATTCTCATGATTCCTCCTGAACGGCCTTTCATTCCTACCTCTTCTAGGCCGAAATTCACCGATCTCTACCTCTGATACTCTATCAAACTCCTCATCATAAAACGCAGGAAACTATCGTGCTTCAAATAGAACGGAACTATCCACACACCAATAGGTGTGTATCCTAAAACTAAGCTAAGTTATCCCCACGTGCAAACCCTTGCACGCTTAACCTAATTCCCAAACATAAAATAATAATCTAAAGAAAACAGTCAAACGTAAATAACGGGCCGAAATAAAACAAAAGTCAAGCCCTAAATAAAAGAATAAAAAATGCCAAATAACTATAATAGGGCTAAGTAACTCGTTGCTCCGCGACCTGAATAAAATTCACCATCTTGGGTGGGTGGATTCTCTTCAAAAACTTATAAAATGGGTTGTTGTCCTTTGTGGCGTTTCAAGCAATTAGAGGTTCGTGAGGCTTTTTTCTTCACGGGTTTCTAATCTTCAAACCTCGTTATGCTTTCCTGGGCGCTCATAACAATCTTTTGTGGGTTTCACAGGCTTTGTTCCCGCGTGGTTCACAGGAGTTGTGTGGATAACAATCTCTTGTGGGTTTGTATGGCTTTGCTCCAGGCGGGTTTTCATCAGTTGGTATTCAGAGCTTTGGTTGCAGAGTAGGTTATATCTTATCGTTTGTGTCTTTATAATTTTTTTTTCTTTCTTTCTCTTTTTATGATTTTTTCTTTTCTTTTCTTTGAGTCATGTTTCTGTTAATTTTTTTTTCTTTTCTTTGAGTCATGTTTCTGTTATTTTTTTTTCTTTTCTTTGAGTTCTGTTTCTGTTAAAAAAATTTTCTTTTCTTTAAGTCATGTTTCTCTTAATTTTTTTTTCTTTTCTTTGAGTCTTGTTTCTTTTAAATTTTTTTTCCTTTTCTTTGAGTCCTGTTTCTGTTAAATTTTTTTCCTTGAGTCATGTTTCTCTTAATTTTTTTTTCTATTTTTTTCTTTTGTCATCCTGCATGTGATGGATTCAAAAATTTCAAAAAAAAAAGAAAAAAAACGTGGGCTATGGAAAAAAAAAACACAAATCCTGCGCCACAAAAAATGAACAGAAAGACAAATCAGATTTGGTTAGAGATAAAGTGTTTGGACATTACAGATTGACCTTAAAGATTCGAGGAAGAATCTTGTTAAAGAAGGGGAGAATGATATGATACATGGAGCATCAAGAAAACAAGCCTCGAAGTATGGATCCAAGCATCCAAGGATGAAGCCTAATAATCCATTCAAGTTATTTGGCAATGAAGGGGTCGAAAATATACAAGCGAAGGCCTTATAGAGGGGGTTAATGATAGTGTTTATTTTAGAGTGGGCCAACTATTAGGGGCCCTAGGTTTTAATATTGGTGTTTATTCTAGAGTGGGCCAAATGTTAAGGACCCAAGATTTTATTTGTAATAAGGATTATTACCCAGGGTTATTTCTGGCTTTTTAACATATTAGAATTAGGGTTTCCATTGTACTATTTAAATAAGTTTTTCATTAATAAAATGGATGAATATTTTAACCAAAAAAAATTAATATTGTCGTCTGACACATTGGTTGTAAGGCCGTGATGGCTAACCATGGAAGGGTGGATTCTCTTCAAAAACTTATCAAATGGGTTGATGTCCTTTGTGGCGTTTCAAGCAATTAGGGGTTCGTTAGGCTTTGTTCTTCACGGGTTTCTAATCTTCAAACCTCGTTATGCTTTCCTGGGCGCTCATAACAATCTTTTGTGGGTTTCATGGGCTTTGTTCCTGCGTGGTTCACAGGAGTTGCGTGGATAACAATCTCTTGTTGGTTTGTCTGGCTTTGTTCCAGGCAGGTTTTCATCAGCTGGTTACTTTATAAAGGTTGCATGAGCTAAAAATGCAAACATTAGCTAACTGTGAGCTGTAGAACACTTATTGAAACATTGAGCTGAGACCTCAGACCTCTATAGAACATAAAATAGCTAGTATTATAACAATCAAGTCAAATATAAACTTCAAACAAACAAATCAACATATCAATAATTTATCATAATTACTAAATTGTTACAAGTTCATATTTTATTAACTTGTTATTATCCTTTATACTTAACACATGTTAAACTTTCATATTTACTTATCTACAAATGCGTTATTCTAATAGCTAACATCCAAAACATACAAAGCAAAGCATGAATACCATAGAGTATATTGTTTGATATCAAATACACTTAAATCACATGAAACATGAAATCATACACATATACTTTTATCACAATTAGCCATCTTTGAAATATCATCAAATCGGCAATCCAAACAAAATGCCTAAGAAAACTATCTTTTCATAAATCTCTTCTCTTATCTGAAAACACATCTCTTTCTGTAAAAATTTTCTGAAAAAAAATTTTTGTCTGTAAAACTCTGGGCTTTTCTGTGAATACTCATAATCAATGCAATAACTTTCCGAGTTCACAATACTTAAATACAAGTTTTCATTTCAAAACTTTTATTAAACAGTTATGAAAACATTTGTATTATCATCGGAAATATCATATGTCATACTGTACATAATCACATGGTCTTAGAGTGTTACTTCTCGTCATCCCCCAAGCCACTAAACCAGTAAATAGTGGTGTTATCAGTTCCACCAACCTATCTCTGAAATCCGGGTCTAGGGGACTGTCTATACTACTAACCCAATACCCAGGATATAGGGGCATCTATCATCCTAATCCTGTATCCTATGTGCACACGTTCCAGATTGGTTATCGATATTCCGGATTGGTTACCGATATCTGTCAATTCTATATCTGAATCAAGTTACATCTGAGGTGGATTTTTCCCACATGCCTTTAAGATCATAAAATCATTCCTTTGTAATCATTTCATCATCAAAGCATTTATTTGAAACTAAGCTTTATCAAAAAGCTTAAATCACATGTCTCTACTCGAGTGAAATCAACATTTCAAGTAAAAATCAATTTAGTCAAATGATCTGCAAAATCATATCTGAAATCATAATTAAAACTCTGAAATAAGTACTCTATTCACACATACACAATAGTCAAGGCATCTAGGAACACACAATCAAGACATCACATACATATGAACTGGCTCACACATACAATACTCGTACGGAACTCATTACCTATTTAGAATAGGTATAAGATGAATGTCGTCCGAATAAATTTCCTAACCTGCTCAGCTACTTCACCACAAAATCATTAACCAATTAAACATACCCACATGTATACATGTCACGTGTCACAAACTCATTACTCGATTTCTCATACCCAAACAAATACATGACAAACATTGTTTAATCATTCAGAATCATCACACATACGTTTATATACATATATCAAACATATGAATATATTTATTATTTTGAATTCTGATACCTTGACCTTCATAATCCTCACATTCTTTACTTATCATTCAACATTCTCCATTCATATACGTATCTAATCAATCACGAACTTCCATCACTCGGAAAAGACTTTAGCCTATACCAACTCAACCTCTATACCGCTAAATCTTATACATTGATTAATAACAAACTTATCCCAATGACGGACATCTACACATACTATTACAGATTCTAAAGTCATAACTTATTTCCTTCACTAATCCTTTATACCTAAATCATACATATCCAAATATGCGTTCATATGTTAATACACATGCTTTACATACACATAAACATTTAGTTTATTTCATTTCTCACGTCATATCATATCAATAACAAAAATCTATACCTGTGGTAGTTGATTATCCTAACCATACGTAATCTCGAACTTCGTTCTCAAGAATATACATTAACTATCATCTTTTAACCTAACATGTCTATCATATATATATATATATAATCAAACACGAAATTACTAATTTAAGTTCTCATCGCATGGGTTACTTACCTGGCTTCGCAAGCACTCTAGGTCCTAGTCACATCTTTCAAAACAAATGGAAAAAATACCTTCAGAATCGTGATTTACGGTATCCTCGACTTAACTACGACAAAATCCCGAATTTTTTTGGAACAACCAAAACAAGTCTGATTCCAATACTTTCAGTTTCAAAATTCTTAAAACACCATTAATAGCTATTCCAAGCTACTAGTTCACTCAAATTCTTGGTTTACGTGTTTTTGGAAAATCTTTCGAAAAATTTCTGCAAACACTACGGAAGGGTCCCGAACCCTCCGAAACTACCCGGATTTATCCAAACATGTTCGTAATATCATATATAACTCATAACTATTGTTACAATCAAAACACATCATTATATGCAAAAACTTACTTTTACCGAAAACTTACATATTCTATCAGATCGATCAAACTCATTTAGTTTTCACTCGGATTCTACCGAATGCTCATATTCAATATAATAATACTCAAACAATTCAATTTATTTCAGTAGTCTACTCTATGAAGCTACTGGATACATCCGAACAATTAACTATAAACTTGAAATTTATGGATTTATACCAGGAGGTATAACCGAGATTTCGAGGCCATATACGGACTCCAAACAATCCCACAAACACGCCGGAATCAACGGAATTTTGATCAGAGCTACTATTCACCATGAGTAACTATTGATCTGAATCTTCCTTCCTCGTTTTATGTACAACCATGCATGGAACGGAAAATCTATCACCGCCAACTTGTAATACTCTTCAAGAGCTTCGATTTGGCGGGTGGCTCAGGGCATGAAACGAAATGACAAGCCAAGATCAGGATACCCATTCACGTATGTTTCTCTCTCTCCAACGATCGTACCCGGCATTTCTGGCATCTTCGCCGGCCATCATCGGACGCATGATGGCCAGATGCTCCTCCGGTGTTGTCGCGATGGTCGGCTGGCCGCCGGTGCGGCCTGACAGTTACTTCTACTATTTTTGGAGACGGGGTGCATTTTGGGGAGATGAGATAATTTTGACATTTGCGCAATTTCTGAGAACTATGAGGTATATATAAGAAAATTTTTGAAAATTATATTTTGACCCCCAAAAATTACAATCAGGCCTATGCCAAGGGGATTTCACGAAATTTATATATTTGAAGCCCTTCTAATACAAATTGTGAAAAGTGTTCAACATGAAAGTTATTCCTCTTGGAAAAAAGAGATCAGTGGTTCAAGAATCAACTCAATCAGAGTTCATTTGCTATCTCTATAGCTGAAGCAACAAACTTCTTTCATATAGAATAATATACAAAAATCGCGTAAGCAGTTCTTTAATGTCACGCGATTTCCAATGCATCAAATCTCTATTTTAAAAATTCCGAGCTATATTTCAACACTTAAACTCTTATTCTCCGATATAGTCTTATTCCAAGACCTGATCTGCAAAAAAAAATCCTTTCGGAAGAGTTTCCGAATTCATGGATATTACAGGCCTCCTTTGCGGGGTTCCTCCAAATCCTCCACCCATTTTAAGCTATTCCAGTAATGGATGCATAATCGTTCTTGGTCATTTTATTTCCCTCTGGGATTCAGTCGTTTTAAAATGTCGGGACATTAGTAGTCATGTACTTCATCCAGTACTAATTTAAATCTTGACAGGCTCATTTGGTTAAGTTCAGATTAATCATATTCATTTCTACTAGCTTGGGGAACGAGTTTTCATCCACAACTATTTTGTCTTTTTTCCGAACGTAATTCATCCTGATTCAATAACTTCCCATAACATATTCTGAAATACGAGACAATTTTTAGTCAGGTAAGACCATACATTATGCTATTTATAAAAAAATTTTACCCCGAATTTGTTGAGGGCTCAACAGTCTATGCTGATTGCTTAGCCTGATTTACTTGTCTTTAAACAGCTGGTCAAATATAGTATCTACTTTGGTCACATTGAATGAGAATGTTCTACCCTTTCTAGTTTATGTAGTTGAATTATTATTTTACAACTCTTATCTCTGGTCCAGGCAAGTCACTATACACGTAAGACTTCCATTCGAATAGGTCGACCTGATTAGATTCCATATCGCTCAACTCGTAGTTGACATCCTTATAGTATGTACCTCTACTCGAGTTTTTCATTTGCTCCTCATCTCTCAATAATCGCTAATACCTTACCACACTGCTGGCAAATTGAAAAAGGTATAGGAATTCACTATCTTGGAACATCTTTTTTAAGTCAATGGTCAAAAAACTCTAAGCTATTTTCAAAAATTCCTTTTCTGGCAAATCAGTGAAGCACTTATTCCTGGACATTTTGAATCTTTCAAGGAATGTCACGACCCATTCATTCGGTAATTGCCTTAAATTGGATAGATTGGCCAAGGTAACTTCTAACCCTGTCTTATAAAATTCTGTATTGAAAAGTTGTTCCATTTGGTACTAGTTTTCTATTGGGATATTTTCCATAGAACTTCATGTAATATATAAACAGAATTATTTGTTATAAAATAAAAGATGCATTGTTTCATTTATCAATTGTTTTGATTTAAATCACATATTATAAATTATCCAGTTTACCTTTGACTACTTATGTGCCTTCAGACTTAGCGTATAAGTGTCATACACAGAGGGTTTAAGTATGAAGTTAGTATTCTAAAATAGTCAATAGAGAGCAAAAAAAAAACAAGTACCTTTTTTGTGGTTTATCTATAAATGGGGTCCATTCTATAATTGTTTGGCGACCTTAATCCGAGATCATCCATGTGGTGACATGAGAATGAAGGCACCTTATATGATGTGATCATATAGGACTAGACCCAGATAGAAATGAATTAATTATAATATCCGTTAAATAAAGAAATTCATTACAATATACTAGATAGTCATATATGGATTGATCTGAATCCTGAGTGTACTACAAACTCCTACATGGTAGGCCATGTCGTTTGATTTACAAAGTTAAGGTTGGTGTAGAAATCTCGACTAATAGCTACGTACTTTGGGGACTTGATTTAGTGTGTAGCTAAGGACGTTTTACATAGATATGGAGTTCACTCCTTCTTACGAGAACTAGATGAGTATATTCCTTAAGGGTTCATTCGGTATTTGACGACTAAAACGCTCAAGTCTTTATATTATAAATAGAAAGATTATTATTCATGTTCTCAATTTCTAAAACGCTCAAGAGCGAGGTTGAAAAATATTCTTAAACCTTCTCAATTTTATTAAAAAGTTTCTGATTTATTTATTTATATGTGATATAAATATTTTTACATGTTGTGATTAGTAGGCACAAATTTTATGTTCATATGATGAATATTTTTGTTTAAGTTCATGTGATGAATGTATTGCATTGGATTTTTCCGCCTCTTATTTTCATGTTATTTTATTTTTAGGGAATGTAAGGCCATAAGGTAATTTTTACAAAGTGTTGTAAATAAGTTTTATGTAATTTTTGAGTTGTATCAACGTTTTTGTAAATTGGAGAGCCGAGGTCGTCATCTACATCATAAGGAGTTTTTCCCAATCCATTGAGAAAGATTTGAAGACCAACGGATGCCTTGATAAATTTTTTACTAATTAGATTAGTATAGGAAAAATAAGAGTCTGATCAATACAAATTTATTTTTCTGTTATATGTATGTTTAATTTGAAATGTTTGAATAACATGTCATATAGCTAGGGTGCCTACTCTTATATTTTCACATGCCATAAAATATAATAGATGCATGAATATTCTATCCATAAAATTTGATTTTATGAAATTTAAAAGGGTTAAATTGGAATATGATATGCATGAAAATAAATTAATACGATTTATTATTTTAATGGTTTAAAAATTAGAAATTCGAATTTAATGTGTATATATATATAAATGGGCTTTATAAGTGCATTATATTTTCCCTTGATATATCGGATGGAAACCTGGAAGTAAATTCCATAGCCGATTCCGAATGGACGGTAGTGTTTTCCACACTCGGGACATAATTCCACATACCATTGTAATTTATAAGACGCTTATATTAAATAAATAGTTTAATTAAAATTTGTGTCCCTTATTTGAATTTCTAATTTTAAACTTGTTAGTGAGCTAAAAAATTTAAAAGTTAAAATTAATTAGGTCACTAAAGTAAACTTAATTAAATCAGTTTAATTAAGTAAAATACTAGTTGAGACTAATAAGAATTAGTGAATACAATTTTAAGAGTTAAAATTGGATATATCACTAATTTTGCACTATTGTAAAGTTGAGTTATGTTTTAGCCACGAATGAACTTGTAGACACTAGTGAATTAAAATATTTGATATTTCAAGTAGAAACCTTTAATTTTAAAATAGTGAGTGGGTGAGGGATATACGATAATATATCCCGCCATCTCCGTTGTTAGTCCAAAAATGTGAGATTCAAAAAGTGCCTCAACATGATTTTATTTTCGTCCCCCTACGGATGGTGTCCATTTTGGGTCAATATCAAGTTTGTATTCCGAGAGGATAGGAATTCTAGATGTATATGGTGAACTGACCAACCCTACGACAATACTTTACTAGTTAAGTCTAAGGGTTCCGAAACAACGGGTTACACTAATAAAGGAATGAATAAACGTTAATCAAAATTTCTTAATCGAATCAAATGATGTTGGTTAATATAGGAATAAGAGTTATTTCCACATATGTTAGTTAATTGAGATTGTCTCGATCTATCATGCAAATACTTGACCTACCATACGACGACACTTATTTTTGGGATGATAGATTTTCATGGCATAGTAATTGGTTTTAGGTTTCTAATTCATTATACATGGTACATGCATCATGTTTAATTTTATGCCTAAATATTTATGATTATTTTAATATGCGATGAATGAATGTTAAAATACATACTTGTTTTATTTTCAGCGATGGTCTCTCCTATCATATTAATTATCTCTAATGACAAACTAACGGGAGAAAACTATGTTAGATGGAAAAGTAATATGAACGTCATCTTGGTCTGTGAAGACCTTAAGGTTGTCTTGATGGAGGAATGTCCTCCCAAGCCGGCCAGAAAGTCTAGCCAAGCTATGCGTGATGCTTATCAAAAATGGATCGCGGGCAATGAGAAAACCTGCTGCTACTTGTAAGTAGGGATGCCTGAGGTTCTTGCTACAAAACATGAGCCAATGGCTACAACATCTTTGATGATGAAGTCATTGCAGGGTATGTTCAGGCAGCCTTTAGAGCGGCAACGTCATGAGGCTATGGTCTCAGCGATGACCGTAAGGATGAAGGAAGAGACATCTATTCGAGATCATGTCTTGAGGATGATGCCTATCTCAATACGGTAGAAACTCATGGAGCTCGTATTGACTAGAAAATTTAGGCGACCGTGATTATGGAAAATCATTCGAAGAGTTTCTTACAGTTTAAAAGAAACTATATTATAAACAAGTTAACTTTTACTCTAACTCAGCTACTTAATGAGCTCACTCACTACGAGTCCATGTTGATAGATACTTGTAAGCCTAGTGGAGAGGCAAGTGTCGCTGAATCTTTCAAATCTGCAAAGAAGAGAAAGAAACAGTGGGAAGGCAAATAGTACAACTACTTGATATATGGAAAAACCTTGCTATAGGTAAATTTACCACGAGAGTCAGGACAGAGGATGTCATTTCAGTAAAAACAGTGGAAGTTACCAGTTTTGAAATTTCAAATAATAGTTATTTAAAATTAAACAATGCGTTGTTTATTACCGTTTTGTCACAAAATTTTGGATTTTGTTTCAAAACTATAGCATAATGGTTTTCCATTTTATTTACTAATAATAGTTATTATTTGAAAATGGATTATCAATATGCACAGTAAACTCGAAGAACAACTTATATGTATTAAGAATACTAACACATAGTTCACTGCTCAACACTGAAATATTTAAGGTTGAAAAATCTAAAACAAAGCATCAAAAGATTTCTCACGATGACAAATATATGTGGCATCTTATACTTGATCATATTAGCCTTGACCAGATAGATATGTTGATAAAGAACAAAGCTTTAAACAAGTTAAAGCTTGATACTTTACCAGTCTGTGAATCTTGTCTAGAAAAAAATGACCAAGAGACCTTTTACAAGTAAAGGTATAAGAGCCAGTGAACCATTTGAGTTAGTACATTTAAATGTTTATGGACCGATGAATGTAAGAGTCCGGGTGGTTATGAATACTTTGTCATATTTGTTGACGATTATTCGAGATATGAGTACGTTTACCTAATGCAGCACAAGTTGGATTCCCTTAAAAAATTCAAAGGATAACATGGTGAGGTTGAGAACTAATTAGGTAAGACGATCAAACTCTATGATCGGGCCGTGGAAGACAATACCTTGATATTGATTTCGAGGAATTCTTAGTTGAGCATGGGATAATATATCAGCTCACAGCACCTGGAACACCACATCAGAATGGTGTTGCAGAGAGGAGAAATCGGACCCTATTAGACATGATAAGATATATGTTTAGTTACAAATTACTGCCTAGTTCATTTTGGGGATATGCATTGTAAAAAACAATGTATATCCATAAGGTAGTTCCATCTAAGTCTGTTCCTAAGCCTCTCTTAGAGTTGTGGAGTGGTCGTAAAGCTAGTTTATAATATTTTTCACATATGGGGTGTCCATCACATGTGCTAAAGAATAAGACTACAAAGTTGGAGCCACATTCTTAGGTGAGCCTATTTTTAGGCAATCCTAAGGTGATTAGGGATGGGTTCTTTTATAGTCTAGAAGATAATAAAGTGTTTGTGTCGAAAAACATTATATTTCTTGAGGAGTACTATATGAGAGAGTTCAAACCTTAAAGTAAAATATTACTCGAGGAGTTACTTGATGGTTCGACCAGCACGCCATCGTCAACAATAGTTGATAGAATCATAGCACCTTGGACATGTGAGCGTCAAATGCAAGTATATCAGAATGATGTGCCGCCTAGATGCATTGGGAGGGTTGTAAGAGAACTTGATCTCTATCTAGGAGTTGGAGAGGCACTAGTTGTCGCATCCAGAGATGGTGTAGATGATCTATTGACCTATCGTAATGCAATGGATGATTTTGATAATGAGGAATGGTTCAAAGCCATGAACCTCGAGATGGAGTCAATGTACTCCAACTAAGTCTGGGAACTTGTAGACTATCCTACTTGGGTAAAACCCACAGGTTACATGTGGATCTACAAGAGAAAGAGAATAGAAGATGGGAAGGTACATACTTTCAAGGCTAGGCTAGTAGCCAAGGGTTATACCTAGAAAGAGCGAGTCGACTATTAAGAGACTTTCTCGCCATTAGCCATGCTCAAATCCATTCGCACGCTTCTCTCCATTGTCGCATATTATAACTACGATATTTGGTAAATGGACGTCAAGACTTCATTCTTGAATGGCAATCATGATGAATGTATCTATATGGTATAACTAGAGGGGTTCGTAGTCCAATATCAAGAGAAAAAGGTTTGCAAGTTGTAAAGGTCAATCTATGGACTTAAAAAGGTATCTCGATCTTGGAACATAAGATTTGATACCACGATCAAGTCTTATAATTTTGAGTAGAACATCAATGAGCCTTGTGCATACAAGCGCGTCATTGACAGAAATATAGTTTTTCTCGTTCTGTACGTTGATGATATTTTACTCAATTGGAATGATGTAAAAATATTATCAGTTGTGAAATCATGGCAAGCTAACCAATTCCAAATGAAAGATTTGTGAGAGGTCAATTATATACTTGGGATCCAGATTCTTCGGGATCGTAAGAGATGACTGTTAGCTATGTCTCAGGCATCCTATATCGACAAGATCCTTGTGTGATTTAGAATGTAGAGTTCCAAGAAAGGCAATTCGTATTTCTCGCATGGAATTCATTTTCAAAGGAACAGTTTCCTAAGACACCTCAAGGATTTGAGGAAATGAGACATATCTCATATGCCTCAGCAGTTGGTAATCTTATGTATGTTGTGTTATACACGAGACCAGACATATGTTTTGTAGTGGGAGTAGTCAATAGATTTTAGTCTAACCTATAATTAGATCATTGGGTAGCTATGTAACGCATCCTCAATTATCTAAAAAGAACGAGAAATTATATGCATGTGTATTCTGATAAGGATATGATCATCAAAAGATATACGAAATCTGATTTTCAAACGGATGTTGATTCTAGGAAATCAACATATGGATCAGTATTTACCCTAGGTGGTATGGCCAATGTGTGGAGGAGCATAAAGTAATCTTGTGTTGCTGACTCTACCAAAGAGGCTCAGTATGTAGCAGCTTGCGAAACAACTAAGGAAATAGTCTGGGTCCGAAAATTCTTAGGAGATCTGGAAGTTATTGCGATAATAGTGGTGCAGTGGTGAACTTCAAATAACCAAGAAGCTACAAGAGAATGAAGCATATGGAGATGAAATATTATCTATTGGAAAGATAGTGCATATAATATCTGTAGAGAATCTAACTGATCCGTTTACAAATACCATGTCGGCTGTAGGTTTGAAGCTCACCTAGAGGGTTTAAGATTACATGACATGTCGCATTTGCTATAGTGAAAGTGTGAGATTGTTGGGATATATGCCATAGAGTTTCATGTAATATGTAAACATAATTATTTGTTATAAAATCAAAGATGTATTATTTCATTTATCAATTATTTTGATTTAAATCGTATATTGTAAATTATCCAGTTTACCTTTGATTATTTACGTGCCTTCAGACTTAGTGTATAAGCGTCATACATAGGAGAATTTAAGTCTGAAGTTAATAATCTAAAATAGTCCATAGAGACCAAATAAAGCAAGTATTTTATTTATGGTTTATTTGTAGCCGCGATCTATTTTATAATTGTATGTTGACCTTGATCCGAATCGTCCATATGGTGACATGAGAATGGAGGCACCTTATATGATGTGATCATATAGGACATGACCTAGATAGAAATGAATTTCTTATAATATCTGTTAAATAAAGAAATTCATTAAATAGACTAGATGGTCATATATGGATTGATCTGAATCCTTAGTGTACTATGAACTCCTGCATGGCATGGCATGTCCTTTGATTTACAAATGTGAGGTTGGTGCAGAATATCGAGCAATAGCTACGTACTTTGGGGACATGATTTGGTGTGTAACTGGGGATATTTTACATAGATATGGAGTTCACTCATTCTTGCAAAAAGTAGAGGAGTATCTTCATTAAAATGTTGATTCAGTATTTGAACGATTAGATCTCTCAAGTCTTTCTATTACGAATAGAAAGATTAATATTCATAATGGTCATGAATAAATCATTCATTAGAGAATCAATGGTACTTGAGATAAAAATAATTAGAGGGGTATAACATATATTATAGCCCGGCTCTAATTATAAGATACTTGTAAAGAGTCAATCTGTATGTAATGACTATATCAATGGACACCGACGTAGTTTGGCTTATATAATATATCTACGGCAACGAGAGTGCAGCTTTAGGTTTTTAGTGGAATAACCTAAAGTTAATAATTTGGAATAATTAATTAAAGAGTTTAATTAATATTCCAGGATTATTGGAGCTTGGAGCTGTAGGTTCAATTGGTCACTGTGATAGCTCGATATACTGTAGCAAATTAAATATAATTGGATAATTCATTTATGAGCGCACATATATTATTAATATGATTAATAATATATATGACACTTGGAACTTAAATGATTTTATTAATATAAGATATTTTTTTTTTTATATTTCATAAATGATTATGAAATAATCATTTAATTTTAAATATTGTATTTATTAAATTATATATTTTATATATAAGTTAATAAGTTCTTTTTTGGAAGTGAATGAATTTAAAATGTCGATTTTAAATTCATCATTTAAAAATAGAATTACAATATTTTATTTTGGGAAATTGATTATGTCTTTATGAAGACAATTAAAAAATAAAATATTTCCCTTTTAGTAGGCCTTGTGGCCGAATTTTACAAGTCTAGGGGAGGGTTTATTTTATTTTTTTAGCAACAAAATCAAAGCCTAGATATAAAGCGGAAATGATTTTTCATTTTCACGATAATTCTTTTGGAATAAACCCTAGCCACCCTTGAAAGATTAAGAAAGATCAAGAATAAGAAAATTAAGTATATGACAATTTTAATCTCTAAATCGTTTAGGGATTGTGATGTGAGTTTAGCCCACTATAGCTTTTGCTGGTAGCAAATCATAGATGGAAGATCATTTGGTGTTGAAGCAAAATCTCCATTCTTCCCTATCATTGTACTCAAGGCAGTCATCATTCCCGTCGGAATTTGAGATTTTTCAAGGAAAATTTTTGGATTTTTAAATATGATGGGGTTTCGCCTAGTTTTAAAATATGATGAGGATTTCATTTAGTTTCTCCAAATATTAAGGGGTTTCGTTCATTTTTCTCAAGAAAAAAAATAAACTTATAGTTTATTGAGTTTAATTAGATAATAATTCTTAATAAAGTACAATAACGTCAAAAAGAAGACCATTTATGTAATCTATCCAACCTAATGCAAAAAAAAATCCTTTAATTTAGTTTGTTTGAATAGATAAATCATTAGAGGAGAGCAAAGAACGTTCTACATAAAAAAAACAAAGTAGAATATTGGGTATCGGGTAAAGATGCTGCTGTTGGTTCAATTCTTACATACCTTATCTTTAATGAGCAAAATTCAAAGAAATAAAAATTAATGGAGGCATAATAGTCCAATTTGAATACACTTGATTCCATAAAATATTTTTCCCCTTTGGAATTTGCTTCTCACCATTTATTTTTGGTCCACCTTAAGTCTCTTTCAACATAACTCCGTGGCTATTCCTTCACATTTCAAAAAGATTGGAGATATATGCTTGTTTTTATATTGAGGGCAGAAATTCTTTTAAAATTTATTAACAAAAACTTTTAATGTCATAAGTTGTTTCTTCATTGTTAAGTATAATTAGGTGTGATAAGATGCATATCAAAACTGACATACCAAATTAACATCCTAGAAACTTTAATTACAATCTACCCATTGCAAGTTGTGACGACATACTTTATTTTTTAAGTACATTATCAACGATACAGTTCCAGTTAGGTGAAAGTACATATCATATCTTAGGATTTCTAATAATGACACTATGTCGTGTTTATGTTGTTAAGGAAAATTATCTTTGCACGACTCCAATTTAGAAAATTATCTTTTCACCATCCCAGCTTAGAAAATTATCTATGCACCATCTTCAATTTAGCCAATTATTCCATTTTAAATTAATAAATATATTTTAAATTTTATATACATATATTTATAACTAAAATTTTATGGCCAAATTTAAATTTTCACTAAAAACTTTTAATTTTTAATTTTATTTTTGTAATATCTCGAGTTTTTCGAAACAGTGCAGGAAGATTCCGAATTAAAGTTAAGGATTTGGAACGAGATAGCAATTGAAAATCAGAGTTTGTGTTAGAAGATAGATCAGAATATTTTAAAATGAAGATTCATCGCATTGGAAAATG
This sequence comes from Zanthoxylum bungeanum, assembly GCA_019454045.1. Taxonomy (NCBI): domain Eukaryota; kingdom Viridiplantae; phylum Streptophyta; class Magnoliopsida; order Sapindales; family Rutaceae; genus Zanthoxylum; species Zanthoxylum bungeanum. The sequence continues at coordinate 2,208 of SKCR01026245.1, read as the reverse complement.
CGTGGTTTCGAGAATCGGTTATGCAATTTCTGATTTTATCGTTATATGCTTAAAATTTTATTATCTCGGCTATAAAAATAGCAAACAAACTCTGATTGAGCTGATTCTTTAATCATCAGACTCTTTTTTCCGAGACGAATATTTTTCGACATTTGCATCCGAAGGACTTCAAAAATATGAATTTCCGAGAAAGCATCATGATAGGGACCTAATTGTAATTTTTAGGAGTCAGATTGTAATTTTCAAAACACTTTTCTATAAATACCCATTTATTTTCAAAAATTACGAATTTGACAAAAGAAACCAAGACTTTCTCACTCGACCTTTTCCCCTCCAAAAACGCATTTTAGGTATATTGGCTCGTCGGCTGGCCGGCCGGCCACCACCAGTTAGCTGATGGGCCAGGGGGTAGGCCCAGCCACCCCCCGTATGAAGGTGGCCGGCGGCAGCCCAGATCACCGCCGACGGCGAGAAGAAGGGGGAGAAATACGCGGAAATAGGTTTCACGACCCGAGCCACCCGCCAAATCGAAGCTCTCAGAGAGTACTACAAGGTTGCGATGTCGGTTTTGCGAAATGACGCCTGGTTTTGCGCGAATCGAGAGAAGAAGATTCGGATGAATAGTGACCAACGGTGAAAAGTAGCTCCGATCAGAATTCCGTTGATTCCAGCGCGTTCGTGAGATCGTTTGGATTCCTTATATGGTCTCGAAATCTTGGTAAGACCTCTCGGTAAAAATCTGTTAATTTCAAATTTTCTGCTAAATATTCGGATGTTTCCAGTAGCTTTGTAGAATATTGTAATGATCTAAATTGAATTGTTTGAGTATAATTTTATTAAAAATATATATTTGGTAGAATTCGAGTGAAAACGAAACAAGTTTCATCGATCTGATAGAATATGCAAGTTTCCGCTAAAAGTGTATTTTTGCGTAGAATGATGTATTTTGATTTTAACGATTGTTATGAGTTATATATATGACATTACGAACATATTTGGATAAATATGGGTAGGTTCGGAGGGTTTGAGACCCTTTTGTAGCGTTTGTGGAAACTTTTCGGAAGATTTTCTAAAAATACGTAAACCGATAATTTATGTGAACTAGTGGATTGGAATAATTTGTAATGTGATTTAAGATTATTGGAACTGAAAAATTGAAATCATATGTGTTTTGGTTGTCCCTAAAAGATCCGGGATTTTTTCAAAGTAAAGTTTGTTAAGTTGTGTTTCTGACGGCATTTTGGCATTTGTTTTGGTAGATTTGACTAGGACCTGAGGTGCTCGCGGAGCCAAATAAGTAACTCTTGCGATTAGAACTTGAGTTGGTGAATTCATGTTATATATATATATATATATATATGATTGAAATGTTAAAGAATAAACGAAGATAGTTAAAAGATGGTTTTGGGGTAACGAGTTCGAGATTACATATGGTTAAGGTAATCGACCTCCACAAGTATGAATGTTTATGTTATTGCTGTGATATGAAGTGAGATATTAGATGAGGTTAATATCTATATAAGTATGTTTTCATGTATGTCAGTGTATGAACCCGTAATGGTATACATAGGTATACGTGAGTAGGGATGGCAAAATCTGTATCCGAACCTGGGTCCGGTCGGATCCGGGTCCGGATTTGGAAGCATTTTCGTTACCCCGGGTCCGGTTCCAGACCCGGATAAATATACACGGGTCCGGACCCAGGTCTACCCCGTCCGGATCTGGACACTCGATTTATTTTTTTATTTTTTTATTTTTAATTGTATTATTTTATATTTATATTTGGATTTTGTCAATTTTATAATTTTATTTCAATTCTTTTATATTTTTTTCAATTATATTCAATTATATTTATATATATATATATGCATATTATTTTATATTTTTCATTATATTTTAATTTATTATATTTAAGTTTTATAATATATTTTCCGGACTCGGTTCTATCCAGGCCGGACCCATGAGATCCGGGGTCCGGATCCGGATTCGCTCGGGTCCTAATTTTTAAGACCCGAGTTCAAATATTTTAATCCCAAACCCGGGTCTACTCGGACCCGGATCAGCCGGATCCATGTGGATCCGGGCCAGGTTCGGGTCTGCTTTCCATCTCTATATGTGAATGAGTATGCATATGTAATAGTATGTCTATATACATGTAAATGAACAAGTATATGAATAAGAATTGGTACATGAATTTGAATATGTATA